>JARHVA010001832.1:365000-820000 GCA_037957365.1 Torreya grandis
TACCTGGTTGCATGTAAGGTATGTATGTTGCATACATATATGATTTGAAGAATATTAAATTCCTTCCCTAAGATATATATGTTCAAACATATGATCTGATAATTAATACTTTTGTTTTTGTATTAGATAAGAAATGAATTGAAGGTTAACTTAATTCCTTTATTAATCAAGATGTTTCACAAAGTATGTATAATATTTATACATAAAATGATCATATGGTTAAGTGAAATAACTTAAATTAAATTAAGATAATGAATTAGTATAAGGAAATATTCATGTTACATCTTGTTACTACTTCATTTAATGTTGCATAATTATAAAACAAAAACATGCACACTTATTGATTTCTTTTACTTGGGTTGTATGTGCTTTCACTTTCCCCTTCTGATAGCTGAACTTACTTTCCCCACTACCATGAGATTGCCTAATAGAGAAATTGTAAGATTTTATTAAGTGAAATATTTTATTTAGGTTCCACTCAACTTGAACTCGACAAAATTTTATTTGCTTTGACTATTTTGTACTTTTTCTGCTTTGATTATTTTTGTTATAAATCACTTATTTCCCTCTTCTAATCTATTTAAAATATGAGTTCAATTTTGAATATGATGGTTTATTAAGTATATATTTACTTAGAAATAATGGAATATTATATGGAAAGAATCAATTCATTTCTTAAATAGTGATCTAAAAATGGCTTAATTATTTCATGAATACATAAGTTTATCTTCTTTTAATATAATCAGTTAAGCAAGGATCGATTGATTAAATACCTTAGATGAATAATATATTAATCTCTCTTATTTCATAGTATAACATTGGTTATACCAATTTAATGGTTATATGAATTTGTTTTTGATTACTTATAGGATAATGATGTTGATCATAACTATATCATTCATCATATCCTAAGTAATGACATTCATGTATGCATTATTTAGACAAGTAGTGCAGTGACCTCAAAGGCCGTGAGGAATTTATGACCTCTACTAGTAGCATTATGGAACCTTGAATTTTAAATATGATTTATCTTTATGTAATAACACCTTTTTTTTGCATGAATGATTAGAAATATGTATGTGTTGAATAGATTCTAGTTGAGAATTTTGTTTATTTGTCTAAATTATGTTTAAATGTTAGCAAATTGTAATTCTATCATAAACCCATGTTAACCTAAATGATAACTTAGGATAATAGAGTTATTATTCCTATTTAAACTAATCCTTTAACTTAACCATCCTCAAGCAAGAATAAAGCCCATTGAGGAGAGTGAGGTATTTATCTACAATTAAGGACCTAGAAATAGTTCTATGTGGAAGTACGAGTGCCACATATAGTGTTTGAGTTCTATCCATGTATGCATATATAGATACGTCTTGAGCCCCATAAAACATATAACACACTAATATGCTTTCCCATATCACCTTTTGTATGTATTTACCTCTAGCTAATTACCTTAGTTTACTTCCTTCGATTCCAATTATGTGTATATGAGTGCGTTGAATGTTTATCACTTGTGTTATCAAGGTAATTGGGTATAAAACAATTCCAAAATTTACTCTGATATAAAATTATAAATTTTTTGGGGGGTTGTTTCAAAAAAAATGTCAAATATCACTGCAATAACTACTTACATAAAAAAATCAGTGATATAAATTTATATATTTCTCTGCATTTGATTCATTTTGTAAGATAAGATGGAACTAAAGTTTATCAAATACCACTTCCTACATTCTATATAAACTATTTAATGTGAAATAAGTATAATATAGATCTAAAAAAATTCAACCTTCATCACATCACAATAAATCTTGTTAGAAATATTGTCATTGATGTCAAAGGTCTAGCAATGGTGATAAAGGCCCCATAACATTTATTATCTAAAGGTGTTTTTAATGTTCATATTTTAGCTAAAATATGTTGATATGTATTTAATATTAACGAATATATTTTTGGTTGCATAAAAGTAAAAAGAGGGCCCATGAAAAAGTCAAAGAGTCATGAGGTAAAGACAAAAAAGCAATGGAATGCATTTTCCCATGAAGAGTTATCTTGAGGAATTTCAAGAGTCTCCAAGTGAAGACAAAAGAGGGTATGGTGCAATTTACTATGAAGAGTCACCTTAAGGAATTTGAAAGGTTATCAAGATAAAGATAAAAGAGGAAATGATGTATTTGCTTCTGAAGGGTCACCATATGACTTTTCAAATATAAAGATTTGAAGGGTCATGCAAGGTACCATTTTCCATGATGAGTGAAGGGTCACAAAGGGTGAATACCAAAGGTCAT
Source organism: Torreya grandis (assembly GCA_037957365.1). Taxonomy (NCBI): domain Eukaryota; kingdom Viridiplantae; phylum Streptophyta; class Pinopsida; order Cupressales; family Taxaceae; genus Torreya; species Torreya grandis. Next base: position 367,289 of record JARHVA010001832.1, read on the forward strand.
TTGAAAAGCTATAAATAAAGGCTTGAGAAGTCATTTGAAATATGGAAGAGAGTGCATGGTTTGTAATTATTTTGTATAACAAAAGAGGAGAGAATAGAAAGAGATATTGTAGAGTTCTATCATTTGTTGAGAAACCAACATTGAGAGATAGTTGTATTTTATACACAAGAGGGGTTGGTGCTCATGTAGGTTGGTGATCACAAATATTTGTTGTGTTAGTTCTTGGCAAATGGGTTGGTGCTCCAGTAAGTTGGTGCTTGCAAACTTTATAATTTAATTTGATGCTTTTTCATTTACTCGAGATTATTCTCCATGGTTTTTCCTACTTTGGGTTTCCATGTAAAAATATAGATTCTCTCTCTCTCTCTCTCTCTCTCTCTCTCTCTCTCTCTCTCTCTCTCTCTCTCTCTCTCTCTCGTGTGGTGCATATTATTTTAATTTTATTCCATATCTTGAATTTATGGTTAAGTGGAATTTGATTAAGTAAAAGATTTATAAGATATCTGATATATTGATTCACCTCCCCTCTCAGTGTATCTTGTGATTAATAATTGGTATCAGAGTAGATTCCTTTTGAAAAAAAATTATAGCTTGAAAGTAGATCATGGAAAGTATGATGGTTGGATCACATGAAGGTTTTTTTGCAAATAAGGCACCATTGTTTGATGGAATAAATTATGCTTTTTACACCATCAGGATGAGGAATTATTTGAGGTCTCTTAGATTTGACATTTGACAAGTAGTTAGGGAGGAATACAAAGAGCCATAAACACTTGTGACTACTCCATCAAAAAAAAAGCAAGTGAAAATAATACTAAAGCTTTAAATGCTATTTTACATGGTTTATATGAATTAGAATTTCTTAAAGTTATGCAATGCAAATCTACTCATGAGAGTTGGGTAAAGCTTGAAAATATTTACAAAGGTGATGGAAAGGTTCAGTAAACTAAGCTCTAGACTCTTAGAAGATAGTTTGAGAGTTTAAAACTGGAAGAAAAAGAAAATATAGTGAGTTATCTTTTATGGGTTGAATAAATAGTTAATCATATTCAAGGCCTTGGAGAAAAGTTATAAGAATCAATGATGGTGCAAAATTTTTTGAGATCCCTACCAATGAGATATGATGCAAAGGTTTCAACAATCAAGGAGATGAAGGATCTAGCTAAGCTAAAGATGGATGAACTACATGGTATTCTCACAGCATATGAGATGTAGACTGAATAAGAGAAACCCTAAAAAAAGGAAGCTGATTTTAAGACATCAAAGAAAGACAAGGCTAAGATTCAAGAATCAAGTAATAGCTCTAGCGATGATGAAAATGATAATGGAGATATTTTCATTCATACGCTGACAAAGGGTATAAATAAATATCAAGGAAAATTGTCTTTCAAATGTTTTAATTATAAAAAGATTAGATATTTTACAGCTAAGTGCCCAAATAAGGGTAATAGTGACAATGAAGAAGGAAAGTCTACATACAAGAAGAATTTCAAAGGAAAATTTAAGAAGATATTTGAGAAGAAGATTTTATATTCTAAAGATCCTAACTCAATTGAAGATAGTGGAGTCAGTGATTTAGAAGAAGAAGAGATTCTATTGTTGGCCATACATGAAGATGCCTCCACAAGTAAAAGCATAGATAATCAAGAAGAAAAATAGGATGAAGCTAAAGTGAATCTAGAAGTAGAACTCATTTGTTTCTTAGAATAATTAAAATCTCTTGAGAAGAAGAATCAAAGATTGAAGCTCCAAATCAAGAAAAATGAAAAAGAAGCCAAAAGGATTGAAGAAGATCTAATAGCTTAGTTATAAAAAGTAAGTGAATAATATGAAAGGTATGTTATTAAAATTGCTTTTTTTAAAGTATATCTTGAAAAAATAAATAAAATAATCAATGATAGAGAAGCCAATGATTTAAAATTTGAGAGTAGCACTAATATGTTCAATAAGATATTAGAAATTCAAATATCAATGTTAGATAAGACATGTATCAAATTTGAAAAAGAGAAAGGGGATGCCACTAATTTCATGGACAAGGTTAATACAAAAAAATAAAAGAGCTATGTTGAAGCTCTTATAAAAGAGAAAATTAAAAAATAAGTTAAGAATATAGAGGACATCTCAAATAAATAAGGTTAAAGGAAAAAAACTACAAAAAGAAATTAGATCGAAGATACACAAATAGGTTCTATTTTTATAGTTACTATTTTTATTATAATGGATATGGTCAAAAAAAATAGAATGTCAAAAAAAATCTAACAATTTCAAAAATAAGGAGAAAGAAACTCATGCAAAGTCAAGCAGAAGCCACAACTCTTTTTCTCCTCTATCAGGCTTTAATGAAGAGGCCATAATATATTACAAGTGCAATAACTTTGGATACATAGCCCAAAATTATAGAAACATGTTTGAGTCAGTCAAGAAGGACTAGAGTTTCAAGGCTCCATTTATCAAAAAAAAAGTTTAGATAGGTTCATGGCATAAGAAACAACCTAAAAAATCTATGTTGGTCCAGACAACTTTGCATGCAAAAAATTAAAAAAAATCCATGGTTCATTGACAGTTGATGTTTGAAGCATATGACAAGAGATAAGAGTAAGTTCATAATGCTAAAGAAGATCAATGGTGGTACAATAAAATTTGGATATAATACTACTACCAGAATTATCAGAAAAGGTAAAGTAAGTTTGGATAATGATAAAACTAAGACTAAAAATGTTTTATATGTAGAAGGTCTTAAGCATAATTTTATGAGTGTAACTCAAATGTGTGATCAGAGACACACACTAAATTTTTATGCAAAATGTTGTGAAATTAGGAGAAAAGATTTAGATGTGTTGATTGTAGATGCTCAGAGGATAGACAACAATTTGTATATGTTATCAATTATCAAAGGTCAAAAATATTATTTGAATCAAGTTCAGGAAAGTTGGCTATGGCATAGGAGAATAGGATACATAAATTTTGACAATCTTGTCAACATCAATAAAAAAGAAGCAATTAAATATCTTCCAAAGATTACAAATCCCTTCAACATGCTTTGTGAACCTTGTTAGGATGGGAAGCAAGACAAAAGATGATTCAAGACAAATGAATACTCGATTACTCAAATGTTAGAGCTTGTTCATACTAATCTATGTGACCTATAAGAACTTAAAGTATTTAAGGTGATAAATATTTCATGTTGCTTATTGATGATTTTATACATATGACTTGGGTGATGTTTTTGAAGAAAAGATTAGAAGCTTTCAGACATTTCAAAGCATTCAAAGATTTAGTTGAGAATGAAACTAGCTTAAAAATTAAGTGCCTAAAATTAGATTAAGGAATAAAATTCATGTCAGATCAGTTTATTGAGTATTATGAAGACCATGGGATAAAGAGACATTATTTAGCAGCCAAAACTCCACAGCAAAATGTAGTTAAGTGGAGAAACATAATAGTTTGAGAAATGGTGAGGAAAATGCTAAATAAATCTAAGATACTACATAAATATTGGAGAGAGGTAGTAGGTATAGTAGTGCATATCTAGAATAGATCATTGTTTAGATTCAACAAGGATAAGACTCCCTATGAGCTATGGAAAGACAAACTAGTTACATTTGATTATTTCAAAAAAATTGGTAGAAAATGCTTCATACAGAGAACCGATAAAAAACTTGGTAAGTTTGAATCTAGAGCAGATGAAAGTATATTTATTGGATATTCTTATAAAAATAAAGCTTATAAATTTTATTAAAAAATAACCAAAAATATTGTTGAAAGTACAAGTGTCAGGGTAGATGAAGATGTATCACAAAGAGACAATGATCCAGTAGACACTCCAAAAATTATTGAAAAAGATGATTTTGAAGAATCAGATGAAGATGAGATGAATAAGAAAAAAGACACCAAAACCCCATCCAAATATATCCATAGAAATCATAATAAAAGTGACATCATCAGGAACATAAATGAATGAGTTCACACTAGAAGAATGATGGTAAGTGAATCTGAGCAAGTTAATTTCTCTTTGTTATCAAAAATTTAGCCTAGAACTTTTTTAGAAGCTAGACATGATGAGCATTGGTTAAGGCAATGGATGAAGAATTAAATTAGATAAAAAAGAATGATACTTTGGAATTAGTGCTTAGATCAAAATGTGATAGGAACAAAATGGGTATACATAAATAAGTTGAATGAAAATGGTGAAGTTACTAGGAATAAAGCAAGGTTAGTATGTAAAGGATATGTTCAGGTTGAGAGAATAGATTTTGAAAAAAAAATTGCACTAGTGGCAATGCTAGAGGCTATTAGAATGTTTCTTGCATATGCAGTGTTTAAAATTTGTAAATTATTTCAGATGGATGTCAAGTCTACCTTCTGGAATAAGAATCTAGAAGAGGAGGTCTACATTGAGTATCCTGAGGGATTTATTCTTGTGAAATGATAGTAGCCATGCATGTAGATTGAAGAAAGCATTGTATGGATTGAAACAAGCTTTCGGATCTTGGTATGCAAGACTTGATAAGTACCTGTAAGATAAAAGTTTTAAGAGAGGTTTTGCTGATAGTAATATCTACATCAAAATAAAAGGTAAGCATCAATTAATTGTTGTGGTATATGATGATGACATAATTTTTAGAGAAAACATTGAAAAGATGACAATTTTTTTTTTGATAATATGAAAAAATAATTTGAGATGTCTATGCTTAGATAATTATCATTTTTATTAGGGTTATAAATATTTCAATCAGATAAAAAAAAATTCATATCTCAAAGTAAGTATGCCAAGGAAATGTTTAAAATATTTGGTTTTGAGGATTGTGTACTAGTTGGGACACTAATGAGTACAAAGAATAAGGTAAGGATGAAGATTCACCTATTGTAGATCAATCTTTATATATATCTATGATTGGTAGTTTTTTATATTTGACAGCATCAAGGCTAGACATCATGCATATAGTAGGTATGGTTACGAGATATTAGCTAGCCTCGAAGGAGAGTCATGTTCATTTGGTGAAGAGAATATTCAGATATGTCAAGGGGATACTAGATTATAGATTATGGTATCCTATAGGCAAATATTTTACTTTCATTGCTTATACAATTTAGATTGGGCATGTTGCTTGGATGATAGAAAGAGTACAAGTAGAGGAGTTTTCTTCCTTAGTGATAGCTTAGTATTATGGCTAAGCAAAAAGAAAAATTCAGTATCACTTTCTATAGCTGAAGTAGAATATATTACAATAGTATTATGTTGTACTCAAGAGCTTTGGATGAAGAAAACTTGGGAAGATATCAAGATAAAATATTATGAACCTATTTCTATTTTTATGACAACATAAGTGCTATTAATATTTTTAAGAATCTAGTGATGCATTCAAGAATAAAACATATTCCTATCAAATATCACTTCTTGAGAGAATAGGTTACAGATCAGTAGGTTAATATAGAATATATCATTACTACTAAATAGATTGTAGATATTTTCACAAAAGCACTACCAAAATACATATTTGAGTATCTACATGAAAAGTTGGGAGTAATTTCTTTTACTTCCTGCCATTAAGGATCAACATCAGTTGAGGGGGAGCTAAGTGTTAGTTCTAGGATAGGCCCTTTTCTATTGATTTCAAAGGGGGAGAATAATATAAATAGGTACATAAAATAGGTATAGGGAACAGGTAAGGGATGCTATAGTAAGAGAGAGTAACTATATGCTTTTTAGATATTAGTATATGCAAGTTGGCATGTGCAGTATAGGTTTTAAGATATGGTAGTTTTAGTTTAAGGTTTCCATCAATGACAAAGGGAGAGATTGTTAGAAATATTGTCATTGATGTCAAAGGTATATCATTGATAATAAAGGCTCCATATCATTTATTGTCTAAAGGTGTTTTTAATGTTCATATATTGGCTAAAATATTTTGATATTTATTTAATATTAATGAATATATTTTTGGTTACATAAAATTAAAAAGAGGGCCTATGGAGAAGTGAAAGAGTCATAAGGTAAAGACAAAAGAGGAATGGGATGCATTTTATCATGAAGATCATCCTGAGGAATTCCAAGAGTCACCAAGTGAAGGCACAAGAGGGTATGACAATTTTTTCCATGAAGAGTCACCTTAAGGAATTTGAAATGCCACCAAGATAAAGACAAAAGAGGAAAGATTCATTTACTTATGAAGGTCACCATATGACTTTTCAAATATAAGGATTCAAATGGTCATGAAAATTTGGCACCATTTTCCATGAGAAGTGAAGGGTCACAAAGGGTGAATGTCAAAGGTTATTTAGAAAGCTATAAATAAAGGCTTGAGAAGCCATTCAAAATATGCAAGAGAGTGAATGGTTTGTAATTATTTTATATAATAAAAGATGAGAGAATAGAAATATTTATTGTAGAGTTCTATTATTTGTTGAAAAAGTAACATTGAGAAATAGTTGTGTTTTATACACAAGAGGGGTTGGTGCTCCTATGGGTTTGTGCTCACAAATAATTGTTGTGTTGGTGCTTGGCAAAGGGGTTGGTTCTCCTACAAGTTGGTACTTGTGAAATTTATAATTTGAGTTGTTCTTTCATATACTTTAAATTTTTCTCCATGGTTTTTCCCACTTTGGGTTTCTATGTAAAAATTTGGTCTCTCTCTCTCTCTCTCTCTCTCTCTCTCTCTCTCTCTCTCTCTCTCTCTCTCTCTCTCTCTCTCTCTCTCTCTCACACACACACACACACACACACACACACACACACACACACACACACACACACACACACACACTCATGTGGTGCATATTATTTTAGTTTTATTACATATCTTGAATGTATGGTTAAGTGGAGTTTAATTAAGTAAAAGATTTATAAGATATATGATATACTGATTCACCTCCCTCTCAGTATATCCCATGCTTAATAAAGTTTTAAAAAGATAATCAATGAAAAATTTAAACATGTTTTGATTGCAAAAAACAACCTATTTTCTAAGTGTGATGAGTATATAGATATGTATAATAAACTTAATGTGACCACATGCTCAAAATCACTCTCAAAAATTGAAGAGGAACAAAAATGATGCAATGAATACATTTAAATATGTACACATTTGTATTTCCACATATTGTAATTATAGTAACAACATCAAGTATTCTTGCACATTATGCATGATAAAATTGACAAAATGAAAAATTCCATACCAAGGATTGGAAAGAAATAAAATAAAATAAGTAATGTTATGATTCTTTTAGTTACTTTGACTGGTATGCTCAAATATGGACACAATACTAAGGTTTTTGGCCACTTTCACCTACCATTTATTAAATGTAGAGAAAAGTATACTATCACAACATTGGCTTTATATCTGGAGCAACTTAAATAACTAGTTGTTGATGAATATGGAGATTTATTATATAGTAGTTGATCATCAAAAAAAATTAAGTACATGAAAAATTTAAAGGGTACAAGGAATTTTTTTTCCATTATGAATTAATTAGTGTTGCTAGTACAAATAACTAATTCAAAAAATAGCCACTCATCCTCTACTTGCAACTAGATAATGCTTCAAATAACAAAAAAATCATTTTTTATTTGAATTTGCATCCATGTTGATAACAAGAAGGGTATTCATCATTATGTATGTAATATTTCTTTGAGTGGGACAAACTCATGAAGATATAGATGAGAATTTTTGAAGATAGGTAGCCTTAGACACATTTTATTTGCCACATATCATGGACACCTACATAACATGCCAAAAGGGATCTAGTACATACATTCCTTATTTTATTAAGGAAGTGTATGAATTCAAAGCCTTTGTGGAACCACACTTTTTGGATGGAAGCCACAAAATAGTAGTTATTATTAAAGCTAAGATGTTTGGGTTCCATGTTATGGTTTCAATACCAATGTTAGAATATAAAGCAACAATAAAGGATCTACAATGGTTTTATCAATCCCAATATGGTACAATGGTTTTATCGATCCCAATATGGTGTATAAATAATAATGGTGAACTAAACTTGTGAAAAGGGAAGCCTCCTTTGACACCTTTCAAAGAACTCAAAGAGATGAAAGATATCATAAAAGGAATACAAATATATATATATATATAACATTATGTAAAAATTTCAATGGGTGGCGATAGATAATATTGGCTTCTAAAGATAATGTAGCAAGAAAATGTTTTGTGTGCTTTAGATAGATCATTTTGAAATTGTATAGTATGTCAAACACTTATTTTTTGCCACAAAAGAACCAATATGAAGACATATATGACCAAATCATAAGAGTTGAAAATTTTCCCAAGGAATATTACATTAATCAAAATATCCCAAGAAATAATTATATTTAAATTGGTATATTTATGGAATACCTAAACAACAATCCATTCTATTGGTAGATGTGTATGTGGGATAGCTGATTTTGGTATGGAAAATAAGTGAAAATCAAAATATATGGATGGAAAGGTTGGAAGGTCATATTTACATTAAATCAAAAGGAAAGAATGTGGCTAAAATGGTGAAGGTTCAACGTTGGAAATCTTGAAGGAGAGTAGAAGGTGTAGAAATGTATTAAAATTATTTAAGGCCAAATAAAACATTGACCAAATCAAACAAAATTAAACACAATTTTGATGTGGATAGTTTCATTTGGGCATGGATACCAAACAAAACATGGAAAGAAAGATCGATTAATATAGGACATGAGGCCATTAAATCATACATTTGAACTACTTAAACAAGGTAATGAATGTTAACTTAGTGAAACTATTGAAGATCATAAATTAATATGTGATATCATCTTCACCCAATATGTGGGTTTTTTGAAATTTATATTACAAATAATACTCTAATAAGACCTTATAGTTTTAATATTAATGGAATATTGATATATATTTCATCGAATTATTTGTCATACATTTTTAAGTACATTATGACCCTAATAATGTAGTATTATTTATTAAATATGAGTGGAATATTAATATAAATATTTTAGAAAAATATTTTTCATAATTGTTGAGTTAGGAATGTATTAAGATTAATGTTTAATGTTTAATTATGTAATACAAATATTTTTGAAATTGCAACTAGAATTATTATACTTAAGTTTAGGGGATATATGCCAATAGTAATGCATCGTAATTTAAAGAATTCACACTTAGTGATGTGTGTTTTAAACACATAACAAAATTATATGTTGATACAAAAATAAGAGGCCTATGAAATGTTGATCCATAAGGAAATTATATCAAATTTAGGTTTAGGGGATTTTGGCCTATTTTTTAAATTTAGCCTTCCTTCTAGTAATAACTTCTTGTTGATGTGATATCACTCTATTTGGACATGCTAAAGTCAAGAAAGAGTGAATAATTGGAATGTGGCCATGACAAATGTAAGGCTACAGATGCATGTGGATGTGACAGTCTCTTATCGTCTCAATTTCATGGAGTCCCTCAAATTTTAAATGATTTTATTAAAATTTCATGGATCCATTTAACCTATATCTTCATTTTAAATTTACATCACATCCATATCCTACCTATATATAATAAATAAATATACCACAATTAAAACATTAATAAATTATATACGATACTTTTAAAAATTATAAAACATCAAAAGAGAACACATGGAAATCATGACAAGGCCACATAGTATAAAGTCATGGTAGTTTATTTTGTTCTCAAGGTGGCCTCATCAGATTGTGTGTATATGTTGAAACTTTAAATCTAATTGATCTCTCCATATGTCAATTTTTTCATGTACATAATATATCAACATACTGTGATCATATCCTGAAACCTAATAGATTAAATATAATGTTTTAAATAAACTTATGATAGTAAAGTTAATACATTCAATGATTAAAATGGGATCAAAGGGTCATTTATTCATATAATCTCCTAGAGTACATATTAACTTTAAATTAAAATTGGCCTCCATTTTCATGTTAATTTATAGATTTCATGTTAAACTATGATTGGGTTTGTTAGTTATAAAGATATGTACTTAGCATAAAATAAGTGTGATCCCTGATTTAAGACATATAATGTGACCCCAAAATGATTAATTATTTCAAAAGGTTACATTACGTGCAAAATTTTAAAATTTATAAAAATTTATGTGGAAACCACTTTGGTTTTACAAGGGTATAATGGGACAATTTTGTGGCTGATAAAAAATGTTGACCAAAAATCATACATGGTGTAAATATGTTTTACATTGGTGTAATAATATTTTTGAATATTACATGTCATGATGTGATTGATTAATATTAGGTAAAATTCAGACAAATATTATATATTGCAATGAAAACTATAGGTGGTACTATGACATCTATGGGGCATTATGTGATCATTACTAGTTAAGATATAATTGAAATCTTATTTCATACTAGTTAGAATTCAATAATAGAAACATTAGAATCCAATGTCACAATTAAAATCAATAATAGAAATATTGGAATCTGATATCAAACTAGTTAAAAACCAATAAAAATAATATAAAAGTAACATCATATTTATGTTATTATTGGTAAAATATTAAGCATATTAATGCATATACTTACTATCATAGTTGATGAGTATGATATTGTTGTAAATGATTCCATCAATGCACCATTGTTTTTATGTGCTTACATTGAATCATAACCTATACATAATGTCATGGTGGATAATGGGTCAAGTGAAAATGTTTACACTATAACATTGCTTAGTATTGTTCGATACACACATGAGGATTTCATTGATATGACAAAGAAAGTTAGGATTTTATGGAAAGACATAAACTCCTCTTCGATTCATTTTTTATTACTTATGGTAAGGCCTACAACAATTTCTACTTTGTTCTTAGTTATATCCAATACATGAGCATTTAACATCTATGGATACGTAAAAATAGGTGTAGTACCATATTTGGTATATCGATGTGTGAAATATATTTATATAAACTGAGTGGTTATAATTTTAGGTATTCTATATGCATATCCTATTCAACCAGATACATTTCCTTTGAAACCTCCTTTAAACTTTTTTATACAACATATATAGGTTCATTCTACAAATCCAGTTCAAATATAGGTAATTGATTTTCCTTGAAGACTAGTGCTTCGTTATCTATTACATAAGAGGTTTATCTAGGGTCCAAAATTGACATTACCTAATCTAGTATGTCCTAAGTTGGTACTACAAGTTGCCTCACATGTTCCATAGTGAACAACATCTCATACTTCTCAAAGAAATTACAGTTTATAGATTACTATAGTTTATAGATTTAAACAGTGCACACAAGATCATATGGGCTATGATGATAATGATGGATATACTACAACACATGATCACTTCTCATATTTAGATATAGATACATATGTTACTACTCACCCATGGTAAGTGGGATTTTCCTCAATCGATCTAAGACCTGCATGTGAGCATCCCATTGATGGGATCATTAGTTAGTATAACCATATTTAAATTTCAAAAATTAAAAAAAAACACACACACACACAAAAAATCAAATAATGTAAAAGTAAAAATAAATAAATAAAATAAAAAATAAATACTATACTTGACATATTTTGTTAGTTTACATGATTGATTGATGTTATTTATCATATGCATGGTGAATAACATATATACTTTCTATGCACATGTTTTTTATGGTATGCATGAGTATGATACAAGAAATATATGTTACATATGATACATGAACATATATATGTAGGCAATTACTTACACCCATGGGCTACCTTTCTACACTGAAGTCATGCCTACACTGGGACCATATTTTCACATTTATCATTATATATATTTTTATGTGGATCATTGATCATAAGTAGACCAACATGGATTGACATTATGTATATTATTTAGGCTACTATATGTTATGTTTATTGTAATTTTTTATCTTAGATGATCATATTTTATTGACTATGTGAACTAACATTACTTGTTATGTGTGTTTAATCCTATTGATTTTTACAGTGTGTGATAATTAATATGTGTTACATTGCATGTTTATAATGATTGCATTAATAATGTTGTTTTATATCATATTTCAATTGTATCAAGAATCCTCTAGTTCATATCATGGCCATGTGTTTTTCATGTTGGGTTAGAGTTGAGTCATATATTGAGTGCTTCTATGCTACATGATCATGATATTATGTGTATTTTTATCATTACATGTATGATTGTTGTTGAGATTCATGTTATGATTTCTATAACATATTATTATATTATGTGTGATTCCATGATTTATATCATATATTTAATACAAATCTTATTACTACGTGCCAAATTTATATATCTACTTGACATGACACTTGTATGCCCATTGCCTTAGATTACATGTTTCATACATGTTTAAATGATCATATATTTATATGATAACATATATTATATGTTTGTATACATATGATTTAAATTTTATATCTAACATTTTGTGCATGACTCTTTGGGATGAGTGATTCATAGGATTCATTCTTCATTCAAAAATGGGGCATACAATGGCTCTGTCTTAGAGATTTAGGTGATGTTAGATAAATAGTTCACACTTTGGGTCATATTATGTGATTCAATGGGTAGATTGAAAATATTGATGCATATGTAGTGCATATGTGTGGAATTAAATACATGATTATGAGGGATATTTGATATATTCTATGACATGATGGGACAAATTATATGGGTCAGTGTGAGCGTACTTTATCAAATTTATTAGATAGAGAAAATTCACATATTGATTATGGAATTCTACATAAAAATTGATGTAGTCACAGGGATGGAGTTTATAATGAATGAAATCCCTAACTCAATATAAATAATAAAACCACTTACACAACATAAATTAAAAAATATAAAACTATTGATTTATATTAATATAAAAACAATATTACATATATTGTTCCCAAGGTATAAGTTATATGCTATGCTTGGATCTCAAGATGAAACATACAATATTTTCTCTCTCTAAAAAAATGGATCCCATCAGAATTACAAGCTAACACTCAAAAGGATAAAAGCCTTATTCCTCTCAAGATCAGAGTCTCTATATGTCTCTTTCTATATACAATCTAGCAGAATATTCTGTAAGAGCTCAAAGCCAAGCTACTCAAATGTTGGAATTACACTTCCTTATATAGGATTCTCATATTGTGACATTTCAAAAGGTTTCATGCATAATATTTATATATAACACATACCCCAAGGCTCCTTTGCCTCCATTCAATGCATAATTTGATAGATTCATTAATTTAGTATTACATATCACACACTAGAATTGTACAAATCCATAATCCTACCCTAGAAATATACCCTCTTATAAATTTCACACCATTAAATCTAAAATTTTTATTAGGAAGGATTAATGTTCATTTATTTCACCAAATCCTACCCTTTATACTTATTTTTATTTCACATAATTGGTCTAAGGTTTAGGAAGGATTGTCTTGAGGTCACGTGGCATGTAGCCAAACTTGAATATCCTTTAACCTACCCCAAATGTTATGTGTGTTACTTGTTTGTGAATTCATTCTCTTCGATAATTAATTCTACACATGAACATTGTGATGTTATATATGCCTTAGATTTTGTTATGATTGAATTCATAAATACTCATGAGACTATGCACCTTGCAAACCTTGCATGAACAAAAAAATGGTAAATGATGATCCAACCTTATGCCCTTAGTTTATTATATTTAATTTCTTCATGTTGATGTAAAGTGCCTAAAATTATCTACATTTTCATGCCTTGCACTGACAAGTTATAAACTTCAAAAAATAGGACTTATCCATCCTTGGATATGAGATATTTCTTTGCACCTGGGATGTTTCTACATTAGACATACTAAGAAAGTAACTTTTTTGAACTCCTATTCACAAGTTAAAATCTTCAAGAGTATGGCCATGGTGAAGAATATCTATGAGATACAATGTTGAGCACTCTACCACATGATTATTCCACTTCACAAAATATTTATTGTACTCTTTTATATGTGTCCTCTTTACAAATTTAGAGTCTAGTATGTCCTCTAATTTATCCTTATCCTTATGAATTTCTGCATTCCAATTAGGTGCTTGTGATCCTTATTATATCCATTATTTATGGAAACTCGATCTCATCCATGTTCTCTAAAAGCTTATATAATCATTTATATGCGCTTGTTTTTTATCTTTGATTTGTTATACATTCCCTTTATAATATCTCTAATGAAAATGTGGTGAAGGGTCCCAGTGAATGGATGCTTTATGCCATGCAACCTAATCAGATTCACACTACACAATAGGTTCCATAAATAGTTTTCATTAACTTAAAAACCTATAGGGTATTCTTAACTTCCCAACTTCTACAATGGAGCTCTCGACTCTATCTAGTCCTCAGACTTATATCTACTCTCCTTCTCTCTACACTCAACACAAGCTATAAGTTATGCTTGGATCTAGTTACTATAGGTAATCTTTCATATATTATCAATGGAGTTACTTATTTCTCCTTGAACTCACCTAAGGCTACATGCATTCTTCCCTCACTCTCTTTTTCTACAATTTATCAAAGTTTTCCCTTAGTCAAAAAATCTCTCTACAATTGATAGAATCTCTCCTTAATTGGTCAAGCTCCCTCAAAATTGGGTTGATGCCTCTATTTATAAACTTATTGGTCCAATAGCCCTTATTAATGCTTTGGCCTCATTTCTTGTTTTTTGGGATTTAAATTTATGTGTTGGTAGCAAAGTGCTAACCAGTTATCAAGTAGAATCCTTGTATAAATTTATCATCTTTCACATTAGTTTGACTTTTTTCCCCATCTGATAATCCTAGATAGCAAATTTTATAATCCACATGGCATGTTGTAATAAAATATACAATTACTTTATTATTTTTATTTCCTTTCCCTATGCCAACCTTCCCTTTTAAATATTTGCTCTTTCACGCTTACTTTTATGTAAGTCAGCTGATGCTCATGAGGATTTATTAGTATATTCCTTTGTCAGCATTTGAATCCAGTCTCATGGCTATTTTCTACACCTCAAACATTTGTGTGAAATTGCATTCTTCCCTCACAAATGAACTCACCCTTTTTCCCTTCCCATTTTGTCCCTATACATTTATCAAGTCTTTAGGTCTTTTGAATGTCACCATGCAAATCTCTACTTTAGCGGCTTCCTCTTTCCCTGGTATAGTTTCTTTCTTTCACCCTTTATTTTAAAGTCTATTATTATAAACTCTCATGTAAGATTTAAATTTTACCTATTTCATCCTTTCGTGCCTTCTCTCAACCTTTGTGTAAGGTTTCTTATTATGTGCTCCATACCTTGATAAAAATTATAAATCCTTTATTATCTAAATTTTTCACTCTTCAACGGTGGGTATCTTCCTTCTTAATGTTATTCCTTTTATGTCCCCTCAGCAATATTCATACTAAATATAATTTATGCACCATCCATGCATATGGCATCCATCGAAAAAGTAGTTAAAAATAAGGTTTCAAAACTTAAGGATCTAAGGTGACTTAATGTTGGTTATAAACCAAGTTTCTAAGGTCTATCAAACCAAATTTGAGCATATTTAGATATATAAGATTAATGTGCATGATGTTGATAACTACTTTGACTTCATTTCTATAGAAGTAATTTATAAAGAAGGTAACTAGCTTGTTTACTCGATGACTACTTTGTCTTCACATTTTGACCCTTCATCCTACTATACCAGAGTCTAATTTCATATTTTTAGTTAGGATATAACCTCTTGTGTGTAAATCCCCTAATGACTGAACCATCACCCACATAGATAGGGATAACAGTTCATTATTCCTTGAATTATGTGAGAATGATGAGGCCATTTTAGAGTTCTTGCGAGCTTATGATGACCTCTCATTATTCCATCACAAAAGGGGCTTTTCTTTTACTTTTTATCCCACATCAACCCTTGTAATGAAAACTATGATTCTTACTACCATGTAAAGGATTACATGTCCTCTGATGAGTAACATGATGTTTTCAATGCAGAGGGTGAAGATCCTAATCTTCCCCCAACCCCCAACATGTTTGAGGGGGAAATGCCTATCTCATTGAAGAAACCATTGACATTAACATCATGATCAAATAGAGTCCCAAACTCCTCAGATTGGGGTATTTTCTCTCTAAACAAGAGGTGGAAGACCATAAACATCTCCTCACATAACTCTCAATGGTTTCATCTTTCTCTTACACTGACATGGTAGACATCAATCCCAATGTGGTTGTCCACAACCTAGTCACAATGCATGATTTGAAGCCAATAAAATAAACACTCAGGCCTATCAAACCTAAGGTCATGTTGATAGTAAAATATCAATTCATCAAAATTTTAAAATTTGTATTTATTAAGCCAGTGGACTATTCTAAGTGGATGTCCAATATCATCTGCATTCTCAAGGAAAATGGTAAAATCAAGATATATATGTACTTCTGAGAATCAAAAAATCATGTAATAAAGATGAATTCCATCTCTCATCAATTGACATCATTTTTTATGCTACCTCGAGATATAAACTACTATCACTCATGGATAACTTCTTAGGAAACAACCAAATTTGCATTTCTAATGATGATTAAAGTAAGACCTCCTTTACAATGCTATGAAGAACCTTTTTTTATGTTATTATTCCCTTTAGTATCAAAAATTTAGGGGAAATATATCAAATCTCCATGGCCCACATATTCCATGATCTTACTCACAAGATAGTGAAGTTATATGTAGAGAACCTTCTAGGGAAAGCAGGACAATGAGTAGACCACCTAGATGTGTTATGTACCATCTTATCTGATTTACCTTTAACTCAAAAAATGTGTGTTTGGATTCATCAATGAAAAATCATAGGGTACATCATCTCCTAACATAGGATTTATATTGACCTTACCAAAATTAGACCAATCATGGAAATGCTCCCACCCATAGATGAATCAGCCACTATAACATTCCTAAGTAAGTTGGGAGCATTCCTAATTTTTCCTATGTTTTTCACCCTATAAACAACCTACTTAAAAATACAAGTGATTTCTTTCATCAACCCATTCATTTAATCAACTCATTTGGTTGATGCCATTACAATCAGGGTCATTTCCAATGGTTATATGCAATAAGGTGTGTAATTTGTTGTTAACAGTTATGATTTGGGGTTTTTTATGGATCAACTAAATTTAAGGTCTTAATATAATCAACCCTAATTGAAATATATCTAATTACTTTAAAATAAAACACTCTTGCTTATTAAAAAATACTCTTTTCTGTCAAGAAAATTGCTTAATAAACAAATAACTCTACTTATCAAGGATTCACACTCTTTAATCTATCTTCTAAATTGAATTTGTTTTAAATGAAATGATTTTAGAAAATTAAAATGTTGGAAAAAAGATGTAAACAATAAATTTAAATAAATATACACAAAGAGGAAGACATGTAGGTTAACCAAACCACACTTGTAATATAAACACTCTTAAAAAAATTAAATGACAATTAATATAAACATAAAGAAATACCACACAAGAATCTTGCATCCTTGGGTGAGTGGGCCCTTTCTCTTGTATCTTAGGAATCCAAAGAGAAACCAAAGGTCATTAGTTCCTTGTTAGTTAATCTCAATTAAATTCAAGTATAAAAATGCAATGAAACTAAACTACTCTTGCGTAAGTACTAGGGGAAGCATAACATAATAAATAAAACTACAAATAAGAGATAAAAACATATAAAAAAATTACATCCCTTGTCAAAATTAGTGTCCACTTGCTGGCATAAAATATATTCTTACTCAGTCTATAGCATTAGAGACTTTGATCAATGCATTCTCCTTTTTGACAACATTTCTCTAAGGCCACATGTGGCTTTGCTTGGATTGGTTTGGCTTGGTGTGAAGTTTGATATTAATTTGGCATTATAACATTACTTTAATGGATTCTTGAAGGCATTCCTATATAATAACATTACACAAAAAATCTTGTTGGATAAGAGTGAGGGAACTTGTATTTATAGGTCTTAAGACTAATTCTAACCCTAGGATGGTTAGGTTTAATTTTAACCTTGGTTCAGTCAAAAGTAGCCTAAGTTGAGTTTTGGTTAATCTTGGGTTGGGTCAAAGCAATCATGAAGGATTGATAACTCATTTGAGATATTTATGAGCTAGGATAACTCATATAAGATATTTATGAGGTTGTGACTCACCTCTTCTTGAATTTTAAGAGTTAATAAAACATTTTATTAGTTCCCTTGACTTTGACCTCATATTTGTTGAAATTTATATTTTTAGATAAATGTAAAACACTAATCGAACTTAGAATTTTTACTTAAGCAAGGTAATTGAGATTTTCTTTTTAATTAATCTTGTTTAGTGTTTTTATCATTTATTAATTGTTTTAAATGTTTTGCATTAATATATCAACAAACTAAGAATGTCAATTTTTTAGGTTACAATTTTGACTAGGGTTGAATCCAAACTAGGTTAAAGGTGCATACAGGGTAATACCCTAAATAAGTAAGCCTCACCACATTTATAAGCAATTAAATCCCTTACGTGGATGAATTTAGACAATCTAGGTAATTTTAAGTTTTAAATTATGTTGTTTTCTAGAAATTGATCTGAATCTTGATTTAGACACAAAAGTGGCATATTGAGTGTCTACAATTTACCCCTATTTGAGAAGGCATTACAAAATACAAGCACAAAATTGTCTTTTCAAAAAATTCAAAAGCTATTAAGATGAAAGATTCATGCCCCAAAGGGTAATTGATTAGCCTTGGATGCCTCCTCGGGAGAGCAGGCGACAAAAGTAGAGTCCTCAAACATTCCCTCAAAATGAAGAAAATTACATGATTTAGTGGAAATGGGGTTGAAACTACTAATTTTCCCAAAGGTGGTTATAATCAGTAATGGAAATTGAGTCACTGATTTTCCCAAAGGTGGTTATAATTAGTAATGAAAATTGAGTCACTGATTTTCCCAAAGGTGGTTATAATCAGTAATAGAAACTGAGTCACTGATTTACCTAAAAGTAGTTTTAATTAGTAACAAACGGTAGGACTTGATTTATCCAAAGGTGGTTATAATTAGTAGGATAGATTGAGACACTAATTTTCTCAAAGATGGTTATTATCAATGGCACATACATTTTCCCCAGTAGGGTAGGTGGGTCAAAAAATAATGATTTGCCCAAATGAAATTATAATCATTAAGATGGGATGAAAAAAATGATTTGCCCACAAGCAGTTATTATCATTCACATGTTTAATTATGTGATATTAAAAATGAGTTTACCCCAAAAGGGAAAGATATATCATTGATTAAATGGAAAAAATTGTCACATCTGGGCAAATTGGTAAGGGCACCTTATGCAAAATAACCATAAAATGGATTTACAATGAGCTGGCAAAGAATGAAAACATGTTTCTAGCCTAAGTGTGAGTACAAAGATGCATGTTTGAACTAACATGCAGTATAGGAAGAAAAAATAATAATATTAAACGGGTCTTAGAAGAGTCCCAATAAGATGGCTTGGTTATAAAATGTCCAAGAAATAAGGTATGTAGGATCAAACAACACATAAAACAGACCATAGAGGTGAAAATACACCTCCTAAAGCAGGTGGAATAACTTTAGGCCTTAGGGGGAGTAAAAATTCAAAATTTTAGGCTATGTATTCACCATTGGGGTGAAAAATAATTCATTTTCACCCTAGCCCCTTTGTGATTTGAGGTATGGTTTTGAACATGATCTAGCTAAGAGAAATGACACATGGAAGAGCATGATGACACATCAGTGACTAGGTGAGAAAACACATGAGATCGTCACATGATAGGCCACTAGTATGCATCCTTAACTTCATCATTAATGTTATTTGTTACACATTAATTTTTATATTTAGGTCAAAAATTGGTGAAGTTATCATTTACATTTTAGGAAAAAGGATAGTTTTGGTAGGGAAATTGGTGACTTCATAAAAAGTCATCATTCTTAAAAATGATGATTTAACCAAAAACCTTGGAAATCACCAAATCGATGATTTCATTCATTTTTAGGTGAAGTCTCCATTTTTGTGGAAAATGAAAATGGTAATTTCTCTCAAAAAGGTGAAAAATGCTAAAATGATGACTTCACCCTAGAAGGCTAAATAATTGGCTTAGGTGACCCAACAGGGGTCCAACCTACAAGAGAGAGGGGTAAATAGGTTTGGTAGGGACTGCATATGCTTATATAATAACATTAATATAGGATAACATTAATATATGTGTGATTTTAGGAGCAGTTGCTGGTTTTGACAATATGGGAGTGATGTTCCCACTACTTATGCACATTGTAGATTTAGACAATAGAGATGATTAACTTTCTACAACATTTAAATTTGTATGATATGGTGTGGATGCATATTATTCATTTAGATCGAGTGTATCTTAGCACATTAGTAGAGCGATGACATAGCAAGACTTAGACCTTCCACCTACCCATTAGAGAGGTTATTATCACTCTTGAAGATACTTGGCATATCCTCAATCTACCAATGAGAGGATGCAAGCTCTTTTGGACTAATCCATCATAGCAACAGGCTATGTTAGATAACTTGGTTAGCTATCAAGGTAGTTTCATGGTTTATGGGAAGGTAGATATCAACTTGATGGATATATATATATATATATATATATATATATATATATATATATATAATGGTTTATGGGAAGGTAGATATCAACTTGATATATATATATATATGACATGATGACCTGTTCCCTAGAGATTTTTCACTGCTAATACTCATTATATATATATATATAATGAGTATTAGCAGTGAAAAATCTCTAGGGAACAGGTCATCATGTCATATATATATATATATATCAAGTTGATATCTACCTTCCCATAAACCATTATATATATATATATATATATATATATATATATATATATATATATATATATGACATGATGACCTGTTCATATATGACATGATGACCTGTTCCCTAGAGATTTTTCACTGCTAATACTCATTGAAAGGGAGGTCATAACTATGATGGCCATTGTCAGTGGTATCTTACTTCTTAACAAGAGCATCCAATATTTCCATATGGTTCTCAGAGGCATCATTCACAACATGATGAATGAGGCCACATGATTTTCATGGGGGTCAGTTGTCTTGGCTCAACTATATATATATGGTAGCATACAAATGAGGATGTAGTATTGGAACATACACATTACTAATGGTATAGAGCTATGAGCATATATCCATCAAGCATCCAGTGGGTTAGAGATAGTCCTAGGACCTAAAGTAGACATTGGTATATGGCTAGGCATAGATTAGAGTAAGATGATGAAGACATCGGGGAGATATATTTTTACCACTATATGTTGGATGAGCTTACTCCATAATTATTTATCAAGAGACCATATATTATATATCACTTCTAATGGTTCATAGATGGTTGGTGTGTTGTATTCATGACATCTAGGTGCCTTCTAATATGTAGGCAGTCACACATTATAGAGGAGTACCAACCAGATCGAGTACTTTTATAGTTTGGTATGACACAAGATGTGCTAGAGGATCTTAGGTGGTTCACACATATGACCAAAGAGATTAGTTAGGACACCTTGATAATTCAGAGGCGTGTATCTACTACTAATTATTTGAGTGTTCTATGGATAGCATGGGCATATACAAGGGGATAGAATATACAGGGGTTATTCTTGAGTATATTCATTTATGGGTACAGGTGTGCCTTTTGAGGCTTACCATTATAGGTCAAGTAGGTGGTCAAATGCCTAAGGATATAGATGATGTTGAGGCTAAGACATCTAGCGGGGCCAATGATAGTGGCAGTACATGGCATAATAATTTAAGTGATGAGGAGAATTATGATGATATATTTGGTGGTGGGGATGGTAGAGGTTATGATGGAGGAGAAGACAGAGGGGATGATGGCTTAGATGAGAGGGATGGCAAAGATGATACTCATGCCATGATGGTGTTGGATTGTAGCATGATAGTTATATCAAGTACTTATGTTGATCTAGGATAGGTAGGGCCATCTGGTATGGCTAAGATATGTATCGATTGGGATGTGTTATATGAGGATATCACTACAACTTGTGGGGGAGATTATAAGTTTGGATTGGTGAGTGGTTGATTTTCAAACAACACTGGACATTCATGATGAGGATGTGAATTGATTTCAGTCATAGATTACCTAGATGATGGATGAGGTGGTTAAGATGGTCTAGATATAGGCCTAAATCATAGAAGATATAAATTAGGCTATTTCAGACAAGGACTAGGATTTGTTAGATGTTCATAGGCTCTAACAAGAGTGAAATGAGGCTCATATAGCTAGTATGTAGGCAAGTTTTTCTCAGATGATTCTTGAGGGCCTTTGGGCTAAGGATGAATCCTTAGAATATCATAAAGCATATGAGACTACTATTCTTAGGGACCAGTAGGTTTCCTATTGGAGTTGTTGCCAGAATCCAGATAATGTGAGTGTAATGGAGACATGATCACACAAGTTGAAGAAATTGCACACCACATAGATGCTAAAGCAATTTGAAATTAACACAATAAGAGAAATTTCACAAGACAAAATGGAGAAAACCAAAATTTGATTAGCATGAAATGGCCAAAGTGAGGAATACAAATAGGAGAGTACGTAACTCCTCCACAAAAGGTGGACAAGGCACCCCAAGAATAAAATGTAACTCCTCCATGAAAGGTGGTGACAAGGTGCTAAGAATAGAGAAGTTACTCCCATCAAGGGATTTACTTATGACACATCTATGACACACACCTCCACATAAGCTAGCCTATCCCACAAATGTAGGAAAACTCCATGTATGTAAAAGAAATACAATTTCCCTAATTAATAAATAGGGAAAAATAAAAACCTACACTAATACCCCCATAAGCGTAGCTTAGGTGGGCAGTGTGGAAATATAGAATGGGTCCTAGCAACTAGGCCTGATGAGGTACCCATGTACAAATGCAATCTCCCATAAGATAGAGAAAAGGAGAAAACCCATAGGAAAAAACTCCCCCCAAAAGAGAGACATAAAAGAAAAGAAGAGGCTAGAAGGCCCCCCTGAAGATGATGCTACTGTAGATGTAGACCACACCCCAAGAAGAGCTCGTAGATGAATGAACTTGCTCTCGGTGAAAGGTTTGGTGAAGATGTTTGCAACTTGCTCTGAAGACTAGCAAAATATCAAGTCAATGACCTGACTATGAATAAGCTCCTGAATGAAGTGCATGTGAATCTCTATGTGCTTGGTCTACTGGTGCTGAACTGGATTCCTACAAATCTAAATGGTACTCTGGTTGTCATAATAAATCATGGTGGGATGCCTAATGGGAATGCCAAACTCAGAAAGAATCCCCCGAAGCCAAATAGCCTCAGTAGCTGCATTAATAGCTCCCCTATACTCTACCTTTGTGGATGATATAGCAATAGCATTCTGCTTCTTGCTAGACCAATTGATAGGACCAAAACCTAGAGAGAAATTGTAACCAGAAGTGGACTTGCAAGTCTGTGAATTGCCAGCCTAGTCTAAATTTGTATATCCAACCAAGTCAACCTCTATGCCAAATCTGTAATGAATCACGTATCTATGTGAATCTTGTATGTAATGCAAGATCCTCTTAGCTTCTTTCTAATGTAGTTCATGGGGTTCCTGCATGAATCTGGAGACAAGTCCCACTATATATGAAATGTCAGGCCTGGTGTGAGTTAAGTAGATGAGACTACCAACAAGTTAGCGATACTGAGTGGCATCAACCAATGGTGAATAACAATCAACCTCAATCTTGACTCCAGATAGAAAGGGAGTCAGAGATGGCTTGCAATTAGCCATGTGAAACTGAGCCAATAAGTCAAGAGCATATTTAGGCTGTGCAAGAGAAATCCCTAAACCTGACTGTGAGATCTCGATGCCAAGGAAGTAGTGCAACAAACCCAAGTCTGTCATGTCAAATCTATCCTGAAGAGATGCCTTCACCACTACAATAGTCGATGAAGAACTCCCGGTGATCAAAAGGTCATCAACATATAGAATCAAAATCAAGAGCGAATCATCCTACCACAAGAAGTAGACATTGGGATCAGAATGGCACCTAGTGAAACCTACTGTGAGAAGAAAGGAATCCATCTTGGCATACCAAGCTCGAGGGGCCTATTTAAGGCCATAGATAGATTTCTTAAGTTTGCATATTAAGGAATAATCTTGAACAAATCCTGGTGGCTGCTCCATGTAGATCTCCTCTTCAAGGTCTTCGTGAAGAAAGGCACTCTTCACATCTATTTGATGCACATCCCAGCCATGTGCTGCAGCAATAGCCAAGGTGAGTCAGATAAAAGTCATCTTTGCAATAGGTATAAAGGTCTCTGAGTAGTCAATACCTACCACCTGTGAGAAACCCTTGGCGACCAATCGTGCCTTGTACTTATCGATCGACCCATGTGCTGCAAACTTGGTCTGATATATCCACCTACATCGAACCATCTTTATTCCCTTAGGAAGTGAAGTCAAATATCAAGTGTGATTTTTGATTAAGGAAGAATATTCTTCCTCTATAGCACTATCCCACTCAAGTACCCCCAATGCCTCTCAAAAAGTCTATGGCTCTAAAACTGAAGCAAAGAAGGCATGTGGATCTCTCTCAAAATCCCCACTAGTACGTCTGTCATCTGCGGGATCTCCTGCCCAAGTGCCAGCACTCTCAAGTGTCTATCTGGCCAAAAGTGGCCTAGAAGTGGGTGAGTCAGGTGCTAACTCCTCATCCTCTGACTGACTAGAGGTGGATGACTCTGCATCACTGTCCTCACTGTCTAAACTTGAAAAAGAAGAAGAAGATGACTCTGGCTTAAGAACCTGTTGTGGCTGATCTGAATCTGATGAGGAATCATCATGAAAAAATAGATCCGATGAGGGAGAAAAAGTGTTAAGTGTTGAGTCTCTATAACTCTCCTAAAAATGGACACTTCTCTCGATGAACAACTCATGAGTGATTGGATCTAGAAGGTGATATCCCTTAATACCATCCAGATATCCTATAAAGATGCAAGGCTTGGACTGATGTTCCATAGCTTTGCATTTCTTCTTCGGAATGCGGGCCATGGCTGAGGATCCAAAAACTCTAAGGTGCTCAACATCAGGTTTCCTTTTATGCCAAGCTTCAAAGGGTGTTATCCCTTTCAAAGCTTTATGAGGAACCCTATTTTGAATCTAGCAAGCACAATTGATGGCTTCAGCCCAGTACTGTGGTGCTAGGGATTTGGAGTGAATCACACAGCTACCCATCTCTTTCAAGAACCTATTATTGCGTTCTGCAACCCCATTCTTTGAAAGACTGTAAGTGACTGTGCACTACAAATTAATCCCCTCTGTGGTGTAAAACTACTCAAACCTAATGCTGACATACTCCCCTCCATTATCAATTCAAAGAACCTTGATGGATTTCTCACTCTGTTTCTCAACAAGAGCCTTGAAGTCTAGAAAATTTTCACACTTCAGACTTTTGTTTGAGAAAATATATCCAAGTGTACCTAGAGAAATCATTAATGAAAGTGAGGATGTACTTGGCCCTTGTGAAAGATGGTTTGGGAAAGGGTCCCGATACATCACTGTGGACTAACTCCAAAAGTTGTGAATCCCTCCAAGCTTTGCCTTTGTAATTTTGCTTCGGGATGCTTCCCAAGGGAGCACCCCTCACAAAGTCCTTTTGAGAATTAGACACAAGGCAAGCCAATGACCATGTCATTTTTACAAAGTTGCTCAAGGTAGCGGTAGTTAAGGTGGCCAATCCACTCATGCCATAATTTGCTAACTCCATCTGAATGAGTCAGCAATGTTGTTGGAGAAGAATATGATGCAAAATGTGAGGTGTATAACCTAGCTTGGTGAACTGCCTTACCCACTGCCACTGTAGTATCACTATGCAACTCCTTGATAGCCACTGAATCTGGTGAAAAATCAACTCTCATACCCCGACCAATGTGAGTGATTTGGTACACTGATAGGAGATTGGTTGAAAGAGAAGGAACACTTAGAACATTATTGAATGTTCCTCCTTCCATTTCAACTAACCCTCTCTCTGCAACAGAAACTGATGTGTCATCACCCAAACTAATTGAAGTCATGCTACAAGGCTCTAAAGATGAAAACTCAACTAGTGAAGAGCCCATGTGGTGAGAAGCACCTGAGTCTATGACCCATGAAGATGTAGAAGCTGCAATTGCTACAAGGGCCTTGCCCTTTTATTTCTCCTTACCCTTGCCTTTTGCCTTGGTAGAATCTTGGGTAGATGAATTCTGCTTGATGGACTCTGGAACACCTATGTTGTTCTTCTCTAGAAGATGAGTTAGGTGATCTATTTGTTTCTTCATACACTTGTGTTCATCATGCCCTATATTTTTACAATAGGCACACTTAAACTTCTCCTTCTTAGGTTTAGCATTGGAAGAGGAAGTCTCAGTGTTGTTTTTGGTGTTTTCTTTCTTCTTCTCCTGGTCCTTGCTCTTTTTCTTCTTCTCCTTTGTTGAAGTCTTATCCTTAAGATTTCCAACTATCAAGTCTTGGGGTTGAGTAGACTTCATTTTGCCCATTTGAATTAGCTTATCTTGCTCCCTAGTCAACTCGGCAATGAATGAATCCAAAGAAGGCATTTTCCATGTAGTGCCAAGGGCACTTTTTGTGGCATGGAAAGTGGAGACAAAGACTGAATAGCTTAGACCTAACTTTGTGAGAATAGAAAGTATGAGTTGATCATCTTTATTCTCTATCCTGCATTATTTCAATTGTAATCTAAGGGCCTTAAACTTAGTGAAGAAGTCCTGTAGGGTGTCAAAGTTGCTAGGACTTAGACTTATGAGTTTGTTTTCGAGCTCATAACCTCTCATCTCATCAAGCTTTCCAAATAACTTTTATAAGGTGTCCCAAATGTCATTAGGATTTTGGGAGGATTCTAAGTGGAAGAAAATTTTTGGAGACATAGACAAGCTCAGTAATCCAAAGGCTTCATCCATACGATTGTACAACTTGACCTTTTCAGCATCTGTGTTGGGTTCTACTTCTGTACCCATGGTGATCCTATACAACCCTTTGCTTCTAAGAATGATTGACATTTTAACTTTCCATTCATGATAGTTGAAGGGTGTTAGGGGTTTAAGTTGAAAAGAATCCATTTTTAGCTTAAATTAGGTGAAGTTGTGTTGATTACAAGTTGTGAATGTATGCAGAAAGGAGAATGAAAGCAAGTTGTGAAAATCAATCACACCCCCCCCAAAATATTGAGCCCCCCCAAATATGCAAGTGCACGCTCAAAATATGTCAGACTTAGCTGGAAATGCATCTTAGAGCAATCAGTGCAAGACTAAAGCAAACAGGACGTCGAACTCAGTCGAAAATGCGTCCTGAGAGACCTAAATTTTTGGCACTTTATAGACTAGTGAATTTTTTAAAAATAATAAGTCTACACTGTGGATAATTCAATTACAAGAACTTTTGCAAAAAATGGAACCCAAAACTGAGCTACCATTTGCAAGATATTAAAGTTATAATTTTCCCTTAAACTAGTGTTTTTGCAAAAAAAAAGCACTAAAACATTAAAAAAATACCTGTTATGGGGAGAGAAAGTGGCCTTCCAACCACTCATTGGATTCGACACGGAATGAAGAATCTAAAGGAGATATTTGTGAAGGGTAATTGGCCTCCTACCAACCCGAGCCTCACCCTTCGTCTTCGTAAGTCGAAAATACAAGTTTTAATTCAAACCCCCAAAAATTACCAAACTGTCTAAAAAATTTAATACTCAGTAAAATTGACTAATTTTTTTTATCAAGTCAATTTTACACTAAAGAAATAAAGCAAAGACAGTTTGGACAGAATGGCAAGTGTCCAAGAGTGCCACATGGGATGCCAAATAGGAAGGGGCACCAAAAAAAAGGTGCAGACCAGAATTTATCAGTAGAAAAGACAAAAAACAAATGTGCAGACCTGTTGCTTGGCATCGTACGGCCTGATGGCATGGCAGGGAGGACTGTGGAAGAAATTCTTCACCAAAAAAGAGGTGCATAAGCTTATGGACAGCAAACAAAGCAAGTGGCATCCCAAAAGAAAGACGCAGTTCTGATTTTTTGCAAAAAACAAAAAAAAATAGCAGCCTGGATGCCATACGGCCTAGTTGGCTGTTGGAAAGGACGTGTGGGTCTACAAAAAACACTGTTGCTACTGGAAGGATAAAATCTTGGCACAAAATTGAAGTGTTGTTTGCTTGGGCTGAAGCAGAAGGTTGGCACAGAGTTCCAGAAGTGTTGTTTGCTTGTGTTGTGAGTGGGCAGCCTGTGGAGTGGTAGGCGCCTAGTCTGGGCAATGCCTGGGCTGGAAACCTTCACTTATTTCTACCTGAAGGTGGAATCACATAGGTAGAAAGCAAACAGAATGTAGAGATACTTTTTTTTTCTTCCTACAGAATGACAAAACTAGAATTCCTCCGCCTTGCTGAAGAAAACCACAGATCTAGACAAAATGTCTTGGCAAATGCTAACTCAGAAGTAAATTTTAAAATAAGATCCGTATGGATTTGCATGATTTTTTAAAAAACTCTACAAAATCTCTCAAATGCAACGGATTTTTTTTTTAAAACTAAGAAAGCAAAGTAAGAATTTCAAAATAAATTACTAGCATAACCAGACACAAGATTATCGGGTTTGCTTTGATACCATATCGGAGTTGTTGCCAGAATCTAGATAATGCGAGTGCAATGGAGACGTGATCACACAAGTTGAAGCAATTGCACACCACATAGATGCTAAAACAATTTGAAATTAACACAATAAGAGAAATTGCACAAGACAAAATGGAGAAAACCAAAATCTGATTAGCATGAAATGGCCAAAATGAGGAATACAAATAGGAGAGTACGTAAGTAACTCCTCCACAAAAGGTGGACAAGGCACCCCAAGAATAGAATGTAACTCCTCCATGAAAGGTGGTGACAAGGTGCCAAGAATAGAGAAGTAACTCCCATCAAGGGAGTTACTTATGGCATTCCTATGACACATCTATGACACACACTTCCACATAAGCTAGCCTATCCCACAAATGTGGAAAAACTCCATGTATGCACAAGAAATACAATTTCTCTATTTAATAAATAGGGAAAAATAAAAATCTACACTAATATTGTCATTTTTAGGGTATGGGATGCTTAAAGAGTAGGTAGTATATTTGGTTGATTGAAGACCATAACACATGTTACAGGAGCCTTAAGTCAATCTATTTAGTATTTGCAACCACCTACACCACCAGGACCACCAGGGCCACCTCTGGCTACATGGCCCATGGATACTCAAATTCAGAGTTGATCATTGGAATTTTGGTATTTTTTGGCATATTGTCATATTATTTTACTTTTATACACCATGATGATATGTATATATTCTTGATATCTATGACATTATTAAGATAAAGTGACATTCATATTGGGTCCTCTAAGGCCTTTGTACATGTACAAATTATTATTTTAATATATGTGATGCACTATTTATTTCCATGTCGATCTCATTGTTTAGCTAATGTTTAGCATTATGGATGGCATTATTTAGCATTATAGATGTTTATGTTCATTTAAACATGTATGTTTTTTTAATTATTTCTTTGCCATGTATATGAGATGTTGCTTTGTTGTTATTTATTTATGTTGTATGACTCATATGTATGTTTATTCAGAGATGTACATTTGTATTAGCACATTATAAATCATATTAATCTATTTTTTACTCATTGATTTAGACATGTGTTTGGGTAGTTGGTTCATCTTACCTCAAATAAGTATTGTTATTACGTTTATCGATAGTCTCTATTGGTCTGATGTTTATTGTAGCTTGTGATATTATACATCATAGTTATGAACAAATATAATAACAATGTATACCTTAAGCATGAAAAAAATAGTTTAAATGCAAATATAAATAACCTAGGAATAAGATATGAACAATAAAATCCCAAGTGTAAATAAAATAAATATACCAAGTGTAGGACTAGGTACAAACATTCAAAGCCTAAGTGAAAGATATGGATAATCCAGACTTAAGTGTAAATAAATGTAATAGACCTATGATAATAGAGGAAGGAAAAAAAAGTCAAAAAGGCAAATAAAAACAAATAAACGAACAATAACTAAACAAACAAACAAACCACCAAAAAAATATAAAAAATAAAAATGATAAAAAAAACAAACTATACAAACAAAATGAAACAAATAAACAATACAAATAAAATAAACAAATAAACAAAACAAAACAAACAAGATAAATAAACAAGACTAAGGCAAAGAAGAGCTTAATAAAAAAACTATTCTAAAACACACAAAGGCAAATGAACAAATTAAGCTAAACAAATGGAAATATATAAATAATGTTAATCACAATGTTAGTAACAAACAAAATACCATTATATAAATTATTTGTGCATGTGTAATAGAGGTGTTATGCTTGGAGACAAGATTGCCACTAGGCTAGGTAACAATAACACGTGTAAAATAACACAAGAACAAATGACATAAGGTTGCCCCTAGACCATAGGGAAACAACATTAAAGGTGAGATGACAAACATTATCCCTAGGCTATAGGGACCAATGACATAAACCAGATAGCAAACTTTGACCCTAGGCTATAAAGGACAATGACACAAAAAATATGGTAATAATTACCACTATGTTATAAGATACAATCATACAAACAAATAAAATGGGGGAAATAGAATAAATATGAAGAGGTAGCCGAGATGACTTAGATGCATTAATCAAGTAGATGTTGCCTACATAGTTCAATGGACACTAGGTCTAACATGAACTTCAAACCAAATGTAATTCTCTAGGATATGGGATAGAAGAAATTTGATGATTAAAAAACATGATTGAATTGTAGAGGAATATGGGAATGGTCTCATAAAATACTGAGTGCATAGGAAAAGGGAGAGTGATATTCATAGTCATGAAAGCATCAACACAAATAAACCATGAAAGTGTGAGAGCATGGTTTAGGCTAAAACCACACTAAAAGATACGATTATCTCACTAATGAACTAAATTGGTAATACATAGTGTTTACTACATCTATGGCTTGAAATGAACTCATAAAATGTAGAGAGTGTACAAATAAAAAAAAATGTAAAATGGTAAGGGTGTTAGGTAAGGTTTCTTGTAAAATGGTGAGAGCATAAGAAAATAGTAAAGATGGGGAAACTAAAGGACAAGTGATTCCTTGTGAAATATCTATAAGACCCAAAATCCTTAAGGTAAAGAAGTGATCATGAATAAAATGGTCATGGCTGAGGTAACCTGAGATACCTCATATATCCAAGTGATGCCTACATAGTCTGTGCGGACCTCAAGATGATGTAGTTTTCCTAGAAATGGGAGGAAAATGGAAAAGGTGTTTCATAAAAATAGATAAGTAAGATAGTCCATTGTAGAAAAAAATGATGGATTTATATCTCACATGGAAATTTTAAGCCAATTTTCATGATTTTGTGTTTTTTAGGATTTTCCTAGGTCCTTTCAAATGTTTTAGGGGTTTTGAAATGTTTCAAATAATTTGAAATTCTCTATCCATTTCAACTCAATGGAGAATTACAAAACACAAAATGGTCCAAATCAAAAAATGTTGAGATCATTTAAATAAATATGGTTGATATGACCTTAGAAAACATCGAGCACTGCCTACATGGTCTAAAATGACCTCAAGCCACTTTAGTTCCCCCTATAATGGTGAAAGTTGGGAAATGTTTCCAATGTTTTGGGATTTTGGGTATATCAACTCAATAGAGGATTATGAGATATAAAGTGACCTAACTCATAAAATTATGAGAGCATGGCGTAAAAATGTTTTTAAAATGTCAAGAGTGTTCAAAATTAAATTGATCTCAAAATGGTAAAAGCGTAGCTTAAAAATTCTCATAAAATAGTGAGAGTGTGGTAAAGGGGTGATTGAGATGACCTCAATGGAAATTAAGAACTACTTATATATTTCCTAGGGACCTCAATTCAATATACTTCCACCTACATTAGAGGCATCTGACTAAGTACTAATAAGTTTAGGAATAGGCAAATGGCAAGGTATGGAAATAATGATGGA
This sequence comes from Torreya grandis, assembly GCA_037957365.1. Lineage (NCBI taxonomy): Eukaryota > Viridiplantae > Streptophyta > Pinopsida > Cupressales > Taxaceae > Torreya > Torreya grandis. The sequence continues at coordinate 399,412 of JARHVA010001832.1, forward strand.
AACATAATGTGGTTTTCTAAAAGGAAGTTATAATTAGCAAACAATGGTAAGGGTTAGTGATATTTTTTTTGCCACAGTTAGTTATAATTATTGGCATGAGTAATGATATATAACATAACAATAAATAAAGGATGTAATTTCTAGGATGATAGTCATATTGCATTCATATACTACCATTCATAATTTTGAATCTAAAATAACTACTGGAACTACATTTGTCATCAACCACTAAACGTGATTGACATACAAATAAATCAAAACCAAGGTCAAATGTGATAGGAATAGGAAAAAAATAATTGGTTAGAAATAGACTAAGGCATGGTGAGATGGTATAAAGCAAAGAACGATATATCATAGCATAAATTAAACAATCCTTGTAGATAATAATTTAAGTCCTTCAAGTGTAAAAATTGTTAATATGCATTATGTTCATCGGTTCATAAATTTCATCTCCTTCTAGTGTTGTGAGTCTATATATTCCATAATCATAGTTAACAATAACTATATAAGGCCCTAATCAATTAGGTTGTAATTTTTCCTTCGTATTTGTCTTAACATTGACATTCTTATAATTTTATTTTAACACAAGGTCACCAAGCTTAAATTCTTGATGCTTAATGCACTGATTATATTGGCCTCATAATATATTATAATGTGCCTAAAGGTTATTCAAGGTGGTCATGCATGTTCTGTCTGATAAATCTAGCTCTTTTAAATGAGCTAATCTATAGTCCTCATCATCAATCATGTGTTGTAGTGAAATTCAGAGAGAAGGTAACTTGATCTCAATAGGAAGAATGGCCTCAGTGTCATAATCAACCAAGGCATAGTCTCCAACCCAATGGGACAAGTCCCTTTTCTTTTTGCACCTCAGCCTATCACTCATTATCCTTATATTTCCTCGACACAACCTTAGAAAACTATATCATATGCTCCCTTCACTTCCTATCAGATTCCTTATAACTTAGGAGGTATCCCGCAAACTAATCCCCCTCTAGACCTCATTAAGATGCTAATGGACAAGATGTCTAATCTAGAGACATTCATTTTTGGTCCAAAGAATGTATTATCTTATGATCAGATATGCAATTAACCAATCCATCCTTCTATGCCTATTCATCCTTATCCAAGCCAATGGGAACTTCCTAAATTTACTTATTTCTAGAGTAAAGAAGACCCACAATAACACTTGTGAGAATCTAGACATGCTTATTATTTAATAGGGCATGACGATGCATTACTACTTCACACTTTCCCTATCTCTTTCAGGTGCTACCTTGGATTGGTACAAATCTATACCTTATCACTCATTTTTCTCATTTACCCAACTTGCACAAATATTCCTAGGCCATTTCTCTATTAACATTTCTAAGAAGGTTTCTATAACAGACCTTTACTCTATCAAAAAATTTGATGACGAGTCTATTTTAGATTTTGTCACTTTTTGGAGAAGCTTGATCAATAAATTTTCCTTCTCCTTACCCCAACTTGAGCTTATTAAGCTCTTCTCAAGGGCATGTGCTAAGCACATCTCATCCACACTCTGAGTATAAACTTTTTGTATATCTGATGAAGCTTTTACAAAGGCATGAAAACTCAAGGTTTGCACTATAGATGAAGGCAAAGTCAAGTTACGTAGTAAGAATCTAAATACCAAGTCAAATGACTCCTCTAAAACTCCACCCTCTAACCAAAAGGTTAAAGGCTCTACCAACATGGTGGTTTAAGTCAACATCTTCCACAACCATAAACCAATCTAATTCCTCAACTTCTCAAAATCTAACCAAGCAATTCCAACAATGGTATGAACAAAGACAATACACTCCCATTGGGGAATCATATACATCTATCTTGGAGAAACTATTGTAAAAAAGTGTCATAACCATTTTTCAGATTAAACCTCCTATACAGTTTGAAACTTCCCATCCTATCCCAACCTAGTACAAGGAAGATGAATTTTAAGGTTACCATCGAGTTAAAGGCCACAACTCTAATAATTGCAAGACACTCAAGAACATTGTTTAAGATATGCTTGATAGAGGTGATCTCATCTTGGATAATCCTAATGCATCTCTTAATAAAAGTATGGATGTGTTCAAACACCCTTTTCCTACCCATTCGCCAAATCAAAATATTGTCCAGTCCACAACTAACTCAAGTGATCATAGTATCCATATGGTTAATATGGTCTTTCTTTTATCTTCATTTCAACTTACCCTTCAACAGGAAACATCTATTTCATCGACTCCTCCCCCACGTTTAGTGGCATCTATTTTTCCCATTCTTATTCCTTAGGTAGAAGAGCCTATTTCTTCCATTCCACTCCCTCGAGAGGAAGATCCTCCTTTACCACTCCTTTTTCCACCTAAGGAGCCTATAATTCTAATTCTATTTGCACCAATATTACCTATACTCTTACCACTTGACGATCACACCCTACCTATTCCTCAACCACATGTTGAAAGGAACATCATTCTTGAATTATACCCTCTTGAGGAACCTTCTTTTCCTAATTATCCTCCACCTATAGATAGTATTACCCCACCCACTTCACCTTTACACCTAGAAGAGTCCATATCATCTACTCCCATAATAGATGAGAAACATATTGTGCCTACTCCAATTGTACCACTCTTACCACTTTTTTTTATATGGAGGATCATAATTTACCCATGCCTTGCCCACATGTTGAGGGAGCCATAATACCTATGATTTACCCTCTTGAGGAACCTACTTTCCCTACCTCTCCCCACCCGTGGCAGACCAAGTCTCTTCACCTGTCTCTATCAAACAGGACCCCATTGCATTTTTTTCTCATCTTTGGCCTGAAGTAGTAGAGACCAATAATTTACCCCTTTCCCAAACACTATATCCTTATAAAAACATAATTTTAAGGCCTATGTCAACTCTGTCAAAACCCTTCTCACATTTGGTGAAAAGTCTAGAATTTCTTGACTCCATGAAGCTTGACCATATGGTATTTTGGGATCGGCTTAAAACTTCATATCTAATACAATGAATGTCAAACTTTACAACCAATCCCCTTACTACCCTTTACCCCAAGGTCTTTTAAAAATCTATAAATTCTTCACTAAAATCACTTGAAGTTCAGCCATCTATGTCAGAACCCTCATCCTCACAAGAATCTGTTATATTAAAGCAAATTAGGACCTTAGGTGTACGCCCCATTTCTAATTTAATTCATCCACAGGTGAAATTAGATTTAACTCCTTAACCATAATTTGGATTTTTTTCCCTAAAATATAGAAAAATGTTAAGCCTCTTAGATCTCATCAATCCCTTCTTCAACCCTCAACTTTATCATCCATTTTGGAGCCACACCCTTCTACTTTAGTTGGAGTATTGTCTAACCAATCCAAAAAAAAGGGTAGGCCTCTCACATCTGACACTAAGAAAGTGATAACAAAACATGTAACTCCATCATCACCAAATAAGACACCACATAAAATTGCCTTTCCAACACCAAAACAAAAGGTGTCCACTCCTGTTAGCACAACAAGCAGGAGCCCACTTGTAGGCTCTCAAAGATTTTTCTTATGTCAGTTATTTTAATCTTCTATAATAACTCTTCCTCCCATTAAGCCTTATATTCCTCTTGGAATGAATCCATCTTGGTTTGATGATACACAAGTATGTTTATATCATCGTTCACCTGGACATGATACTGAGAGTTATAAAGCCCTCACAATGATTATTTAGTAACACTTAGATGTCGTCACTCTTTTCGATGATACTACCATTAACCTTCTTGTTATTCCACCTTTGGAATCTCTAATGCCTCCTAATAGTCCACCTAAATTCAAACACAAAGATGTCATCATAAACCCTTTACCACCTCTTTCACCAATATTTTAGATCAACACAGTTAATGTGGCCACAAGGTCACAAAACCAAAAAGATAAAGCTAAGGACAAAGTCACTACTCCTTGGACCCATCCCTTCACCAAAGACACTCCCCCTACTAATCCTAAGATTTCCATCTTGGGTGTTCCTAAAAAAATATCTTCAAATGTTATTCAAATCCCAATGGTGAAACATCTTCACCAAACTCTTGTGAAAATGTCTTTGTATGAGTTAATCCAAAACTCATCCCAACACCGTCAAGATTTGATTAGTGATTTGAAACCAATTGAGGTAAAATTAGATGATCCCCAACCTCTTACAACTTTGATCAGCTCCCTTAATTCCATTTACCTGATTTCTTTCAGTGATTCAAAAATTCCACTTCAACACCCTGAAGATCAAGATTATGCCCTTTTTATTACTGCATATATTGAATAAAATCATATCAAGAGAGTTATTATTAATGGGTGAGATATTTTTAATATTATTTCCACTCATTCTTATAAACAACTAGCCCTTCCTGATAATTTCATGTCTTAAACTGATGTGGTACTATGTTCCTTTAATGATACTATAATTAGGATGGTGGGCACTATTATTTTACATATTCGTGTAGGTCCCCACATAATTATCAAGATCTTCTATGTTGTTTAAGGAGAGTTCTAATATAAAATACTACTTATATGACCTTGGATACGTGTTATGGCATGTGTACCCTCAAATTTTCACTGTTGTGTCAAGTTTTAACATGATGGACAAGTACATGTTATACCTGTTGACCTACCTCCATTTAAAACATGTAACATGATCTATAGTCCTAATTATGTTCTCATCCCATTTAAAACATCATCTTCCTTGCATGATGCTTCTAGAGCTTCCAAAAGATCCACTCCTGCGGTTACACAGATAACGATAACACATATTCCTGACAAAGATCCCATAGAGGAGACCTTTCAATGTTTGTCACTCGATGAATATCATTTGTTGATGCTTGACATGTTCTATACTCCACAAGAGTATGGAAGGATTCACATGCACCCAAATTATGATCCCCGTATTGGGATGATCATCCCTTATGGCCCCCCTAACCTTTGAACAAATTTCACATATGGGGGAATTGATCAAACTCCCACTATTAGCAATCTATCTTCTTCACCACAACTATTTACCTGCGACTTCTCTTTCTTGATTAAACCTAGATTCATTCACACCTATCTCTATAGGTGTGCCTAGAAAATATTTGGTTTGAGTCATTATGAACAAGGTATCCATACGCCTATTGACTATCCTACTAGCAACACCATTGAAAATGCCAAAAAGAGGCATGAGGTGGGATATGATGAACCAAATAAACTCATTAAAACCTCCCATGAACCAATTGTCAAAGAATTAGTCTCTCCTTCTCCACCTTCTTCTCCACCATCACCTACCAAATCATAGGTATCTATACCTCCTAATTTTTTTTCAATAAATGCCATCTATTTAGGGCCTCTCACCTGTCGTCAGGGTAAGGAAACAAGGTCCCTTCCTCTCATGCATCTTGAAATAATTGATGAATATTCTCCCACTATTAACATTGTCTAATATCAAGATGATGACACAATTATCACCTACATGGGTTAAGATAATTTCTATATCTAATGATCACTTCCATCTGAAACACAAACTATGTTAAATGAATCAACCATTGACATCAACTTGCCTTCTCGTGATAACCCTCATGTCCTCAAGATTGGCCAATCTTTAGATTCTTATAAGCAAGATAATTATACCACATTTATTAATGACCATAGCAAATCCTTTGCTTGGTCTTACAATGACATGCCCAGTATTGACCCCTCTATCATCACCCATAACATTGTCACCAATCAAGATGATAAACTTGTTAAATAAAAGCTTCACAAGATGCATCCTCGTATCGCTCTCCTTGTCAAAGAAGATCTCAAATGCCTCATTTTTGTTAACTTTATCCAACCCATCAACTACCTACAATATATTTTCAATATTGTTCATATCACAAAAGTGATCTGGGGAATTCATATTTACTCTGACTAGCATGATTTAAACCTCGCCTATCCAAAATATGACTTCCCATTACCTAGCATTGACCAACTTGTTGATCTAATGGATGGCCATGAGATGCTATCACTTATGGATGGATTCTCTAGATATAATCAAAAATTGGTCACTCCTGAGGATCAACACAAGACAAATTTTATTTCTCCATGGGGGACTTTTTGGTATCAGGTCATGCCTTTTGGCCTAAAGAATACTGGTGCAACCTACCAACGTGCCATGACCTACATTTTCCATGATCTCCTATACCAAATTATGGAAGATTATGTGGATGGCTTACTCATCAAGTCTAAACTTCATCAAGAACACTTGACAATTCTCAAAATCATATTCACTCATCTCCTCCAATATAACATTCAACTAAACCCAAAGAAATATGTCTTTGGTGTTCTTTCCAATAAACTCCTAAGTTTTATCATTTATCTCTGTGGTATCGAGGTTGATCCTACTAAGGTTAGAACAATCCTAAAAATTCCTCCACCTATTAATATCAAACAACTTCATAGCCTAGAAGGCAAAATTCAATTTATTCACTACTTCATTTCCCAGTTGTTAGATCGTTGCCAACCCTTTCACCATCTTCTCAAAAAGGATGTCTCCTTAAATTTGAGTATAGATTGCTAAGAATCTTTTGATACACTTAAATAATACCTCCTTTCCCCATCAATTCTTATTCTACCAAATGAAAATAAGCCTTTCTACCTATACATCTCTGTAACATACCATTCTCTAGGTGTTATGATTGTACATTGAGATAACCAACATCGAGAGCAGGTAGTTTATTACATAAGCTACACACTTATTGATTATGGGACTTGATATACCCACACTAAAAAACTTTACCTTGTGTTGGCATTTTCTACCTCAAAGCTTTGCCATCATCTCTTAAATAACAAAACCTATTTGGTTACCCATATTGATCCCCTCAAATACATGCATTCCAAACCATATCATAACCAATGTGTATCTCGGTGGCTCATGATTCTTGCTAAATTTTACTTAGAGTTCATTCATCAAAAATCTATTAAAGGGAAAACAATCACTGACCAACTAGCTATTGCCCCTTTACCTGACAATCAACCTTGAAACCTTGAATTCTCTGATGAATCTATTGCAAATCTTTCCACCGATGACATCTCCTATCAAATGATGATGTTCTTTGATGGATATAAATGCCAACATGGTGGGGGTGTGGGGTTCATTCTTATTCCTCTAGACGGTGAACCTATGCCTTTGTCATTTAAACTAGCTTTTGAATGCACTAACAATATGGACAAATATGAGGCTTTGATTCTAGGACTTCAAACAACTCTCTTCTTGGGTATCAAATTTGTAACCATTTTTAGTGATTCTAAACTAGTGGTTAACCAATTTAATGGTTCCTACCTATGCAAAAATGAAATTCTATAGTGGTATAAACATCATGTAGATACACTCTTGGGATCATTTGACTCTTATCTCTTTCAAACTGTTCCTTGATATACAAATAAGTTTGCTAACATGATGGCTTAATTTACTTCACACATACCTTCTTCATCCTCATCTTCAAGAATTTATGTCACCATGCATCATTTAACATTACCCTCCTATGTCTCAGCTAGCATCCTCTTTGTCAAAAATGTAACAACCAACCCAAAAGACTTATGGTAAAAACAACTCATGGATTATCTTTCCTTATCTATTACCCCTCCTAATACTTCTAATAATGGGAAATAGACCTTCATAAAACATGTCAATCATTACACTATACTAGGGGGACTTCTCTACAAGCAAAGTTTTGATGGTCTTCTCCTCAAATGCCTAACTAGTACTAAGACTTCCTTTGCTATTAAGGAAGTCCATGATGGGATTTGTGGTGGACATTTCAATGGTCATGTAGTTATCAAATGTAACCTTCAACTTAGCTATTATTGGCCCACACTTCATCAAGACTATGTTGATTACGTTCGGCATTGCACTAAGTGTCAACAACATGCTAACCTACTTCATGCTCCTAGTCATGCATTACAAGTTGCCAAAGACTTTTGGCCCTTCTCCCAATGGGGGTTAGATCTAATCAGAGAGATTAACCTTCATTCATCCCTTTGTCATCATTCCATCATTATTTCCACTGAATACTTCACCAAGCAGGTCAAGGTTGTCCCTCGCATCTCCACTAAAGCTGACAAAATTGTTAACTTCATTAACCATCACATCATCTATAATTTTGGTTTACCTCACAATATTATAATAGATAATTGCAAGTCTTTCAAAAACAAGACTATTCAAAGTCTTTGTGATGTATTTGGAATCAAATTAAGCTTCTCATCACCATACTATCCACAAGATAATGGATAGGCAGAAGCTTCTAACAAAACATTGACCAAAATTCTCATGAAGGTAGTCAATGATATGAGCAAGGATTGGCACACACACATTCCTTTTGCTTTATGGGCTTACCACACTAGCATTTAAACCCCTACAGGTGCTACACCTTTTTCATTGGTATATGGGATGGAGGTTGTTTTGCCTCTTGAAATCTAGATTCCTTCTCTTTGCATTTCTATACATGATATAATTACTAATGATGACTTTTGCCAAGAACATTTGGCCCAACTTGAATTGCTTGATGAGGGTCATCTCATAGCCCTCAACCACCTCTAAATCTATCAAGAGTGTATTAAACACACTTACAACAAAAACCTCAAAGAGAGATATTTCAATATAGGAGATCTTATCTTAAAATAAAATCAACATGTGATGAACATGGAGAAAATCAAAAATGGTAAGTTTGCTCCTAATTGGCTTCGACATTATATCATAACTCACAAATATGGTTTAAGAACTTATCACTTGTCTTCTCTTAAAGGAAGGTCAGAACCCAAGCCTTTAAATGCCTTACATCTATGACCATTATTTTGTTAAACAAGTGTTGCTTTACTTCATGTTTAACTTGAGCTCATCCCTTGAGTATCCCTATGACATTCATTTCCCTTCCTCTTCACCCTTACTTCTATACACTTATTTAACTTACACAGTGGTATGATTTTGTCCTCATAGTGGAAAACTCCTAAGCCTCTATAGTCTTTTCCATGACTAAAAGAATATATATATATATATATATATATATATATATATATATATATATATATATATATATATATTTAAAATGGGATATTTGAAAAACTTATAAAATCTTAGGTCATGCTTTTCAACTTAGACTGCTCCCTTGAAGGACATCTACGTAACTTCCCTTTACTAGTATCAATAGATTGTTCCCTTGAAGGAAAATTATTTAAAATTAAAAAAAAATGCTTAGACCACTCCCTTGAAGGATGGCTAAGTCAATATTTTTTCTCAAAGGGAAAAACAAATACAAAGGGCTCCTCACAACTTTACACAATATTATCCCATACAAAATCCCATTGTAAGCTTTCGGCATTGATCAGCTTACACAAAAAAGAAAAAAAAAAAATACTTTAAGTCATGGACTTGCCTATATTAGCTCTCGGGTCACCCATGAAAGGGACATATCATTTCTACTTGGTGGGTTATGCTACCTAAAAAAAATTTCCTCATTTTACCTTTTTCCCCCTCATACCCTTTCAAGGGACTGTGAATCTCACTTAACATAAGGTAAACATGATGCTTCTCTAGCAAACACAATGCTTCAAAGATATAAGGCATGAAAGAGGCTCATTTTCCTGAGCCTATTTATGTTCTAAATTACGGTCTTTGCCAATACATGAGAATTTTGCCTCTTTATTCTCCCATCCACATCACATATTGATATCTCTATTTGAGATGAAGAAACAATGTCATACCAACACTAACATGACCGGTCTATTTAATTTACACATACACCATTTCAAATATGGAAAAATACTGAAATAAACTAAGATAGCCAATCTATTCATTTTAAGCACACACCATCACGAATATGGAGAAATTATAAGATGAAGCTAACCAATAAACTATGCATACACCATCATAAACATGGAAAAATGCTAAGATGAGACTAACCAATCAACTATGCATATACCATCATATAAATGGGAAACACTAGTCTAAATCAAATAATATGATCAACATTAACATCTAAATTAACATCGTATATCATAATCATCATCCATATCATCACCATAATCACAAGAAATACATCTCAAATAAACACATGGCAAAAAAATGAACATCTCATATATATAATATGTGATCAAAGTACATGTTCATCATCTACATAACAACATATCTATCTTAAAATGTGCATCTCATATCTTCGGCTCATACACTGATATACATATAATATATATAAGCAAAAACTGGCAACCTTTGACACTCAGGGTCCTCAAGGCTCTCTATGTGGTTATGAGGAAGCAATGTCATCACCACTCTCTACCCATCTACGTCTATGTGAGCTAGAAACCATCGCACGTGACATCAATCTCTCCTACTCTCTGAACTCTAAATATCTCTATATCTATGGGAACTCTCTAATCACCCTATCATAGTAGGCAATATCATCTAGTGCAATCAAATATCTTGCCATAGATATAGTCTATGGAGAACCCATAGCACTTGATTATGGCCTAGCCTGTACTAGTCCCTATGGTGGTGGAGGAGGAGTAGCCTGGTTTGTTGCTCTCAGACTATCTCTCTACTGATATCACTGCAATCACCTGACCCTATAAAATAATCACCTAGTCTTATAGTGCTATAATCTAACCCTATAGATCCCCAATCTGACCCTACAATGTCACCACTTTCCCATGTAAGGTTAAAACCTATGCCTAGGCTATCTCTTGAGCCTACACTATTATATATTGGGTTTGCACTATTGTATCTTGGGCATGTAGCACTGCATTCCTCTCTTTGACTAAACCCTATAAATTTGGTGGTGGCCTCCTGACCTCCATCACCAGATATAACCCTACCCACCATGCTTTATAACCACTATACACCCTAGGTCTCCAACACCTAGCCCTATTAGTAGCTCCTTAAAATTTGACCCATCAGTCTCCTAGGGTAACGTTAGGGGTGCCTCTATGGCATCCCTCCTATATTAAGGGAAGGAAGCCAGAATATCCTATAATAGACTAAACTACCTCCTAACCTATGCCATGAGTACCATCTCTAACTCATTGGCCCATCTCCCCTTAACCCATAATAAAATCTATAACCCAACAAGCTACTTTACCTACTCTCTAAAAACTAGATATATCAGATATGGTCTCTACAAAATATTTGTAGGGATCAAGCCCTTGATCATGCACCTATAGTAGGCAATGTCTTCAACCACACCATCCACTCAGTTATATGACATCCTCGGTCTCCACCATCTAAAACCAACCTTGAAGATGGCTAAGATAGTGGTAGGTAACCCTAGTGGTTGTGTCACCACAATTTGCTCATATGCGCAATAGTGCATTAGATGACTAACACCTAAATTGTATCACCATCACAACCTCAAACCCCATAACTCTCTGTATAATTGTAACAAAAATACTAGACCCTAGGAAAAAATGGTTCATTGCTCAACCATCTATGTAAGCACACCTATCAATATAATCAACAATATCTCTCTGTTTGTATCTGGTAATGCACACACCATGATCTTGATCATCATTAAAATGTTTAGATGATGTTACTCCTCATCAACCATATACAGTGGCTCAAATGCAAAGCTCATAGAGTGGTAAGTCACCTCACTAACATGTTCTCTATATAACATGACCATGTGTATATCATGCTCCTCTCTCAAGCATTCAAAGAGCTCCTCGCCCTAGAGTGGTAGTCATATAATCTTATACACATCTTCTTACATCATTGTCAACTCTCTAGTTGGTAGATGGAAAGTGTTAGTGGTATGATCCCACCTCTCAATCAAAGCTATCATCATAGACACATCCCATGTGACTCAATAGTACTATCGTACTCCTAAACCCATGGTCATCATATGCTCCCACTCATTTGAAGTGACATCCCTCCTCATGTGTGTCAATAGCCTTGGTAGATGATCTCAAAGTGTAAGCTTCATCCTCACCTACATCCATACACACAAATAACTCAAGTCACATACCTTTTAATATACTTTATCAACATCTTTTTTCCCTTCTTGTTGGGGGAACTACATTGGTCTTAGGCCCTAAACCAAGCTATATAGGTAGCACTCAGATGAAACGAGGTCTTATGAGGTTATCTAAACCATATACCCACCTCACTAACCACCATAGGCTTCACCACCTCTATCTCTCTCCACCCTAAGCTTCACTATCTCTCTCTCCCTACCCTAGGCTTCACTACCTCTCTCTCTCTACCCTAGGCCTACCTGCTTATCCCAACTCTAGGCCTAGTAGCCTATATTCTTGACTTTTGACACTATGACCTATCTTTGAAGACCTATCTTAATTTACCTTTTTCCCTAAAACACACTTTTTTAAATCTTATTCCTAGGTACTGGGAGAACTACATTGGCCTGAGGCCCTAAACTGGGCTATGTAGGTAGCACTGAAATGACACAGGGTCTTATGAGGCTAGCTCGACCATTAGACTAGTGGACTACTTCCAATAGAGATCTAAACTCACCCTTTCTCCTATTTTTCTACTTTTCAATAGTCACTAACATTGACATTAGTACCAACATCGACACTTTATCAACCTAAAAACCAACCTTACCCATTTCCCCTAAAAACCTACCCATAAAACCCCCTAACTTATCATACTCTTACCCTAACCTATTATCTACCCTTCCACTAACATTTTCTACACCCCCACCTCTCATTTAACCTACAAATTATAGATACGAAATCAAACTAGTTTAGGCTCTTACCTCATCTTTCTATCTCCTCCTGACTGGCACTACTGGCTCCTATGGTTGTATGCCTCCTGTTAGGTCCCCTCCTTGAGTTGCCATCTCGAATCATTTTCAAGCTTTATTTTTTATCACTAATCACTAAGTTGAAAATGAGTTTGGTCGACTACCAAACCCCCTTTTTATTGGGTTTGTTCGGCCACTAACATCAACATTCTTGACCTAACCTGTTGATGTCAGTGCTTACACCTATCGATGTCGATAATGTTTCCCTAGTTTAACTGACATCAACACTTTCTATTACTGATATCGACAAATGTAACCAATGTCAGCACCATCCCAATACTATTTTCCCCCAACTTTTCAAACCTTACCCATACATTGGGGTAATTGGAGATCAAATATATCTCCCTCAACTATGACAAAATGACATTGAAGATCACTTAAATATTTACTCATGATGACTTTGCTTAGAGATCATAGATATTTCCTCACTTATTGACCCTTTTACACCAACCTTGCATTGCTTGTCTTCACCACTTATTCTATTTCACTATAGCTGGCTATTGTGTACATGTAGGTATATTAGGTGTTTTGGATGGCAACCAATCCTATCTTGTCACCTTCAACCCTTTTGTGTTTCCTAGGGTCACTTTCTATCTTAGATACCTAGAATACATTGACTATTGGAGCTATAACTTTGATTATTTTGACCTATCAGTTATCACTTACAAGCTATGCTTTGGTTACTTTTATTTGAGTCCTCCTTAACCTTGCCTATTCTTGATTTTCATGATTATAGATCATTGTGGTATACACATATAGAGCGATGCTCAATTTTCCACCATTCACACAATTACCCTTTTATCAAATCAGTACCTAATTATAGTTTCTCCTTCTTTGATTCCCATTTTGAGGAGGGATATCGATACCTCATCCAATACTTGGAATATCTAACTCCTATTTTTGTCTTGTAATATGTCAGTACAAATTACAAGATAAAAAGGGGAAAATATAGACATAAAAATTACATCACACACATGTGTGTAACTCCTTATATCAAAAACCCCCTTTAACCCATTTTAATAATAATAATTAATCTCCCTAACCCATACTTTTACCTCTCACACATTTAATTAATTTAAAATACTTAATTAAGTTAATTAAAAACCCCTATTTCCACCTTACCTAACCACCTCACCCTATGACTAATTCTTACCTGATGAGTCACCTCAAGACCTGGTCCCCTCATCCTAACTACTTAAGACTTATTCCCACTTCCAAACTAAATTCTTAATCAACTACTTCCTTCCTAACCTCTTATTTTTACTATTTTATAATGGGTGTCACACTTGGCATGAACAACAAAAATTAGGCCAAAAATAGTAAGGTTTACCTATTCTAGGACCATCAACATTAGTCAAACCATGGCTGACATCAGCTATATAAGCCAATCTCCAACTTGTAGTTTAGGTTAGCAAAAATTAAGAAAATCTATTCTTACTCTCATTCAAGATCTCAACATTTAATTTTTGACATCCTGGCTTATAATCACCTTACGTAAGTCAATCACAATCAACAACTAAACTCTTGAGGACTAATAGCATCCACTTGTTCTCTCTATTCAGACATTTAGGTTTAGACACCCTAATAGGATCCATCAACCTAACACTTATTATTCAACGACCACCATAGCTAAGTACATAACTGATACTATAGGTCTTTAAATATTTATTTTATTATTTCTTTATATCTATTCTACATTACTTTACGAACTTCTGACCATAACCCCATGAGGGATTACAATTACTTCCTTGTTTTTTTCCACTTAAATTGAAATACCAAACCTTTGACCAGACTTAACCAAGCCATATTCTCCCTCTCATAACCCTTCCAACCTCCCTAACTTGATCCAAACCATTTCCTAGACCCAGGAAAGCCTTTTGCAAGGTCCCAAATAATTATTTCCCCTATCATCCTCAATAATGTAACTGATATCAATCACCTCACTACCAACTTCAGTAGCATAACTGATATTGGTAACTCCACTATCAACATTAGTGACTATGGATTCACATACCCTCTTTAAAACCTACCCATATAACTTCTAAAATACAAACATAGTACCTCACCTACACCCTATCACTTTTTGATGCATACAGGTTGTTAATTATGGTAATCTTATCTCTTTTTCAATCGCTCTTTACCTCTCTTTAAGTTATTTATTATTCTTTTGTCTCTCAAAAGTGGACTGTCATCTCTAGAAAAGTTTCACACTTGTTAGAACAAATGCGTAGCTTGGTATCCCACTAATTTATCTATTAATAAACATCTTATGGTAGTGATTTTTTATTTGTAGGTAGTCCTCCCCAGCCAAAGAGGAGTGCTCACAATGTCAGGAAATGATACGTAAACCAAATCTAGGTTCATTCTAATCACTTATCCCCATCCTTATTTCTATTTTCCTTTAGACTTAAAATAGACAAAATTTAGTGAAATAACTACACTTAGGTTCCATTGTATAAAAAAATTCTTTATGATCTCCATGCAAAACCTTTGGGATCATTATTTATATCCCACTAAATTTTTGTATGAACTTTCTTTAGAAACTTATGAGACTATGAAAACTTTGTGCCTAAAATGCACTCCTTGTCAATGGCCATTCAACTATTTCATGTAATTTATTTGGGTCCATCTTCAAACATTATTGGGATACCATAAAACCCAAGTATAAAATCTCCATCTTCAAAAACCTACACTTATTTATATTCATTATAAATTTATCCTTACATAACATCTGGAACACATTCATTAGATGCATCAGATGATCCTCCATTTTTCTAAACATAAGAACATCATTTAGGTATAAAATGAAATACTTTCCTATAAATGGTTTCAACACTTCATTCATAAGCTTCATGAGTGTGCTAGATGAGTTATTAAATTCAAACGAAATCATTAACCATTCATATATCCCTTCCTTTATCTTGAAGGATGTTTTCCATTCATCTCATTCTATTATCCTAATTTGGTGATACCCACTCTTCAAATCAATCTTTATAAAATACTTTGTACCACTCAAATAATCCATGCATGGTAATGGGAATAATACTTTACCATGATATTTGTGATGGAATTTGAATTTGTGCACATGTTCCACTCTCCATCCTTATTTGGTGCTAATATAATAGGTACTACACATGATCTTAGGCTCTCTCTGATCATCCCTTTATCTAAAAACTCACGCACTTGATTTTACACCTCTTTACTTTCCTAAGGCATCATATTATATTTATATTTATTTTAAAAACTCTCTCTAGGGATAAAATCCATATGATGGATGATATTACTCATTGGTACCAATCCTTTTAGCAGATCACTCAAAACAATTTATGTAGACTCCTCTAATAGTGCCTTTACTTCATGCGGTAACTCTTCCTTATTTTCTTATGTGTTTCTCCCTTAATGGATTTGGTATGAGCTTAAATCATGCCTTATCCATTTTAACCTTTTTAAGGAATTACTTAATTGACACTATTATTATACACACATCAACATTGTTTCACTCCTCATGTTCATTGTCCTTCAATGGAATCAATGTGAACTTATTTCCATCCTTCTCTAAGAGATATATATATAATCCATCTCATCATGCATAATGTTCCTATCATATTGGCAAGGCATTTCTAAAAATACATGATATACATCCATTGGCATCACATCACATTATACGTCATTCAAGTATGTGACTCTATTGAATTTCATAAGGCACTATTCATTAACGAACACATGGTGCTCATTCTGTAGACATGACATTTTGTATGGGTTTATAAGTGCCACCTTATTCAAACTTAATTCTCCAACATGTCACATAAAACAAGATTATCCATGTTGACACTATCCGTAATCACTTTAAAACATTTACCTCCTAACATACACATTATCCTAAAGATTTTTTTCCTTTGGTCAATTTATTTAATTCTTTCGATGACTTCAGCATCATCCTTTTTATCATCATGCCTTCTCTACACTCTGGTTCCTATGAACACTCTATAAAATTAATTGAATCTTTATCACTATGTGAAATGTGAGCATTATTTTCTAACTTATGATTACTTCTTTCACTCTATGCCTTTGGACTCTATGTTTAGATTACACACATAGGAAACATTTTCTTAAGAATCTACAAGCACCCAATTTTTTCATGGTTTGACATTCATGACATGATAGGTCCAATGATGATGTAATGACCTCCTAATGATGCTCAAATAGAAACTCTCTAACACATCCTCCTATTTTGATTCATTCTCTCTCTTAGGTCTCCCAAAACCCTCTTTTATTGGCCTTTGTAGCTTTTTTTAGCTTGTTTTCAACCCCTTCTCATTAATGATAGAACCACCACTTTAAGTGATAAAACCATAAATTTAGGTGATGAAACCACCCTATTTGATTACGAAACTACCACCTTCATGATGGGTTCATCGTAATAGTTGTGTAAACCATCATGGTAGTTCCATTGTAATAGTGTAGTTTCATATTAACATAAGGTAATTTTATCATTTATAGTGATAGTTTCATTTCAATAGGCAGTGATGTTAGAATAATGAATATTTAATCTTGCCTAAGGTTAATAGGGTAAGTTATTTATTACCTAGGGTTAATTTTATTTACTTAGGTTAATTTGTTTTATTGTTGAGAATCTCTCAACAATATATTTGTTCGTAGTATGTGAAAACAAATAGTTTGTTTTCTCTATTTTGTAATCACAACAAATAGTTTGTTGTCATAAAACATACTATTTGTATTATAAATACTTTACAATCTATGAGAAAATAATGAGAGATTAATGAGAGAATATAGAGAATTTATAGTATTATCACCTATTTTTTAGGTGTGAGAAATTTATTTTATTCTTTGATATTATTTGCAAGTTATTTGTTGTGGGTTCTTTCTCTTGGATTGATCCTGTGGATCTTGTGTATCTCCTGCTCATTCTTTCATGGTATCAGAGCTTGGAATTCCAGTTGAAGATCCTCTTCCCTAAAATTTTTTCATCATTTTTCATCTATTAACACATTCAAAAACATTATTTTATTGATGTGTTATAGATATTTGTTATTCTCTCAAATTCTAGTTCTTGTTTACAAGTTTTTTTTGGAAAATTCTATACTTTATGCTCATTAATGACCATATAGATTTTCAAAATCAGAATTTTTTTCATAGGGGCATAGAAAATCAAGTCAAGAATCCATTTCAAATTGAATTTTTTCATTTCATGCTAGTCGTACAGTTCTTTTATTCAAAAACTGGCTGACTGGTTCCTTTTGGCAGACTACAGTGCCTATACATTTTTCTGATGTGGCAGATCTACGGTCAACTTTTTCAAAATCTGAGACCTATTTGTGAAAGCTAACTGTGCTAGCTTTCAATCCATATAAATTAGTATAGATTTGAACCAGGCCGTATAGTGTTTTGGAAGGTTACAACAGGAATTTAAATAACTATTTTTAGTCTACAGCATAGCCATACGGTTTCATCCATTTTAAACGCCTTATACTGCATAAAATCAAAATTTGATAATTTTATGTGTTAGTAGACTTCTCAAGATTTCATTTCTAGTTGAGAAGGATGGATTTAGACCAGGTCGTATAGTCCTTTGGGTAGATCCAGTGGAGCCAATTCTGTATTTGCTGAGGGTGTTTTCCTTGGCATGTGTTTACAATTTTCTCAAAAATTTCCCTGATCACCATGCCTTGCTGGAACAAGAGATTAATTATGATAAAGCCAAAGATTATTCAGAATTTATCTCACATGTGTGAGTCATTTTGGCTTATTTTTTATTAATTTCTTAATTTTAGTGGTTTAAATGCAAGTCTCTAACTCTAAAAGTACAAATTTGACTTTGCTAAAGTGGCTAGATGTATTTTGTTAAAAAATTGTAGGGAGGAAGTCTTGGGTTCAAATCCCCCTACATTTTTTTGCATAAAGCCATTTTTTTTACTTTTGTATAAGCTAAGGATAAAAAAAAATCATCGGGAGATGTTAAATTGTAATGGGAGGGGTGTTTTGAGGAAAAATGAATGTCTAGGTTGTTCTTGTCAACTTCATCGTCTTCCTCGGGAATGGAATCCCGATTGTTTGAACCCCTAAATTCTACAAATTACCATGTTTGGAAGCCAAAAATGCAACAACTCCTTCAATCAAAGGGATTATGGATAATTTTTTTTGAAACAACACCTACAACATTCACCACTAAAAAAGACAAATATGCATATGGTTGCAAGCAGGATGAGGCTCTTGGATTGATTTACCTCAACGTCTCAGATAATCTTCAATTTCACATTGCAGATGCTACTACGCCAAAAGAGGTATGGGAAAATTTTAAAAACCTATTTGGTAAAGTTAATGAGTTTAAAATTTTGCAATTAGATGCAGAACTGAGTACTCTCTCTCCATTAGATTTCCCTTCAATAGATGAATTCTTGGCAAAATTCAAATTTATAAGGTCACAGTTGAAAGCTAGTGACAAGGATAAAAGTGATTAGGAGTGCATTTTCATGATTTTTCAAAGTTGAAAGGACCATATAGTGTTTTTTCCTCTGCTTTTTATACTATGATGGATACATTAGGTGATGAATTCAAATGGCCTTTGAAGTTTTTTGTGAAAGATTGACTAGGGAGCAAACAAAATTAATGGCCTTAGATGCTCTACCTGGTCCTAGTCATTCTCTAGTTGTTAATTCTTCTAAAGGAAAACCTTCACCTAAGTCTAATAACCCTCCAGAGTCCACCACCCAAACACCTCATCATTCTAAATCTACTAAGACCAAAAAGTCCTTTAAGCAAAAGAAGAAAACGTTTGTTCCATGTAATTTTTGTGGTGGTCCTAATCATGATGAAAGTAAATGTTTTAAGAATATGTAAGAATTAGAGGCAGCGGTTAGACAACACAAAATTTCCATTCTGTCTCCATCTCCTTCTACTTCTACAAGAAAAGGGAAAGCACTTTTCATGTCATGATTAGTGGATTTTTGACTCAGGTGCTTCTCACCATCTTACACATTCTAAGGATCTATTGTCTTCTCTTATAGATTGTAGTACATCACATATTGTTATGGGTAACTCCTCACAGATTGAAGTTTTGGGATCTGGTACTATTGACAAACAGGATGGATGTTTTAACAATGTATTGATTGTACCCCAAATCTCTTCTAATATTCTCTCTGTATATCAAATATGTAATTCTGGTACTGGTAAAACTATGGAGTTTACTTCACATGATGTTGTAATAAGAGAATGTAATGATCCTAGTGAGATAGTTGCTACAGGTACAACAGACCATACTACAAGAATCTATACTTTTGATAAGTTTGAGTCTTTTATGTCTTCTAGTTCTTCACTTATAGCATATGGTAATAATCTCAGCAAATTGTGTCATGAGAGATTAGGACATTTGAGTTATGGATATATGCAACAAATGAGTACAAAACATCTTGTAAAAGGCCTTCCTAAGGTCTTATGTATTGATGGGGTGTGTCCTGGTTGTCTAGTTGGTAAACAACACCAGGATCCATTTCCAGTTGGTAAGGCCACACGTGCAAATGCACCCTTAGGGTCGGTTCATAGTGATTTGATGAATTTTCCAACTCATTCTTTTTCAGGAGCTAAATATGCACTCACATTCATCCTTATTTTTTACAAGTGGAGGCTTTTTTAAGTGATTTATGTATAATTTGTGGTTATTTTATTATTTTAATCAGTAATAAGGTAGCCCATACTTATTCTCCATTCTCCTATTTGAAAAATTCATGTTGAATAATCAACTGCATGAAGCCAGGATGACAGATGGAGGTTGAACTATTGACCTACTTAATTACCATAATTTGAATGGATCCTACCAAATACAGGGTCAAATTGATTTTGTGTTGAGTATTTTGTAACTTGTATCTCAAGTAAATTAAAATTCTCATGGTAACACAATCCAACACAATGCATTACCCATCACAGGTTAAGTACTTGATTATCCAGTAGGTTATAAATTTCCATGGCTTTGGCAAGGTTCCTCTATTTATGCCCTTGGCTTTTCTAGTTTGATCTTGAACACTTTCTATTAGAGGCTCCCTTTTTTCATGGAAAATTAGGATAAAGTCATTGAAGGAAGATCTTCTTATGGTCTTAGTTCCCTCATTTGGAATGCCAGATAATTCATTAATCACCTAATTAGTGACTAGAATTTGAACATATTTGACTATAGTAGAATCCTTTTTCGAATGGAGGAAAAAATCCTTGATGAGGGTTTCATTAAGCCCTTGTAATTTTTATAAAAATTCAATCCATACAATATATTCAAACATGGCCCTATATCTATTATCTCTCATGAGTTCATCCATAGATTCTGGCTCTGAATTTTTCTTCTACCCCATTGTAAAATTATCAACACTTCATAAGACCAAATGAAATCACACCAGTTGTAGGTTTTGTAGAATATAAGAAGAGCTAAAGAATGTATTTTGCAATTAGCATTGACATTTAATGAACCATCAATTCATGAGCTATGAAAAAAGTACAAATCATGAGTAATAAGTGATATGGTTAGACTCTCACATGGAAGGGGCTTTGAAAATATTTAATTTAATATCTCGTTACCACTTCAATGATTACATTTCCAAACTTTTATGTTGATATTTATTCAATGATTACTCACACCTTTTGACAATGACATAAGAATTATGAGTTCACAAACCCACCCAATGGACATGACAACCAAATATTTAACATGATGTCTACCAAAGATGCCTTTTTAAATATTATATCGTAGCATTCCTACCCTATACACCATGACAATGTTGGAAATATTGTCATTGATGTCAAAGGTCTAGCATTATTGGTGACAAAGGCCCCATTGCATTAAATGTTATTTGTAATAAATATATATTAGCTAATGTGAGTTAATATTTATTTAATATTAACGAATATATTTTTGGTTGCATATGAGACAAAATAAGGGCCCATGGAGAAGTCAAAGAGCCATGGGGTAAAGACAAAAGAAGGATGGAATGCATTTTCCCATGAAGAGTCATCTTGGGGAATTCCAAGAGTCACCAAGTGAAGACAAAAGAGGAAGGGCACAATTTTTCATGAAGGGACACTTTGAGGAATACGAAAAGTCACCAAGATAAGGACAAAAGTGGGAAGGACATTTTTGGTCATGAAGGGTCACCACATGACTTTTCAAAGGCAAGAATATGAAGGATCATACAAGTTTGTCACCATTTTCCATGAGGATTGAAGGGTCACAAAGGGGGAAGGCCAAAGGTCATTTGGGCTTGAGAAGCCATTTGTAATAAGAGAGATAGAGGTTGATTTGATATTGTAATGTCTATCTTAGAAGAGCAATTGTGAGAGATGAATATGATTTGTATTTTTTATATCTAGCTTAGAAGAGCAAAGGTGAGAGAGAGGAAAGAGATGTTGTATTGAAATATTATTTGTTGAGATAGCAACATTGAGAGATAGGTGTGTGGTATACATAAAGGGGTTGGTGCTCCTGTCAGTTGGTGCTCATGAATAGTTGCTGGGTTGGTGCTCATGTGGGTTGGTGCTCACAAATTATTGCTGGGTTGGTGCTCGGCAAAGGGGTTAGTGCTCTTATGGGTTGGTGCTCATGAATTGTTGTTGTGTTGGTACTCAGCAAAGGGGTTGGTGCTCTTATGGGTTGGTGCTCATGAATAGTTGTTGAGTTGGTGCTCAGCAAAGGGGTTGGTGCTCTTGCAAGTTGGTTCTTGCAAATATTGTTTGGGTTGGTGCTCATTCATATACTTGAGATTTTTCTCTATGGTTTTTTCCACATTGGGTTTCTACATTATATCTGGTGTCTCTCTCTCTCTCTTTTGTGGTGTTTATTGTTTGAGTTTTATTTCATATCTTGAATGTTTGATTAAGTGGAATTTGATTAAAGAAAAGTTTTATAAGATATATGATATACTGATTCACCCCCCCTCTCAATATATCCCATGATTAACAATTGGTATCAGAGCAGGTTCCTTCAGAAAGGGTTTAATAGCTTGAAGGTAGATCAAAGAAAAGCATAAGATGGCCAAGCAGCTAAAGAAGGAGAATCAAGAGTTGAAATCTATGGTTGAGGCTCTTAAGGAATAGGTGTGTATCTTGGATTCTAAGTTGGCTATAGAAGTAAAAGAAAATAAGATATTTATTCAGGATCTTAAGAATCAGTTAGAGGTTGCAAATTCAATTTTAACATCAAAAGAAGAAGAGTGCAATCAGTTAAAGGATGAGTTAGGTTCTTTAAAGGATAATCATGAGAAGCTTATAATCAAGGTTGAGAAAGATCATGAAATATTGGTCCAAGGAAAGAAAGATGTAGGTTTTGAACGCAAATCAAAGAAGTCGATCAGGCAGCCTAATGCTTTTAAGTTTTTATATTATTTTCATGGCCATTATTTTGTTTGTCATCATGTTGGTCATAGGGCAAGAGACTGTATGAGGAGAAGCAATCAGTCAAAGGGAGATCTCAGTCACATTCAAGAAAAAGGTATGAGAAATATTGTTTGCTTTTGTTGTCATGACGTTGACCATATTGCTAAATTATGTCAAAATAAAGTAAAGAGATATTCAAGGTATGTCAAAGGATATAGAGCCCCTAGAAAATATGAGAAAAGACAAATTCAAGTTTGGAGACCTAAAATAGTAAAGGTTGATCAGGTTAAGTTTAAAAGTGAAAATGAATTACTTGCTATAGTAGGTAAAGAAACAAATAAGAAGGATTGTGCAGAATCTCTTTTTACATTTGAGTATGAACTTTGTCAAGATAAGATAGTTGCAAAAGTTGAGAAGATGAAAACATCATAAATGATAAGGTTAGTAATTCAAAAAGGATAGACATGCTTAAATGGATTCTAAAAGAAAAACACAAGAAGATCAAGGAAGAAACAGAGGAGATGTGGGAATCTCCTAATATTTGTTTCTAGGACCCTTTTGTGTGGGGTGTCTCTTTTAGGCTTCAAGGAGACAGTTTTAAGAAAAATAGAAGCATGGTGGATGTTATTGGGTCTTGGATATGTTGCATGACAAGAAGGTGAGTTGGTAGATTAATTTGTATATCTTTTGAGGGAATAGATTTTTGAATAAAATTTTGCATTAGTATTATGGTTTGAGGCTATTAGAATGACTCTTGCATATGCAGTGTTTCAAATGATTATGGTCATAAGAAATTAGAATGTTGAAAAAGAGCTAATAGTTTCAAAAAGAAGGAAAAGAATACTCATAAAGATTCAAGAAGAAGGATCAGAGTTTCAAAGCTCCATTCATCAAGAAGAAGGATCAGAGTTTCAAAGCTCCATTCATCAGGAAGAAGGTTCAAACATGTTCATGGTAGAAGAAACAACCTGAAGATTTTATGTTGGTGCAAACAGATTTACATGTAAGAAATAAAGATCAGCCATGGTTCATTGATAGCATATGTTCGAGGCATATGACAGGAGATAAGAGTAAATTATATCAATGGTGGTACAGTGAGATTCAGAGATAAAACCACTACCAGGATAGCTAGAAAAGGTACTTTGAGTTTGGATTATGATAGAACCAAGACTAAGAATGTTTTATATGAAAAAGGTATTAAGCATAATCTATTAAGTGTTAGTCAAATATATGATCAGGGATATACATTAAAGTTTCATGCAAAAGGTTGTGAGGTTAGAAAAAAATATTCAAATGAGTTGATTGCAGATTCTCAAAGGATAGGTAAAGATTTATATGCATTATCAGATATCTTCTCAAAGGCACAATCAAAGGACACATTCAAAGATCTGTAAGAGGAGTTTGCAGTAATTTATTTTATTTCTTGCCATTGATGTTTAGCATCAGTTGAGGGGGAGCTAAGTGTTAGATCCAAGTAGGCCCTTTGCCATTGATGTCAAAGGAGGAGAATAACAGGTACAGGGATAGGTGCAGAAAATAGGTACAAAGAATAGATACAGGTTGCTACGGTAAGGGGGAGTTACTGTATATTTTTAGATGACAGTATGTGCAGGTGACAGGATGTGGTAGTTTCAGGATTGAGGTTTCCATCAATGACAAAGGGGGAGATTATTGGAAATATTGTCATTGATGTCAAAGGTCTAGCATTATTGGTGATAAAGGCCCCATTGCATTTAATGTTGTTTGTAATAAATATATCTTGGCTAATGTGAGTT
This sequence comes from Torreya grandis, assembly GCA_037957365.1. Classification (NCBI taxonomy): domain Eukaryota; kingdom Viridiplantae; phylum Streptophyta; class Pinopsida; order Cupressales; family Taxaceae; genus Torreya; species Torreya grandis. The sequence continues at coordinate 424,351 of JARHVA010001832.1, forward strand.
AATATTTATTTAATATTAATGGATATATTTTTGGTTGTATATGAGACAAAAAAAGGGCCAATGGAGAAGTCAAAGAGCCATGGGGTAAAGACAAAAGAAGGATGGGATGCATTTTCCCATGAAGAGTCATCTTGGGGAATTCTAAGAGTCACCAAGTGAAGACAAAAGAGGAGGGGCACAATTTCTCATGAAGGGACACTTTGAGGAATACAAAAGTCACCAAGATAAGGACAAAAGTGGGAAGGATGTTTTTGGTCATGAAGGGTCACCACATGAATTTTCAAAGGCAAGAATATGAAGGGTCATACAAGTTTGGCACCATTTTCCATGAGGATTGAAGGGTCACAAAGGGGGAAGGCCAAAGGTTATTTGGAAAGCTATAAATAAAGGCTTGAGAAGCCATTTGTGATAAGAGAGACAGAGGTTAATTTGATATTGTAATATCTAGCTTAGAAGAGCAATTGTGAGAGATGAATATGATTTATATTTGTTATATCTAGCTTAGAAGAGCAAAGGTGAGAGAGAGAAAAGAGATGTTGTATTGAACTATCATTTGTTGAGATAGCAACATTGAGAGATAGGTGTGTGATATACACAAAGGGGTTGGTGCTCCTGTGGGTTGGTGCTCATGAATATTTGTTGGGTTGGTGATTGGCAAAGGGGTTGGTGCTTCTGTGGGTTGGTGCTCACGAATTGTTGTTGGGTTGGTGCTCGGCAAAGGGGTTGGTGATCCTGTGGGTTGGTGCTCATGAATTGTTGCTAGGTTGGTGCTCAGCAAAGGGGTTGGTGATCCTGTGGGTTGGTGCTCATGAATTGTTGTTGGGTTGGTGCTTAGCAAAGGGGTTGGTGCTCCTGCAATTTGATGCTTGCAAATATTGTTTGGGTTGGTGCTCATTCATATACTTGAGATTGTTCTCTGTGGTTTTTCCCACATTGAGTTTTCATGTTATATCTTGTGTCTCTCTCTCTTGTGTGGTGTTTATTGTTTGAGTTTTATTTCATATCTTGAATGTTTGATTAAGTGGAATTTGATTAAGGGAAAGTTTTATAAGATATATGATATATTGATTAACCCCCCCTCTCAGTATATATCATGCTTAACAGACAGTATAGAAACTACCCTCAAGGATGAGAATGCATAATATACATTAGGAACTTAAAAATTAATCATAAGAAGAAAGAAAAGATATGCCTTTGAATTCATGATGTTATCCTTGCCTTATCTTTTTCACCCGCTCTTAACACAATTAAATTTCATGAGTTAGTGAAACACATATATAGGTAATTAAAACATCAATTTTATTACTTTTCTAAAGAAAGATAAATCATTACTGATGATCAAATTTGATTGTTTGGATTCATATATATATATATATATATATATATATATATATATATATATATATATATATATATATATATATATATATATATATATTGCCTTTGATCATCTATTTTTGGTTCTCTATACAAGGCTCATTTTGTAGTACATGACCAATAAACAAGCTAATTTTATGATCATGACTATCAATAATGTCCCTAAAAATTTTCATTGTTGAATATATATATATATATATATATATATATATATATTACTTCTTTTTTGAGGAAGAGGATTACCAACACTGATTATCTCCTCTTCTTTTATTAATCCTTCATCATCTTCAAGGATCGGCTATCATGGAAGAACCAAGTTCTTTCATGAATACAAATTCATTCTAAACCTGGTGAATGAACTCTTATTTTCTTGAAGGTATATGATACAGCTTCAACTAGTGCCCATTCACTAGAAGAGTTTTCTAACTTCCATCTATAGGTAGCAATTAGACTAAACCATTATCAAAAATCTTTTCTACTCAGAAGGGACCTAGCTATCTAGTCCTCAACTTTCCCTTGAAGTGTTGATACTTAGAATCAACTAAAAGTGCCTAGTCTCCTTGAAACTTTCTCTCCTTAATATGGATGTCATGCTATTATTTTATTTAGTATTACTATAATTTTGTTTGATGTAAGGCTTCTATTCTCATCTCATCCATCTCATTGAGTTGTAAAATTCTCTCTCTATGCTTCATCTATATCTATTCCTACTTCCACTACTGTCTTTAGAGTCTGCATTTCAAATTCAATAGAAAATATGATTTTCTTTCCAAATACCAATTTATAGGGTGAAAAATTAGTTGTAGTTTTTTAAGTTGTGTTATATTACTAAACTACTTCTAGAAATTTGGCTTCCCAATCCTTTCTACTACTAATGACTGCCTTGGTAAGGATGTTTTAAAATTATCTATTGGTAACCTCTATCGATCCATTTGCCTATGGATGATAAGAAGAGAATTTATTATGGTGGACTTGATAGAGTTTTATGAATGCCTAGATCATTTTTGACATAAATTGAGGTCCTTGGTAAAAAAAATTCTCCATAGGTGCTCCAAATATTTACATGATATTGAAGTATAAGAAATTAGCTATTGCCTCTTCTATTGCAAATGAGAGAGATTATACTTCAACCCATTTGATCACATAATCTGTATATACCAACAAATATTCTTTACCTTGGGGTGGAGGATCAATGGGTCCAACAAAGTTCATCCCCCACTTCTCAAATGGTTTTATAATCACTTGAGGGTGAAGGGGCATTTTAGAGGATAGTGCAAGTTTACCTTTTATTTGGCATGGATCACATTTCCATATGTACTTCTTCACTTGTTTGTGAATAGATGACTAGTAGTAACCAACTCCAAGGATATTGTGCAATGTTATTTTGATGAAATGGTGTCCTCCACCAAGCTCATCATAAAAAGCCCTGATGATATCATAGGTTTCATTTTCTTTACACACATATGGAGTGTATGAAATTATAAATGCATCATGTCTATAAATCAATCATGTCCTAGAGAAGATAGAGCATATATACACTTCTTATTGGGGATACATTTGTTATGTGGAAACATGACCAATATGGGGATCCACTAGACTCAATTAGGGAATCACTTGTTATAATTTACCATGTTAAGAAGTGTTCTAAAGCCTATAGTCTAATATAATCAAATAATAACCCTAAAAGAGTCCTAGGTTTAATGTTCAATCTATTCAAATAAACAATAAAGTAAATCTAATCTAGTGCACACCAAATCTTATAGCACAAAGTGGGGGTTAGAAACAAAACAAACTAAACTAATCATGCATAAAAGACATATACTTATGTCAATGTATACCGAATATTAATGCATGGAAGAAAGAAGCACAACTACATTATTTATCTACTCTTACAAAGGAGAAATAAAGTTAGCAATACTTACTTTGAAGACGAACCTGTCAAGCCTCAATCTCTCCCTTGGCCAAAGTGATTCACAAGAGATTGTTGTGGTATATAAGGATAACAAAGACAAATCATATCTAGGATACACAACCTATCTATGTATCCAAAATATTTCTCCACAAGACAAGATCCATATCTCCAAATAAAGTATGAAACCCTAAGCTTTATTCCTCAATTAGAATGGTCAATAAGTAGATGTTTATTTACACATATTCTTTTTCACTTCTATTCTTATAAATGGTTGTAAATGAACTTGTATATATAGGCAAATTTTGCCCTAAATCCTCTCAAAAATATCAATTATACAGGGTCAACCTAGTCAACCCTATTTTTTTCAAGGATAATTCACTAGGTCTGAGCTAGATTAGCTGAAAGGCTAACAAACTTAAAAAGTGAAAAATACCCCTAAATTGTACAAGGTTGACCCAGTCAACCTTGTACAAATGACTATCCAAAAAGGAATTAAGGTAATAAAAGGAAGATAGAAAGAAGAAAATGAATCGAATGGGTAAAGATAAGAACAATAAGCTTAGATTTAATGTTTTTAGGAGATGAGTGTGTAGATGGAAGGTCACAAAAGGGATAACGATCTTACAAAGCACCAATGGTCTACCCACCCCTTTTTTGATGACCCCTTAAGGTATGCACACTCAGATAGATTGAGACTCGATGGGTTCCTACAAGGTATAAAGTGTCAATAATCAATAAAAATTTGAAAATGTTATATGTATATATATACCACACTCGAAGCTCATCACGTGTCATGTAAGTGTAACATGGGATGGTGCTTTGGGAAATAGAACATGATAACACACAATGTTGATGCTAAGTAAAGTATAGTAAGTAGTAAATAAGATAAATAAAAAGACAAAATTGAAAAACACATACTTTTACTTACCTTAGTGTTGTAGATAAATAAATAGACTATAAGAGAAAGTGAAGGTGTCCAATGTGAAGAACACTAGGCAAACCTATATAAGTTAGTGCAAAAAATAGCCAAAAATCAAATTTTTTAGAATATAGGCATATGCGAGTGAAAAATATTCTCTACATCATCATGAATCCAATGCATTTTATGGTTTTGAAAATAGATGAGTAAAAATAAAGATATAGATAAAATAAGGAATCTACATAAAAATAATTAAAGAATTTGAATTTTGAAAAGTGTTTTTAAATAGGGGAAATACAAGTCATTTAGTTATTTTGACTTTGTGAAAGAGAGAAAAAAGAGTTCTAGAGACCAAATGAGCTAGGATGGTGAGGAGACGATAGGCTAGACAGGGAGGGGTTCCAAGAGTGGTAGTAGGTGCACTATAGGTATGCAACTAGGAATCTTAAGCTAGTTTTTGAGTATTTTGTTGAATTAAGTGAATTTTTTAAAAAAATATAATTTTTAGATATCGAAATGAAGCAAAATTAGATTCTATATGTAGCAAATAGCAAAACAAGAAATGATTTTAGAGGATTTAGGAAGAAAATGACAAAAAGGTAATTTTTAAGGAAAATGTAAGAGGTTGACAACCAAAAACAACTGGGTCAACTTATTTAACCTAGTAGGCTGAAAATAGTTAAAATCCACACTGTCAACCTAGTAGGTGTGTGTCGACCCTGTATATTTTGTAGACTATCGACCTAGTACACTGATCCAAAAAGTCTAAAATGATAATATAGTACTAAGGAGGGGAAAATAAAAGGGTTAACTTAGATTTTTAATTTAAATAAGATAAAAATAGGGAGATTTAGGTCAAACTAATTTGACTAAAAAACCAAAATTGTATGGAAATACATGTAAAAGGTTGAAATAAGGCTAGAATGGCTCGAAATGACCAAGTAAGGGAAAATAGGACCAAGTACACTAAAAATAGGTAACAATGAATGAATTAAAGTAGTTTAGATTTGTTTTTCTATTAAAGTTATAAAAAGAATGTATTTTAATTATACATGACATGAAAGATGTAATACATATTTTGTTCTTCTTAGTTGAAATATTGACCCCAATTTTGGAGATTGGTAGACGTGTCTTAGCTACCAGATCTATTGGAGTATCTAACCATAGGTGATAGAGCTAGGTTGGTAGTTGTAGTCCTAAGAGGGACAACTGACATGTGTAGGATTCCCTTGAGTTCAAATCTATTAGTCATGTTCCTTAGATGTTGGGAATGATTGACTAATACCTTTAGATGAGATGTGGATGAGGATGTGGTATAGGTAGATACCATGCTAGAGGATGTGCATGCCATCTTAGGGCTACTGATGATAGGAGAACCAATGACTATAGACATACCATACATCCTAGAAGAGAGGAGAGCCTTAGTTATGTGGGTTACATGATATAATACAGTATTAGGAGGTAGGTGAGTTAGCATGTTTGATGTGTATGCATCTCAAATTCAAAATATATAAAAGGCTATGATAAGACTTATGACACAGTGAGTGCTATGTCACAAGTCAGATGGCAAGGTACCATTGTTTGTGGTATCCTTGAGTAGGACAATTATAGAGGAGGGCATACTATATAATTTAGGTTTTGTCATCTAGGTCTAGCTCATACATGACCTATATGAGGTGATATTCAGAGGGAAGAAATATATAGGGTTGATCATATTATTGATATCTTGGATCTATGAGTGGTTTCCCATGTATCGATCAGCTAGGTTGTCCCATGTGGTTGATGATAGGTCACCTTAGGTGCAAAGATAGAGAAAGGACTAGGTAGTGTGGGTCATGCTCCATATGCTAGTACTATAGACTATGAGACATGAAGATATAGTGTGGCAGTCATATAGAGACATAGTGACTATATGTCTAAGCTGGTACATAGTTACACCATCTATAATGAGGATAGAGGTTATTAAACACTATACTTGGTGGAGAGAGCCACATCTAGTGGTATGGGTACCAAGATAGATGGGCTTACATCATCCATTGGTACCAATATTAATTTCCAATTATTGCGATCATCATGTGAGAGAGCCATAAAGGAGGAAGGGACTAGGGGCAGTAGTGATGAGGCTAACACTCAGACCACATCGTGAGTAACCATAGATTGGGCAAGCATGATAGGGAGAAAAGTAAGATGAGAAGGATGTGGATGTAGTGGCACCAGAGATACCACCACTATATCCATAATGAGATGAGCTATGACCATCGAAGACATGGTATCGATGGAGGTAGGAGGAGCATGAGAGAGTGGAGACTATCACCATCCTTGAGGACACAACAGGTGAGCCAAAGGAGAGATGGATAATAGAGAGGCCACTCAAGCATAGGCTGAGGTGGACATGAGCCATGATAATTGGTTTTGAGTTGAGGAGGTGACCTATAGAGGAGGTACTAAGTGTTAGGAAATATAGCTTTTACATTAGTGAATATATGTATTTATCAAGAGGTAAATAGTAACAAATTATTTTTTAATTAGATTTGGTCAATTAGAATATTGTTATCTAATAATATTACAATATTAGTTTAGCATATTTTATTTTTGTATGGGTTAGTGGGTTGAGATATTGTAGGGATCTAAGAATCCTTGGTTATAGAAAATATTATCCTATATATGTAATGGTGTTCAAAGAAGAAATGTAGTAGAAGATTATTATTTTGTGTAATTAAAATTCTTTGTGCACTGTGTTCAACTCTTTAAATTCACAACAATGGTATCAGAGTATGGGATCTATTTATTTAATGGAGCTATGAAGATTTAACAGGTAGATCAATTTTAATTTATGGTGGCCCATATATGGAGTTTTTATGATGTGAGGCCTTCTACTTAGTTTTAGAGAGTGAAGCAGTGTCTTTATATTTTTTATAAGTGGCATCTTATTATTGCAAACTTGTATCCCATATGTACTCAAATTTGTATGTTGTAGATCATTATATTACATATATGCATATTGTCTAAGCTTCTACCCACATATGCATAACGTGCACCACCTAATTTGTCATGATATAGTCTTAGCATTGTTGTGGATCTATGTGTATTGAAAGATTGATGGGCTCAACATTTGCATAAAAATTGGTTCAGCATTTTTCATCTACACCTATCTCAAGATTAACAACCTTGTTGTCATACAATTATAGTCTCGTTGGAGATTATTTCATGTTGTACATGTAAATGCTCAATTCTAATGTATTATCTAAATTTTAGTACTAGTCCATTATGCCCATTTTCAAACTTGCCAACACTTTAAGATTTTGAAGATGTCAAACCAACCATACATATAGTTCTGAATTCATTTCTTTGAGATCTTAGTGAGACCTTGCCTTCCTCATGCAGCTATTTTATTAATCATGTGCCATATTCAAGATTCACCATCCATACGTACTTTTTTCTAGTAATATCATCAAATTTAACCCATCAATATTCTCCAACTTCACAAATATTTCATAGATCAGTTCAGATTTGTGGACTACGTGTGACTAGTCTTTGTCCAACTACGTGATAGAGACACTAGAACTTTGGCATTGGAAAGTGATATATCTTCTTCACTTACCACCAAATCACTCAAGTTCATTCTCTTCTATACATGTCAATTTTACAAGTCATGCACTCTTAAAAAAGGTCAAATTCATAGAGTTGAGTCAAGTATTAGAATTATTAGGACTCAAAGTCTTGTTTGTTAATATACATATTTTAATTTTGTTTTTAGTTTATGCCTTATATTATTAGAGTCATTTTTGCTTGTCATAAAATCCATGTTCAAATGTATTTGAAGTTAGTATTATGGTTTTTATTATATGTCTTCATTTAGGTGAGAGTTTAATTTAATTCAATAGTCATTTTTAGTGTCATTAGTATGGTATTTGTTCACCCTATGTTTGTAGTGGAAGTTACTTTCATAGTTATTTTTGACATTAAGTTTCTTTTGTTTAATTTTACAATTTAGGTCTAGTTTTGTCAATTTAGATTTCTTAATAAGACTATTTTTAGAGTATTTCTCTAAAAATAAAGTCAATAACATGGTTGTTTCATATGTCAAAAATAAAATCAAAAGTCATGTTATTAAAATTATTTGGGTCCATGTTAATACGTTGTGTCAAGCTTTTTTAAGTGTCAAAAATTCATCAAAAAACTTAAAATTCATCGAGTCATTATTTAGAGTTTTTATTTTGTGTCTTTTTGGTCATTTTGTTAATATTATTAACATGTCAAAAAATGTTCAAAAGTATAAGGATGCATTTTTGGGCAACCCCAATGTTCTGAGTCAAATTTTGTGGGGGGATTTCTATTCCCTTCAAAATCATGCACCTGATCTTCAATGACACTTCATCAGTTGAGTAAGCAGTAACTAACTCAATGATGGAGGATATACAGAGGAAGGAGGTAATTAGTGACCTCTCATCAATCACCAATGATGGGGCCACACCAATGATGTGGTGACTTTTGTGTGTATTTTTTATTTCCACTGTGTGATTTATAAAATAAGAACATAAGAATAATACCTAATCATGTAATGTAACTTATGTACAAATTTCAAAAAAAAAATCTAATATGAAAACATGTGAAATGACAGAAAGCATCAATGTAAATCAATTCATGGATCTTGAAAATATTTATGGTAGAGATCTAGAAAACCATACAAGGTGAACAGTTGATGGGTTATGTTTATGTCAAGTTTTGTGGTAAACCTATAAAACCATGGGAGGAGTGAGGCTCTCTTTGTATCAAGGTCATGAGCCACATAGTTTGGCATGCTAAAAGAGGTAAGCATACTGCAGATAAGAGTGTGAATATTTTTGCACCATGTAAAAACTATGGGGGGGAATGTTAATAAATATAGCTTTTACATTAGTGAATCTATGTATTTATCGAAAGGTAAATAGTAACAAACTATTTGTTAATTATATTTGGTTAATCAGAAAATTATTATCTAACAATATTAAGATATTAGTTTAGCATATTTTATTGTTGTACGGGTTAGTGGGTTGATATATTTTAGGGATCTATGAATCCTCAGTTATAGGAAATATTCTCATATATATATATATATATATATATATATATATATATATATATATATATATATATAATGGTGTTCAAAGTAGAAATGTAGTAGAAGATTATTATTTTGTGTGATTAAAATTATATGTGCACTGTGTTCAACTCTTTGAAATCATAACACTAGGAGACCGCAGATGGTGAGACCATAGTGAATAAGACACAAATAGGTTATAAATATGATTAAATTATTTCTTAAGTTTTGATTTTGATATATAGACTAGAGGTGTGTATATATATATATATATATATATATATGATAGTGATCTAATATTTATTTGGGTGTGATTTTATAGGCATTGTTGAGGATGAGGAGGAGAGATGTAGGTCCCTTCTGAGGGGAGCACTCCATGAATTCCTAGATGAGACTATGTAGTCATATGACCCTACTACATTAGAGGACCTCAATGTACCATCTACCCCAACTTAGGTGAGCTAGTTCAGATTAGCAGGGGAGGTAGTCAGGTGGATATGAGTATCGAGGTAGATAATACAACCACCAACAGAGATGGGTGTAGGCAAGATATGGGCATGGCAATCCCTGGAAAAAAAAGGGATGCACATTTAGCTATAGTGATGTAGATGACATAAGCACATATGGTGATGCATATCCAGTTGATACAAGCTCATATAATGACCTAGATCGAGTTGGCCAAGGCACAGGTGCAGATAACGCATCTATGAGGACTAGGAGAGGGATTGAGATCATGGATGACCTCTTAAAAGCATATTATTAAAAATATTCAGATTGAGGCCTCAGTAGGTAGTGTGGCTAGGTTATGAGATAGATAGGATAGAGCCCAGCCATAGGGCTAGAGTATTGTATATATGGTTGTACTTTTATTTAAAACTCATGAGATGTATATATGATGTATCATTTTGGCATATTACTATTGATTTTGTATTTTGTCATTATTATGGTTGTGTTTGTAGATGATTTTGATATATTTATTTCTATCACATGTATTTAGCTCTTGTTATATATGTTATAAGAAATATATGAGATGTGGTTTATTTTCTAGCATTATGTAGAACACATGCATGGTTAAAAAGAAACAGACAAAAAAACTTGGTAAAATATAATCAATAAAAAATGTACTACACACTATTTCAAGCTGGGAAATGTGTAATAACAAGAAAATGACTAAGTATAAAGAACCAAGAGATGGTAAAACAAGATGGTAAAGATGAATTTATATTAAAACCAAAGTGAAATTATTTTGCACCATATTAAAATAAGTAAATTCATATTAAATCACATTGAGAAGTATGAAAACAATGTAATAAAATGGAAGGTATGTAAAAGGGCACAAATGGTATAAAAATAAATTAATTAATTCAATCATTCATACTATATCACATTGGGAAGTATAAGAGAAAAATAAAATTGGCAAAAGATTGGTCTTAAATAGATCACACTATTTCAAGCTAGGAAGTATGAAAAATTCAAAAAATGGTATTCTTACATGCACTCAAAAAATAAGAAGATAAAAGTGAAAGGAAAATGAAGTAATCATAAAACACACTAAATAAAGTTGGGAAGCATGTAACTGATGTGTAACTTCATAATCAATCACATCTTATCTAATATTTGACACATGTGATTTTTTCTGTGACTTGTATTATTGAAAAAAATTGTGAGGAATGTTGGGTCCTAACCATGGTCTTACACTACAACTCATAAAGAGAACACCATTGGGGTGGAAAAATTTAGATAATTGGGTAATAAAGGATGTGGGTAATAGGAAGGAAAAATGTGGTAATTTGTGAGGATGGTCGAGTCTTATCTGCAGTCTTATAATACAATTCAAAAATGAGATCCTAAGGGGAGTGATCAATAAACAAGACAATATTTTTCAAGAGGAAATATGAGGGAAATAGGGAATAAAAAAGGGAGTGTAAAAATCAAGACTTAGGCATTTTATGGTAATACCTTAGAAGGCACAAGGCATACTACAGACATGAGAAGACACTAAGTGACTAGTGACCATCAATATACAAAGGAAACATGTTCACTATTAAAACAAAGATTTATAGGCAAATAAGTGTGCTACTAATATCAACTCATGAAGATAAATTGGTATAAAAATAAAAATGGATGTACCTTCCCATGATGTGTTCCCTATTCCTTAAGACCCCTTACAAAGCCATCAGTCTACTACAAATATTGGGTACTTGCGTGAGAAAGTAGGTATCACTAAAAGATTTTTTTTAATTCTTTGATTTTAACCTACTAGCCTACCACATCCCAAAGGATCTCAACTCTACTGTGAGGCCAACTATGGAGTTTGAGCTTTGAATAGAAGAGGTAGATGTGATTTGAATCACATCTTTTAGTATGATTTGACTTTTAAGAATATTTTTACCTTCTGTAAAATGATTTGGCTTTTAACTTTTGATGGCTTTTTAAGATTCCTCCTCCATATGGATTTGGAATTACCAATCATGAGAGATGTATTGATACACACGAATGAGCTTTAAGATAATGCTAAAAGAGCTAAGTAACCAAATATAAAGATTGACTAGGACACTTAGGTTTAACAATGAATGAACATGTGATCTCAAGTCTCAAACATGTATATGCTTAGTTTGTGAAAAATGAATAAGGGAAAAAGGATATCTAAAAGGTGGATCGGTGAAAGGAAATTATAATGAGATACATTATTTGCTAACTGATCACATGGTAAAAGGAGACAAGAACTAAAGGGAACATGGTTTGTATAACCAAGTCATAATGACAATTATCTATGAAAAATAGAGATAAGAGAGCAAACAATCATTAAGACATAAGAAGAGAGTTTTAAGAAAAAATCAAGAAAGAAAGAGAAAGCAATGATAAATAAAGACAATCATATGCAAATGTAGATGACAATATAAGAAAGATATAGTTAAAAAAAGTAAAGAATCATCATATAAGAAAATATGAAGTTGACACATCATTAAATGATGTAACAGATAGATAAAAATGAAATTAGAACATACGTCCAATCAAAATGTAAATGTAAATCACCATACATGTGATCATAAGTACTAATAAATCTGCCCACACACATTATCCAAGACATCAGATAAATCTCTATGAAGTTGGATACGAACTATTACAATGTCTCATCAATTTTTGCTAAAAGTTGAGAAAATACTTCTATTCTAATCTCCTTTACTAAAAAAGTAGGTATTCTCAAAGGATCATGTTGAGAAAAATTAGACAAGGGATTCTCAAGATAATGCATGGGAGTGGGCTCTATAGGAGATGTAGGAATCATCGATGGATAAAAATCTATGGGTGAAGGACTCATGGGTGGAGAAGGATCCATAGGTGAGGGAAGGTCAATAGGTGAAGGAATAATGGTTGGAGGCACAAAAGGTGATTAAGGGACCATAGGAGGAGATGGAACCATTAGAGGTGGATCCATAAGAGAATAAAGAGGATCCTTCTTATGGGAATGACCTATAAGAGGGATAGAAGAAGGTCTGGGAATAACTATAAGGTGATCCTTAAGATGTTGATTTGGTAATGATTGATGTGATAGGTGCCACATTGGTGTCATATAAAATATACCTCACCATACTTAGGCATATATTTAGGTATAACCTTCAAGGGAGGTATGGCTTTGTCTAAAGAAAGAGAGGAAAGATGCAAAGTATCAATATATTGTTTCAGCTTATGACAATGGGTAGAAAAATGAATATTTGTCCCATAAAAGCAATATATATGCTTGTGAGTATTCTTAGGAGAAGCACTCATAAAAATATGTATAATAAGAGTGTAAAAAGTTAAAGAACACTCATCGATACATTTGGTGGGCAGAAGAGCCATCATAGGTAAGGGAAGCAAACTATCAACAAGGGAAGATGGTGATGGAGGAGGAATGAAACTAGACTCATCAAAAGGATCAATGGTATGAGAAGCAGGGGTAGGCTTAGAAATAGCAAGAAAAGGAACAAGTTTAACTATAATAAGAGCAAGAATGGGCTCAAATAGTGAGAATAGGAATGGACTTCAATAAGGGCTCGATTGAGGGAGGATTGGGATCGATATAAGGTTTAATAAGGGTCTTACTAATCTCAAGAATAAACTAACTATGGTGATTAGGGAATTTAATAAAATGGTAAGGTCTAGTCATATCATGGTCCATGAGAATACTTCTATGAGGCTTCTTAGAAATTGGAGGTGTTGGCACATTTATACCCTATGATAAAGAGGAAAAATACTAAAATTAAGAACTGTAAATGAAGGAATATGGGAAGATACATGAAAATATTCAAGTAGAGAAGAAAAATAATGGATAATCTCAACATCATGGGCCTGTACAAGAATGTCTAAGAGTGGATCATCTAAGGAATAACCATCATCATAATCTACGATGTAAAAATCAATGACATAAGTAGGGATAACCTTGTCATCTGAGGAAGTATGGTGAATAGAATGTTAAGTTTTGGTCAAGACTACAGGAATATCATTATAAGGAGGTTTGTGAGAACAAGGCTACAAGGAAGCACAAAGCTATGAGATGAGATGAGGTGAGAGATTAGAAGTTTTAATATTTAGGTTAATCTCATTGGGATCATCATCATTCAAATCTAAGAGGTTAGGAGGAATGTTCCCAATGAGTTTAGAATGTCTATTATAACCTCAAGTTTAATTAATGGGAAAATTAAGATGCTACTACTCATAGAATGGAATGTTGGGCAAAGGTTCAAGAGTAAGAATCTTGAAGACACCATGGTCTTAGAATTGTTCAAAATTTCAAGGGTTAGTATCACCCTAAATCCTATAAAAGGCTCTATTATGAGAGAATTTAACACATTGACAAGTGAAAGAAGCAACAACTCTCATAAGATCAATCTACAGCCTACCAAGCAAGATGTTATAAGAAAGGGAAAAGTTAAAGATCATCACATTCACACTAATGGTGACAAGTGGGATGATAATGAGAAGCTACACACAACTTAGACGAGGCATTTTCCTTCTATCATATCCTTGGTAAGTACTACGTGTAGACTTGATATTGAATTTTAAATATCCAAGGGTCTTAATTAAGTTGAGACAGGTAATGCAAGTGCCAAAACCTTCATCAATAAATGCACACTTAACTTGGATATCACCTATTTGAACACCAATGAATAAGGGACGATCATCCACATGAAGAAAAATTTCATTGGGAATCATAGAAGCTATGGGAAATTTTAAGGAGAGAGAAGTGTCTATAGTTTCATTAATGTTGATAGACATCTCTTTACATTGTTTTAATATACTATCTTCAAATCTAGATAAGGTTGCCTCCCATCCTGTTAGGCGAGGACAAGGGACATTCATCTTGAATAATAATTGCATAAGATGGTTTCTATGATGAAGAGAAGTCCTCATAAGCTCAAGAAACATAATTTGGGATGGGAGATTAGTGAGTTATGCATGGGATTCCACTCATCATAACCCATAAGAAGGTTGTTAGATATAGGTACATAATGATTGAGGAGTTCCTCAAAAGGAGGAGCCAAAGTACATTGGAATTTTTGTTAATAGGAAGAAGATTTAGAACAAGGTTAAAAATCATGTTGAGATGATGAATTAGTTGGTTCAAGTTGATTTTGAGAATTGGTAGAATAAGTGTTAGTAGAAGCTTGATTATCATTAGTGTTAAAATATGATGGAAGAGTGGTAGAAATAGAATAAGAAGTGTTATCTAAGAAAGAATAAAAAATTGAATCTTCAAAAGTAATAAGGTCATCTTGCCCTAACTCATTTAAATGAGTTGGAGAAGAATCTTGGATAACATGATATGTTCTAGATGGAGTGTAGATAGGTTGAGAATTGATAAAATTAACCACCCTTCACATATTAGTCATGCTAACCATAATTTCTTCAAAAGTTGGTTCAACAAGACTTTAAACATTATTGGTAGATGGGGTGGCTTTGTCTTGATTGTCTTAAATAGGTTGGTGATTAGGAAGAAGGTCTTTATAGATAAATAAATGAGCATTTTATTAATTTAAGGCTTGAGTTTTATCATGTGATTCATAATCCTTGAAAGCAATTTTATAAGCTTGTTGATGCTTTCAAATGATAGAATCATGATCAAAATTAGGACCAAGAAGAAATTTCATGACTAAATTATGAAGTTGTCTACATGTCTCATGAGAATGACCCCAACTAGCATGAAACCAACAAAATTTGTTAGGATCATACCATGATTTCATAGGATGGGTAGGGTCATGATCTCATGGAAGAGACCTAGGTAGATGCTTAAGCAATTCAGTTGAGGATAGAGGTTTATGAATATTAATGTTGTTTGGTAAATATAAGTGAGGATTGGTATATTATTGAGAAGGGGTAGTTGGTTCTAAAGAAGGGGTAGAAATGAAAGCTTGAACATTGTGAATGGTGTCATAAGAATCTGTAACACCATCATTAGTAACATTATGATTCTTGTTTTTAAGTAAGATACAAGGAGCCATAGAAGCTTGGGGTGGTTTGAATTGATGCATAAATAAATCTTGTCATTTAGCTTGGTCAATAGCCTCTTCTAATGTATGTGGAGAGAGAGTGTGGACTTAATATTGAAGTTTAGAAGAAAAGGCATTGGTAAAGAGATGGAAAATATTGTCATCAACCATGTTATGTTCACAAATGTTTGACAAAGTTTTCTACCTTTTAACAAAGGCTTCAGCAATTTGATTTTCAAGTTGTTTGCAATTTATGAAGTGGGCCAAAGTGTTTTTAAGAATATCAATAGTTTGGAATTCTTGGACTAAAGCATTCACTAAATCCCCCAAACTAGTAATGGAATGAGTTCTAAGTTGGTTATATCAATCCAAGGCATCACCCGTAAGGGTTTTGACTAAGAGTTTGGTAACGGCCAAGGTATTCAATTTGACCCAATCCTTATAAATATTTTCAAATGTTTTAACATGAAGGGTGGGATAGGTTGATCCATTATAAGAAATTTTAGGTGTGATACCTCCAATATCAATGTTAGCAATTTGAATAGTGAGAGGTTCATTTTGGAGATGCTTAATAGGTTTATTGATCAAAGGAGGTCAAGGAATGAGATTATCTTAATAATCTCGAAGAGGAGGGGGAATATTTTGATTATGTATTCCCAAGTTGTTTTTTGAGGATGAGATTTAAGATGAAGAAGGTGGTTTTGCATTCTCATCATTTGATTTGTGTTATGAGCTTGAAAGGTATTCATTTGATCAAGTTTTTGTAACAATAATTGATGTGTTTGATTAAGATTGTTAGAAGCATTAGAGTTAGTGTTTGTGGCTTGAGTGCCACTATTGGTTTTGATACGAGCTTGAGAGGAATTATGAGAATGTGAGGCACTAGTGGAAAAATTTTCTTGTATAGCAAAAGGTGGACTAGTGACTAGTTGAGAAGAAGAAGCACTAATAGTATGGTGGGTAGAAAACAAAGCACTAGTGGAAGGATTAAGGATTGTGGATCTTATGAGAGGCCCACTAGATTTAGAAGATACAATCTTAATGGATATATTAGGCATGGACGTGGAAGAAGTAACACTAGTAGAAAAATCGTAATAAATGACTAAAAATTGCATATAAATGACTAAGCTTGGTCACATGACCATTAGTAGTTTATTGTTGGTCATTTATAATGCAACCAAATTTATGATTAAACTATTTTTAGTCATTTATTAGTTGTTTTGATTGATCAATTTGGTATTATATTAAGTCATTAATTTAGTCATTAATTATTATTCACTGGTCATTTATTTAGTCATGGTAGTCATTTATTTAGTCATTGTGATCATTAATTGCCATCAATTGGTAGTATAATTAGTCATTTTTAATCATTGATTTTCTTCTATTGATAGTATATTTATTAATTTGTATTAATTGATTTCTATCCATTGATAGTATATTTAGTCATTTTAATCATTATTTTACCATCAATTGGTCATATATTTAGTCATATTTATTTACTAATTTATGTCAATTGGTAGTATATTTAATAAATTTAATTATTACTTGATGCCAATTAATAGTAGATTTAATCATTTTAATTGACTGATTTTCATTAATTGATAGTAAATTTGGTCATTTTAATTTTTAATTTTCATCATTTGA
This sequence comes from Torreya grandis, assembly GCA_037957365.1. Lineage (NCBI taxonomy): Eukaryota > Viridiplantae > Streptophyta > Pinopsida > Cupressales > Taxaceae > Torreya > Torreya grandis. The sequence continues at coordinate 441,753 of JARHVA010001832.1, forward strand.
TAGTTTATTTAATTGTTTTTGTTCACCGATTTCTGTCAACTGATAGTATATTGATACATTGTTTATTAATTGGATAATCATTATATTTACTATTATTTTATTAGTAAATTTTTATTTATATGATATGAATAATTTATTAAATACCATATATTGTATAATGTAGAAATAAACATATTATTAAACTTGAATTAAAACATAAAAGCAAATAAACATATAGAAATAAACATATTATTAAACTTAAATTAAAACATAAAAGCAAATAAACATACAAAAATAAATATATTATTAATCTTGAATTAAAATATAAAAATAAATAAAAATATTACATATACGAACAAGCTACAACATGCTAAAAGTTAAAAGATTGATTCAACATCATGATAAAAAAAGGTAAGCTGCAATAAAAAATATAATACAATTTTGATGAACTGTAAGATGTTCATATACATGTGTGTGTGTGTGTGTGTGTGTGTGTGTGTGTATAATCAAAAATGTCAAAGTCTAAGAGTTTCAAACTCTTTGAAATACACCATGATAAAGATCCCTAGACAACACATTCAAACTACTGCATAAAGCAGTGGGCCAAGTTGTCTAACAACGAGTACATGATAAACATCAACTATGTCATTTTTTGCAAATATTTTAGTGGCCACGTACCGTGTGAAGGTTATTTATTTCTCTTTTAGATGGACAATGCCATCTATTTTGTATTTATAAAAAAAGGATATTTTTGACCTTTAAAATATTTACATTTGCATCTCTTGTTCCTTTCAATTTGACTCCATGTACAATAGATAGTGAGCAAATTTTCCTAATGCCCACAGTAGCACCATCAAACGGATCTAACACCCCAAATTTATCCCCTTCTTGTATTTTATCAATACATTTATGCAAAAACTAAAAAATACATACTATATTGAGATATAAAACATTCAATAACACACAGATAAATATTCAATAAATATTTATAATAAATTAGAAAATGATAATAGAAAACCTAAAACCATGCCCTTGACATATTAAACAAAAATTAACTTCTTTCTATTTGATATAAAATGGATTTTATATATAAGGTGTCAATATGTTAGCAATCATGTGCCATGAAGATGTGGATGCTACAAGGACGACAAGTGTCATTCCTCCAATTATTTTAGGCTATTCTATAGTTATTGTGGTCACCTTCCTCATCATTGGGCATAACTTTGCAGTGGATACGGACTCAACCTATAGTTGCTATAGGTACATCCTAACACTTATATACACCTCTCTAGTAACTATAGGTTAATTTATCACAAATGATGAGATATGACTTTGGCTATAGGCTATTGAGAAATTCATGGAAGATACCAGACAAGCTAGAGGAGTGAAGGAAGATTAGAAAAGAAACATTAAACATTCTTAAGGAATGACCATACCTCTGAATAACAAATACATACACTTCCAATCTCCATTTGGAGTGTTACAAACTAGAATTTATGACTACAGGGATACAAAAAAACTATTCTCAACTTTTTGTCGCTTCATAGAAAATAATTTCACTCTACCAATAAGAGAGATCAAGGTTCTTTTCTAGAGCACAAGTCCCAAGTTTGATAAACTAGTTGATTTCCAAATTAAAAGTTCACTAAAAAAAATCCATCAACAAACATCCTTATTTACTAGGAGTAAAACAAAAGAGAAACAAGCCATCAACAGGTTCATACAGAGGAGATCAAGAAAAATAAATGCCATCACCCACCCTCCTCCATGATTATAAAGGATCTGACTTGGATAATAAACAAAGATCTACAACAACCACCTTGTGGAAGGACGGTAATAGTATTTTATACCACTACAATACCACTAATTCAGTGCTTTGCAGGTCATCATAATTGCATGCAGGTTGCTAAGGGCATAATTAAAAGATAGGACACTATGATCACATGATTATCCAAGGGTAAAAATACAACAAAATCATGACTAACAAGGTAATAATTACATAAGGAAACAACAAGCTAAGCTTCCATTCTAAAAAACACTCACATGCATAATTCTTATGCTACAACCCTATGAAAAAATAATTATAAAGGTACAATGTATCTTTTAATCATAAGAAAGCACTTTGTTTTTTTAATATAGCATGTGTTATATTAAAAAGCATATTTAATCATTAAAACATTATTTATTGAGTCTTGTCATGAGCGATGCCAACTTGCCACTCAAAACCCTCATTATGACCCCATCTTATTTTTTTGCATCCTACATGTACCATGTCACTTGGAGACAAGTGACACTTCATATAGGGGGAAGAATGCTACGAGAAATCAATCACATGATAATCTATGCGTGCGGATTGACATCCCATGATTATGCCATAACTAAACCCATATTCGATTGGAGAAAATAATCAATTTTATTTTTTTCCACTTTGAGATCAAAGCTCATTCACAAAAAGACCTAAGCAAGACATTGTTGTAGCCTGCAACTAAAACTATCATTATTGAAGAAAATGGTTTCACTACAAGCAACAATCTAAAGATAAAATTGGGTGTTTTAAAGAGATATCTATTTGAAAATTCTGACAGGAAAATAAACTAGCTAGAATGAGAGGTTTAGTAGTGAGAAGGGAACTCTTAGACCACATGCAGTTACAAGGAGACCCAGACAGCTGGGCCATCTTCAATAGGGTTAGATGAGCTACCTATTTAGATAAATTGTAACATTTTTCACAACCTCTCACTAGAGAATTTATAGGGCCTTTTATAGGAAAACAAGAGAGATTATTTGGAATCACATTTTAAGTTATAGAAGAAATGATAAGCTAGGTTATTGGGTTGCCAAGAACTAGAGAAAACTAGGAAGAAAAACCTATGGGCCAACTAGCTAGATAACAGTTTTGTCAAGATAATGAAAGGTTAGTGATTAAGAAAGGAGGTGTGGATAGGCTGAGTCTACCCCTAGCCTAGAGAGATGTGGCCTTGTATATCATCAAATATTTGACATGTGAAGGTAGGTAATCCTTGATCTATACTCTCCAATTCAAATTTTTGAATCATTTAAGGCATGGTAGGACTATTAATATCAAATATCCTAAAGAAAATTTCTAAAAAATACAAAAGGGGGGTATAAAAATCCTTGTCTCATCATTGTCTAATTTGGTTGTTGGTTAAATAAGGAATAAGAGATATTAGACCTGACCTTAACTAGGAACAATTTTTAACCTTAAGAACTAGTGAACCTCAACAAAAGGAGGGAAATAAAGAAGGGGAATCTCCTAAGAGATAGGTCCAAAAAATATCACAAGATGATTCTGTAGGCACTAGTGCAACTAGTCAGCCCATGGCTACTATAGTCTCACCAGTAGCTGCTACGAGTAAGAAAAGATGAAGAAAATTAGTGATACCTTATAAGGATATAGAGGAGGAAAGTCCACCAAAAAAATTAAGCAAGATATTCCTTCTCTTGTTGTTCCAACTATTTCAACACAAAAATTAGATTCTTCCACCATGGCTCCTTCAAAAAGAGAAGAAGCTCTTCCATCACTAGTAGCAAAGAAAGAAGGGGATGCCATAAAACTTGATCCTTAGCAAGAAGTTATTCCATCACCAGCTACACAAGAGAAGCAGGTTTCAATAGCTCCCCTTCCTAAAAAGAAAAAGAATATTGAAAGGAAGAAGCCCTTTGCATCAAATAAAAGGAGACCTCCTTCTAAGAGGTCTTAGAAAATTAAAAGACAAAGGTCAACCTTAACATCCTCACCTATAAACATCAATGAGGATGAAGGAAAGAAGAAAGAGCCCAAATTTTGTAAACCTCTGATGGGTTTGAGATAACAAAATGGTCTACTGAAGAAGAGTTTGTAAAGAAAGAGAAAATGCAGTCAGCTAAACAAGTTAGAATAAGAGTTGACATGGAACTACTCAAATAAATAGGGTATATAGAAGAAGAAATAATAATGTCATATCAACTTGTAAAAGAGGAAAAATCACTTGAAAAAAAGACCATGGAAGAAGCAGTAGAGTATGACACAGTTCCTCATGACCAGGAGTTCCAAACTGTGAAATAAGCCATGAAAGAGATATATAGGTTGAGAAACAAAATAGCAGAGTTAAAAGGCAAAACAGGCCTGTAAACACTTCTAAGGACAACAAAATTTCTAAAGCCATCTATGGAAGAAGAGTCAAGTAAGGAAAGGACATTAGAGGATCCTACAATAAATCCCTTAGAAGTGCCTGTAGTAGTTTTATCCACCTTACCTATAGATGGCATTAGTGTACCCGTACAAGAACTTACAACAGATAGTGCTCTAGCTTTAGTACCATTTCATAATAGGTTTTCTTTTGTAGAGACCATCGTAAAAGTAACTATAGCAGAAGTAATTGATGAAGACCTCTCAGCTACTTAGCTAGTAGAAATTGATGACCTTTTAAGATTTCTTGAGAAAAAGTTTAGTGACGATGAAAATTAACATCAGTAGTTGGTACAGAGGTTTATAGTATATTTTGAGACAAGGAAGCAGTAGGAAGATTTAAAAGAAAGCCTAGAAAGGGCTGAGACTAAGATCACTTATTTTAAAGAGAAGATCCCTAACATGTATGAGACCACTGAGATGTTAATGGAATGTAGATCACCCTTTAGGGTATATGTTGTATACTTAAAATAAAGGTGGCTCAGATTCAAATATGATAGGATATACAGTGATCATTCCTACATGGTATGTGATTCTAAGTCTTTATTTGAGGTCTATAGGTATGTTTACCCTGATATTCAGACACAATTGAGCAAATTTTACATGCATTAGTATGTTGTGCCACATGAAACAAAGTGGAATCCTAATATATACCTAGCTGATTTCCAATTGAATGTCTTTACCTCATATATCCTTAATGAAATAAGAAGAAATAAATAGGTTGAGGACATCAAGAGAAAGAAAAAGAGGCTACCCTAATGATTAGGGGTAAATCTATTGATTCAAAAGCTATAATAGAGGAATGGATTGTTTTTATGAATGCAGATACTCCACAAGCATGGATCACAAACAAATAAGTAGAGGTCCAAAACTACTAATTGAGCCTCAAGGAGGGAGATGGAAAACATATTTTTGTTTCATATTTACACAAATGGGTAGAGCTTTCAAATACCCTAAATGAAAAGAACCATATTCCCTTCAAAACCTCAGAGAGGTAATACACAGAGTATATATGTATATTGAGCTTGTTAAGAAAGAAGAATAAGTTGGTTTGGGTTGATGTTTCATCCACCCATGTTTTGGTTCCCAATAATTGATTGGAAAGGGAATGTGTCAGTTGATAGAGAGGTATAAAAGAAAAGGTGGAAAATCATAGATGATGCTAAAGGTTTTTATTCTTCGAAGAGATGGGTTGTACTGAGCCCCTAGATGTTAAGAAATATTATGGATTCAAAATGCAAATATATATTGCTCGAGAACAAGCAAGAGGTTAAGTAGGGAATGTGATGAGGCCATTAATTGTTTTATTTATAGCCTCATCCATACCTAGTTATATATCTTTTTTTCTATATAAATACCTAAAACTATCCATGACTCATGTAAATGAATGAATGAATTAATGATTATATGTGTACATTAATGGATACATGTGTTATGGATTAATAATATTTTTTATTTAATTAGATTATACTTGTGTAACCTTATTTAACATATATTTGAAGGGTAGAATAAGACTACATAAATCTCACTTGGTCACAACACTTATAGAGAAGCTCATAGCAAAAGGGGCTTCCAGCCCGTAGCAGCTGCAAACCTATAAATTTTTACCTATAAGTTACTTGTATCAACTGTAGGATTTCACCTACAGGTTACCCATAGCAACTACCAAGCTACAAGCTTTCCACCTACAGATTGCCTATAGTAACTGCAAGTTTTCTCCTACAAGTTACCCATATAAATTACAAACTTTCACCTACAGGATCCCATGACCACTACATAGAACCAACTATTATTGTGATAATAAGTAATTGGTTTTTAAGGACAAATCCAACTATCTTATAAATAAAGTAAATAATTGAAGAGGTCCTTCATAGCATGTGTATGGATCCCTTACATGCATATAAACTTGGATGTGCTGCCAAAAGATGAATGAGATAAGGACAATGAAAGGAGAAAAAAATAAAAATAGAAAAACAAAATATATTGTCCTTTAACTAGTCAAGGTTAAAAAAAAGTAACTTTGAGTTACTAACTGCCTAAAGGTTAACTGGATTACTTGTAAAGTATTTGTACCTTTCTTAGTTTAGTGTCTACTTATAGAATTGAACAAATTTAGTTCTTATACACTTGCTACAGAGGGTTTTTATGAACTTACTCGATGAAATAATAGTTTCATATTCTTCCTCCTTGAACTCCCTTGCCTTTGGTATGATGAGTTGTGTGAATGATTGAAAAATTGGCATCGAATCTCAAGTATATTTGTTGTTGAGCTCGGTCACCTCACTATTAATGTAAATTCCTATAAAATATTTTATAATCTATCTATATTTCAAGTTTGAATACATGTCTTTGATCTTAAGAAATCAAATGGTTCATGTTTAGAGGTGTAATCATTACCACTAATGATTTAAATGCTTTAACAGCTTGTACCATAGTACTGCTCTATCATATCAAGACCACTATGGGGTAGCGATATGGTAGAGTTAGCATTTTACTCTCTCCACTATACTGCACACCTTCACTTTGCTTGTTATGGGATAGTAATTTAGACAGTCTCATACTGCCACCCCCGTGCACACCCCTTTGGACTCCCACAAAATGACAAGTTAATTTTAATAGTTGAGTGATTATTCATCGCCATGCCATAATGTCACTGTTTACCCCTTGTAGGGCTAAAATATTGTATTTTTTATATATATTAGGTGGGAATATAGGGGTATATTATTTTAGATATCATTTTATTAAAAAGATTGAACAATTTTCTAATTTTACAGTCTCTTAGTTTTAGTTTTCAATCTCAATCAGACCTAAGAAATCATTTTTTTGTTTGTAATGAGGAGGCTTAGTCAGGTAGAGAGACTTTTAGCATATGAATCAAGGCTTTAGTCATTGGACTCAAGGCTAGTTATGATAATAAAACTAGGCAAATATTAGAGGTTCTAATATAGGGGTTATCATTTTTTTTTTAAATTCTTAAGTATGGAACCCTTGTACCTTGAGGATTTTGGTCTTATAATTCATCATTGACCTCTTGTTCAGGTTCTAGTCTTGTAAAATTCTCACACTACAAGTTGATGAGGAGATTTAAGTTAAAAGGTTAATTGACTAGCACCTTTGTAATTGATGTCAAAGGGGGAGAATTAAAGCAGTAAAACATAGCATGATCCAAAACAACATGATAGTACTAAAGCTAGGGGGAGCATAACAAAAAGGGGGAGAATGACAGGGAATTCTACTTGTTTTTTCACACAAATTATTTAATAGTATAGGTTAAATATTTTGTTCACCTAATGTTAAGATATCTATATGTATTATTAAATCATATATGTTCATTATTGTTTCTTTTACACAAGCATATTTAATGCATGTGGAAGCTAGTAGCTATATTACAAACTAAAGCTATCCAAATATTAAAAAAATGACTATAATTTATTGCCACGATTTTAAAGAGTTGTTTACTTTCACAGGTATCTTGTTTCACTATATGATACCTTTAGATCTTGCTTGCTTCTTTTCATATCTAGTAATTCTAGAGAAGTTAGAAAAGTCTAGCATCTAAAAAACATATAGGATATACAAGAAATTATATTCTAACTAAAAAAAATTAATTTCAATTAAATTAATAAAACCAAGAAGAATGATTGAACCTAACTTTAAATGCACTTTAAATTAGCAGTGAACATCTCAAGTTTTATATATAATGTACTAGTAGAATAATGATGATTACATTTCAAAATATATCAATAAATAAATAGTGAATAAAAACACCTATACTCAGATCTTTATTATATTCAATAATAAATTACACCATACATATAACCAAAGTTTAGGTGATAATCTAACAATTTAAGGTGATAGGCTAGTTAAGGTGACAAAACATCATCATAATCATCTGCATTGCTAGCAAGATCATAATCATAATCACTCATGTTTGCATCTACTTAATTTATTTCCTCATCTTAATTTGTGACATGCAATACATTCTCTCTCCCAATATTTTCATTGGTAATCAAAATCTCTTCTTTAAACACTCCATCATCGTCTTCATCCACTTCTTTGAATGTTTCTTATAAATTAACATATTTCCCATCAAGCATTATATCAATAACTTCTATGAATTTTCATTTCAAATGAGACTCTATTTGAATGACATATAACCATCATGGGCTTCTTACATCATCAATTATAAATGATTGGTTAATTTGAAGAGGTGAAACATATGGCTCATCCATCTCTGATAAAAATTGTCATGTATTGATGTGTATAAATCCATACTCATAAAATTGTACTAAGAATGGTTGGATCCACTTATGTGTTAATAATATAAGACTATTTTCACTAAAATCCACTTGAATAATTTCTTGTATGAATCCAACATAAAAAAAATTCTCAATTTTGTGAAGAAATTCAGTACTAAAAACATAATCATAATTTGTCTTTTTCTTCCACTCTTAAATGACTACTATAGGCCCACATTCCACTAAAATTCATAACACATAAAAGTGGAGATTTTGAAATCTCACTTTCCTTTGTTTTTATATCTTGACCTTCTTCTTTTGCATCACTGATTGCATTAGCAATCTATTCTTCAAATTTTGAAAAAGAATCACCTCCAATCAAATCATGACGTCTACGTTTTTGAGTTCGATGTTGCATCCAAGTTTGATTCTCTTCATATTTTTAACATAAAATATTAGCATAAAAATAGTAGGATTAATAATATAAATGTGTAAATGCAATTGAGTAAATAAATTATTGTGTAATTTTTCTTACATGTGTCATTTATCGAACAAAGATGTGTTTTGAACAATATAGGCATGTATCACACTTCTTTCTTGATGTGATAGCTTGAAGTGACATCCATTTCCTTTTAATACTTCACTTGTAACTCTCTCATCTTCATCATCATCCCATACACGTCGATTGACATTTTTAAAATCCTTCATATATTCTACACAAAATCCCATGGCCTCTTGCATTGAATATCCCTCATATATGTTTCCTTTTGGTTTTGCCTTAGTACGAACAATATTTTTCAAAACCTTCATATATCGTTCTATAGGATAAATCTATCTCATTCTTACTGGGCCACAATGCTCTAACTCATATTCTATATGTATCAAAATATGCATATAAATGTTAAAGATTGTTGGTGGAAATTCTCATTCCAATAGACAAAGGACTTCAACAACCTCCTCCCTCAAACTATCAGAGTTCAAAGGATCTAATACATGTAAACTCATTCTCTTTTATATTAGGCCCAACCTTATAATTGCCAATCTTGGCCCCTTTTCCAAACTTGATATATTTACCACAATAAGTAAAATATTCTTGATTATGACATGATAATCATGGGTCCTGAGGCCTCTTAATCTATTAATGTTAGTTTGGCTTCTAATACTACTACTTACATATCTAGTGGGAAAGCAAGTCTGAGACATCAACTATAAGAATTATGCACATTGTTCCTTTGTACAGACATAAGGAGCACTAGCATTTCTATATTTTTCATCATCATATTTTGTAAACCAAATATTTTGAGGAATTTTTAGTTGTCAAAAGTATTCAAATGATGAAATAATATCAAAAGCACCAAAAAGAGTTTTTATAATAGCATAGGCTATATTTTTCTCAGTATGCATAAAGGCAAGAGTATGCTTAATGGCTATATCCTTAAAGTATGGAGACTTATACAATATGCACAACCATTTTACATCATTTTCATTAAATGGATCATATCTACTACCATCAATCCCATCATTTTCAATTATAAATGACATTCTTTTTTATCCATTCTCAATAATGTAATCACCCATTACTAGCAATGGTACTTCATGATTCTATTCTTGACCATTGAAATGTGTTTTTTTTCGATGATATGGATGATCCATTTTAAGGTAATCATGATGTTCATAATAAATACACTTACTCAAACTTCTTGAATGCCTCATAAAATGTTTAAAGTTGCAAACAGGACATCCATGGTATCTATGAACAGTGAGACCAGACAATGTGCCATATGGAGGAAGATCATGAATCATAAACAATAAGGAAGATCTTACAGTGAATTTGATTTAATGACCATCCCTTAAAGATTGAATTGCTTCAATTCCTTTCCACAATTCCATTATCTCATCATTTAATGGCTCTAGATAAGCATTGATTGTATCTAAAGTCACACTTTTCTTTCCTGGTGTAATCAAAGATAGCATTAAGAAAAATGGTTTAGTTTCTAACCATGGAGGTAAGCTATAATTTATTAAAAACACTGGCCAAGTTGACCATTTGGTAATTTGATATGAGAATGGGTTCACCCCATCTATATCCAAATCCAACCTTATATTATGAGGATCTTGAGAAAAATTAGTCCATCTATTATTAAATTCCGTCTACGCCTTAGAATCAAGCACATGTCATTGTTGTCCATTGGTGCTCTTATTTTGGGCATGCCATTGCATAAGTTTAGCAATGTCTCTGAACCTATACATTCAAATTAATTGTGGGATTATCAAAATTTGGCAAAGAACCTTTCTAGGAATCATAACTGATTTCAACCCTTATCTATACCTTGCTTCATGGCATTTCAGACATTCACTCTCACTTGCAAGATTATTGTGAAATAATACACAACCATTCACACATGTGTGGATGTTTTCATAACCTAAGCCTAGCTTAGTGATTTGCTTTTTACATTGACTTTGATTTGTTGTCAATGTGGAGTCAATTGGTAATAACAAACTTAATAATGCTAATAACTGATCTACACTCTCATTTGTCCAATCAAGCATCACTTGCAACTTAATAATTTGAAAGATTGTTGTCAAATGACTTAACTTACAATTAGCATACACAAGATTTGAATCATATTCTATTGACTTGGCCCAATTTATTCAACATTCTATCAACTTCAAACCCTTTGTCTAACATTGTTACCTTTTCATCTATGTTTGGTGTCACTTCATCTATGTTTGTTACTTCTTCATCTCTCACACTCTTCAATTCTATCATATCTTCATAATAGTTGTAATCCCAAAGACTTATACCACTATTCCCATATCTTATCATACATTGATAAATCACATTTCTTTTGTTCACCTTTACACCAAGACAATCATTATATAGACATGGATATTTGTCCATGTCCCTCTCATCAACTAATCTCTTATCATATACATGGTATTGATCTATATTCAACCTTCGACATTGATCCATCTATAATGTTTTGCATTCTAGTATTAATTTAGTTTCCTATTTCAAGAAAAATAAATGAAAATATAAAAAACTCAACTTACTCAAGATCTAATACATGTAAACTCAATCTCTTCATCACTCTTCATCACTTACCCAAAATTTAGAGCACTTCATAGAATTATGATATAGAGCACTCTACAGAATTAGAATTAGAGCACTCTATAGGATATAAATCACTCTGTAGTAATTCAAATTCAAGAAATAAATTTGGGCATCACTCTACAGAATCAGATTTTTTTAATGACTAGAAATAAACAAATGTTATTCTTATCCATGTTTTATTGAGGGCCTTCCTTGTCTAGATGATAATTAAATAAATGATTTAGTAATGTAACATGAAATTTATGCTTATTCTATTGATTAACCACAAGCATTTAAACATATGGCAATCTTGTCAATGTTAATGAATACACAAACACTAACAAATAGGCTAATGATTTCTTTGTTGTAACTTTGAACATTACTTACTAGCATAAATTATTAACATGTTGAGATAAGATGAATTATTATAACAATTAATATACTCCCATGTGTGGGCATATAGTATCAATTAAAATAACTTGGTGACCACATTGATTTGATGAACTAGCTTAATTTTCAGCTATGCCATATGAAACCATTTTCTAAGATTTCATGAAATTAATAGATTAGGCTTACACACAATGTTACCTAGGCATTGAGGTCTAGGCTAGGGACATGATCACGTGGTTTAATGAAAAATTGATCAAAAGAATTGAAATTTGGATGCATGTTACATGTTTAATTTCCATATGCTCCAAAATGCATAGAAGAAACTAATGAAAAAATAGTCTACTAAAATTAGAATTATCTGTATGGTTCTAGTACTCAGTTGCTTATATAACTACTGTAAGTTACACCAACCAATAATAATATAATTATGATGTACATGCACTACCCATGCCATGAAGACTTATTGAAAAGGAGCCTCAGGGATTAGGTTGGTGAATTAGTTATAAAATTAGAAATTAATACCATACCCATGCATGATAACATGGAACACAAATAGACAAATTCAATATATAGTCACTACATTGTATTGATTATACAATAAATAAAAGCATCTAATTCTTTCACAATCTCAAGAACTTCAAATTGTTACATGGTAGTCAATGTCTTTTGACAAGATACCCTCTTATTTATGTAACTCATCTCTTATAATACATTGATTTTGTTCTCCTAGCTAGATATAGTTGCCAATCAAAAAGCTATAAATTTTGTGTTTAATGTAATGAGGGCGTTGAATTACCTTTGAATTCACTATAGATGGCATCCCCAAATTCAACTTCATTATAGAGGGCCTCATCAACTTCAAATTCATTACAACAAACTCTGAATTCCTTGCCTATCTTTTCATAAGTCTCTACTTACTCTCCAAACAAGCTTTATTGCCCATGCAAGTAGTTTCTATACTTATATGCTAAAACTCAAAACACTTCATGCCATCAGATTGGCACATAAATCCTCCTTTTATTTGTACTGATCGACTCTGACTCCATTAATACTTAACAAACCCTCCTTCTATTTGTAGAGGTGCATTACATAAATAATGTCAATTGTACTCGCCACTCCTCCATCAAATTACCTCTACCAAATTATTCACTCTATTATACTCCCCACTCTTGCCAATAATTTTTTAATTTGATATTAACCCTATGCGCACAATACAATCCACTCTTGCTAATAATTTCCCAATTCAAAATATTTTTTAATTACCCACTTTAATATCATATTGTCTAATTTTTACTTGTGTGAATAATTATTTAGTCATTTTTATTTATGTGACTAATTATTTAATTATTTTTTTACTCGATGATCAAAATTAGTCATTTATAGTTGTGTTGTAAAAAATTAGTAGAATTTAGTCATTTTAGTTGTTGTGACTAAATTTTTTAGTCACGTAATCATTTATTTACCAAATTCTACTAGTGTAAGAGAAGAGGTCATGTCATGAGAAGGGGTCATAATTGAAGGAAGAGGTTGAGAATCAAAGAAAGTAGTACACCCAAATCTAGTTGAGAATGTGGGAGTATGTGAATGAGGCTCTTCAACATGACCACTAATCATAAGATTGTAAATGGTAGAAAGATCATTTCCTCAATTTTGAGTAAATTCAGAGATAAAGAAGAGCATGTTGGGTGTATACTCTAATTCAAGTTGGTCTACTAATGAGGAGAGGATTACGCTATGAAGAGGTATTAGTAGGGGTCCCATAGTTTATTGTGTGAATAGAAATATGAATATTACTAGCATCCAAGAGAGGAGCCCTAATCTATCTATGGGAGACCCTATAAGGGTTGGTAAGATTCATCGTATCTACTTACTACAACTCATTATTGTCATCAAACATAAAGTCTATGATGAAGGGCAAGAAAGAGAGATGAGAAATTAAAAAAAAAGAAATGATAGAAATAGTATAGGGTCGATTAGGTCAACCTAGCACAAAAATAGGGTCTATAAACTGTACTAGGTCGACTGGGTTAATCCAATATAGTAAATAGAGATTGGAAAAATATGAAATAATGTCTCTAAAATACACAAGGTCAACTAGATCGATCTAGTATAATGAATAGAGGTTGAAAAAGGCATAGGGTTGACTAAGTCAACCCAGTACGATAGAGAGGGAAATTTAAGAAACTTACAAAAAAATTTTAGATTGAAATAAGATAATGTTTGCAATTAATTTGAAAAAAAAAACATAAAAGAAACAAGTAGTCAATTAGATTAACTTTGGTCAATCTAATTGAAGCATACAACACAAAATATTACACCAATGTTGGCTAATACAAGTTGTAATAGAAAATATAGTTGAGCAAAGAAAAAATAATCATCTTGGAAAGTAAAGAGCTAAGTAATTGGTCAATCTGAATATTTATTAGATTATTAAGATACGATTTTAAATGTGATGGAAATTTGGTTGTAAGCAAGGAACTAGAATGACAATCTAAGGATGGTTTCAGGTAGTTTGGACTAAAAAATACTATGGTGGTAATGGTACAAGCTTGGTATTGGGGCTTAGCCCCTCACTTCACACATCTCAATGATAAAGGTGTTGGGTGCTTAGCCAAAATATATCATTAACCATGCTTTATACTTGACTAGAGTATCAAGTTGGCTTCCCCATTGGTGATAAAATCCAATAAGGTTGGCTTTGGGTAGACAAATGTTAAAATTCTTATTTAGATTATGTGATCTATCCATGTGTGCATAAAATAGAAAATAATAAACTAAATGATTAATTGAAAACTATCTAATTAGACTATGTGATCTATTCTAAGCATGCAAGCAACAACAAAAGAAAGTGTGAATTAATTACTAGCATATAAGGTTAATTTCAACTTTAAAATAAGGTACAATGTTGATATGGTCAATAATATATACATAAAATACAAAATAAGTTGATAAGGTTGAACTTGTACTATGGAAGCAAGGTCTAAAAATGAAAAGGGTCAATAGAGTCAACCTAGTTATCTAGACATTATATAGATCATAGAATTGGGTCGATAAGGTCGATCTAGTTAACTGTGCAAGGGTAGTTTTGAAGACTAAAAACTGTAAAAGAAAAGATTGTAAAGAGAAAGATAGAGAGATAGAAAGGAACCTTGATGGATCAGAGATGCAGAGAATGAATATTATTATTTAAAAATCTTAAATTTTGCTAATTAAATTGATTGGGTTGATCAAGCTTTACAAAAACTTATTGTTGAGTGCCTAAAATGTATAGGGTCAATTGGGTCAACTTAGCATGTTGAACTAGATGCCTAAAAATGTACAGGGTCAATTGGGTGGACCTAGTAGTCTAGACTGGATGTCTAGAAATTTGAAAAATTATACTAGGTTAATAGGATCAATCTGATAGCTTGTACCTAAAAACCTGTACACAAAAGTTAGATACTAGGTCAATAGAGTCAATCCCATATGAAAAATATATGACAAAAATAATGATGAAAGAATTAAATAAATGAAATAATATGAAAATTTTCTACAAGGGTTAGTTCAAATCAGGTTCACCAAAATGTATATAATCAAAAATGCATCATGTTTATAAATCAATCTTGACTCAAATAAGATAGAACATACCTACACTTCTGATTTGGGATACATTTATTAAGTGGGAGCATGACCAATATGGGGTTTTTTAGACCCAATTAGGGGATCATTTTTCATAATTCACCATGCTAAGAAGGGTTCCAAAGCCTACATTCTAACACAATCATGAAATAATTTTAAAAAAGTCATAGATTTAATGTTAAATCTATTCTAATAAATAAAAAACTAAATCTAATCTAGTGCACACTAAAGCTTGTGGCACAAAGTGGGGGTTAGGCAAAAAACAAACTAAACTAAGCATGCATAGAAAACATATACTCATGTCAATGTATATGAAATCCTAATGCATGGAAGAAAGAAGCACAACTACATTATCTACTCTTACAAAGGAGAAATAAAGTTATGAATACTTACCTTGAAGAAAAATCTATCAAGCCTCAATCTCTCTCTTGACCAAGGTGATTCTCAAGATATTATTATGGAATGTAAGGATAATAAAGAAAAATCAACTCTAGGCTACAGAACCTATTTACGCATCCAAAAGACTTCTCTACAAGACAAGATCCATATCTCCAAATAAATTATGGAACCCTAATCTTTATTCCTCAAGTATAATGGTCAATAAGCAGATGTTCATTTGCACTTATGATTCTTTGCTTCTCTTCTTACAAATAGTTAGAAATGAACTTGTATATATAGGTAGATCTTGCTCTAAATACTGTAAGAAATGTTGGCTATACAAGGTCAACGTAATTGACCCTATATGTTTTCAGGTACAATTCATTAGGTTTAAGCTAGGTCGATCGAAAGGCTAACAAACCCAAAAAGTGAAAAATATCTCTAGATTGTACAGGGTTGACCTAGTTGACCTAGTATAGTTGATAGTCCAAAAGGAAATTAAAGCAAAAAAAGGAAGATGGAAAGAGAAAAATGACTGGAATGGGTAAGGCTGAGAAGAATAATCTTAGGGTTAATGTTTTTAGGAGATGAGTGTGTAGATGACAAGTGGAAAAAGGGACAATAATCTTATGAAGCACCAATGGTCTGTCGACCCCTTTCCCAAAGCACCCCTTAAGGTATACACTCAGAGAGATTGAGACTCAATGGGTTCCTACAAGATACAAAGTATCATTAATCAATAAACGTTTTAAAATATTATATGTATACATGGATTATATGATTAGATCCACATTTAAATAATATACCATTAAGCCATTTAAATCAAGATCTTTCCTTAAATAAACATTTATTTTGTTTATGAGTAAAATGAAGAGAAAAATTCCATGTGGCCAATAAATTTGTTATATCAACAAACCAAGGTGTCTGTCCTGAAACAATAAAAAATTATTCATATAGAAAGTTGTCTTCTACTAGTCCTTTTGTTAATGTTGTTGATTGCACCCTTAGAAAGAAGGCTTATCTTCTCTCTTCCACATGACACAATGGAGACATTCCTCCTGATGTGGGCTTGGCAAATTTTGAGGAATGAATCTCTAGATATGGGTTGGCTCCCTATGATGCATCTTTGATGGTCCTTAACTACTACTATTAATAAATGAGGGGATGAAAAGGGAGAAAGATATAACAAAATTAGAACCTATCTAAAATAGTGATGCACCAAATGATTCAATCTACTCATCTTATATTAACACTTTAGACCAAAAGGGCAAATAGACACTTCATCTAAACAAAAGACTAGATTTTATGGGTGCTTTAATAAGGGGCTTAATGAAGATACAAAGAAAAGAACTTACTATAGGTGTTGCAGAAGCACACTATCAGATAATTGTTCTTCTATCTCTATGCTCCAACTTGGGCACTTCCTATTAACCTGCAAAAATGGTCTTGGATATTCTAGATATGTTGGTGTAAACCTATGAAAGCATCAAGATGAAATGACTAAACACAAAGTTGATACACAGACATATTCAGAAATATAACCATTTAAATAGAGGTAAAACACTTTCTTTCAATTCAAAGGTAAAATTTCATAGGGCTTCATCTTACACAAGTGAGAGATATCCTTTTCAAGCTGAGAGGTTACAATATATATCATTGAGAGAAAGACTATTGGTCATTCAAATAATAGGTGACCCATACTATATTAAACACCTAGGAAAGAAGAATCCGCTCGTGCTGCTGTCATCCTTCCATAAATGGCCTGAAAGAACCATGATGTAGATTTCTATGGGTATTGACTTTACTACTCAATCTGTATTAAACGTTCCTGCTAAAGCATGGGTCACTTTATTTTTTGAATGACAAGGCTACCTCTCTATGAAACTTATGCAACTATCTGCTCATTAATGCTTAAATGAAGAAAAATGGGCCTCTCTATTGAATGCTTACACTCCCCTTGATGACCACTTGGTGGAGACTATTTCATCTACAGTAATAACTTCTCCTACTGATGCTTTCTATGCCACCTGGACTACTCTATTCATCATGCACTACTTCTTGTCTTTTCCTGCCAACTCGGCCCTCAGGGATATTATTTGTCACTTCCTAGCTCCTTTCCTAGCGGGTCACTGAGTCTATCTTCAGGTCTTTGAGCCTTCAAATTTCCTCAGACAAAATGTCTAAAGGAAATCCATCGAACACTTATCTCAAGGAATTCTACTTTCCTTTGAGCTTTACCATCTACTTTCGATGATGCTTAGGCATTCTAGAATTCTTTCAGACATCTTGTCCAAAAGAAACCTCCTTTAGCCTTTTCTTCAACTATTAACCCATTTCATGTGCAGGCCCGTCCTTAAACATTTGAAAATCAACAGCTATCTTATCACCATAAAATTGATGTCTATAGGCCCATCACCATTTAAAACTAACGGCTCTATTGCTGCCTTAAATTTGATGTTCATGCACATGTCACTAGATGTTTGAACCCTCAACAACTAGTTCACCATGTTAAAGTTGACACGCTCAGGCCCATCATCACTTTAGTAATTCCTTTATCTTTTTGTAAAATGATCCTTCTCGAAGGGAAGGTGACCTTTCAAAAAAAAAAGAGGGTCCCTTTTTGGCAGCTAAGAGCCCTCTGTAAGGGCACTTGACCTTCAGGCTCCTTTGTCTTCCCAATTCCTTCAGACAAAATGTTTGAAGGAATACCTTCAGACATTTTGCCCAAAGGAAATTTTGCCTTCATGTCTTAGCCTTCTTTTGGTGAATTTTTTCAAACAAAAGTCCAAAGGAATTGCTTCGAGCATTTTGTCTGAAAGAATTTACCTTTGATTCTACATAGATTTTCTTTAGACAAAAAGTCCAAAAAAATCCTTGGTTTTGCCTTGTCACTTTTCCAAAGAAAACTTCCCTTTCAGCCTTCTACCTTGATCTCTTTCAAATGAGTTCGCTGCCCTCCACAAGGGCACCCTGGGTCCAAAATTGTCCTTCAAAGCTTGCTTGAATGGTCCCCTTTATCACCTTCTTGCCCTCCATAAGGGCACTTGACCTTTGGAGTCTTGTGAAAGACTTGCATCTCTTTGAAACTGGCCCATTCCTTTGCCAAAAAAGGCTTGTCCAAGGTAATTTGCTTGAAGCAAAAATAAGCCCCAGATCAACCTGAAAACCTACATGGCTCCAATCACTCAGCTCTTTATAAGAATAGGCCTATTACAAAGGGAAAAAACCATAATTATAGTAAGGTAAAGACATCAGAGACTAAATAATCAGGATAGCAAGGAAAAGAGAGATTGATTTTTGGCCTACAAGACCAAAAATGATCTACAAATTTGGTGATTCATAGGGGAAGCATGCTTGCTATGCTTAAGAAAACTAGTGGCTTACAAGTCTACTAGGTACAGAGTTAGAATACAACATGAAATGCTAAGAATAACCTTGAGAGACTAAATAATCAATATGAAGCTTTTACCCCAACTAGTAAACAAAATACACACAAGGCTAAAAAACTATGAACATGTGCAAAAGCACTTAGGAAAAATAGGAAAAAAAAGTAGGAAAAATATGTACATAACAAGAGAAGGCTCAATGACAATGCTTAAGATATATCCCATTAACTAGGATATATAGTTCTCCACCATCCAACCTAGAGAGTTGGAATGCATTATGCTTCTTACACTGAGTGATGACATATGGACCACTCCATAAGTCATCAAAATTTGTGTGTTTCTTAGGTTTATCTCAGTTTTCATCTCATTTTAAGACAATGTCACCTTCTAATAAGCCTTTTGATGAGGATTTTTTTATCAAAATGCTTCTTTGTTTACTGTTGATAGCTAGTCATAGAAACGATGGCTTGGTCTCTGGCCTCCTGAAGCTCCATTAATTCACAAAGTCTGACCTCCATGTTGTCACTTTCTTCTAATTTTAGCTGGTGGGTAAGATCCAAGGCTAGAAATTTAAGTGAAATAAGAATTTTAACTTACTTTCCATACACAAGTGTGTATGGTGAATTACCCACTGCTCTTTTTGGAGTAACCTTGTCTACCCATAGGGTTATTTTTAACTTGGCATGCCAATTTCTTTGATTTTCCTCCATTATCCTCCTAATGATCCTAATCAAATTCTTATTGGTGGAATCAGCCAGCCCATTTTCTTGTGCATAGGTATCTCTAAATAAAGTGAGCCAAAAATAACTAGCCCTCATAATTCTTGCAGCTATAGGCTTAGGATCAAAGTGACCACCAACTGGCCTATCATGAAATTTGAATAGTACCCTATTGACCTAACTTGAGTCTATACATCTCAAGAGCACTCTTAAAAAATATTTTCTAAATATCACCCCATCAATTTAAGACATAAGGAAGCAACTAGAACCTAAAATACCTCCTCTTAGTCCTATCAAGGCCCTATGGGCACTCACCAGTGAGAAGGAAGTGAGTCATGTCTTGTGCCCAGTCCTCTATGATTGCAGGTTCCTCTACTATAGCTTCATCATGGAGTAGAAAAATGCTCTCTTTATATTATTTAATGTCAGTAGTGAGGTGCTCACACAACCCTCTTCCCCTTACCATCTTAGTGGTTTTGATATCCACATCATAATCCATTACTTTGGTGATCCACCCTGATCTCTTTTTATTTAAATCATGTCTAATCAAGAAATTTTTGACACTAAGATGTGGCACCATGACATGAATTTTGTTATTTGAAAACATATGTCTAAATTTCTTTAGGCTTTGTATGATTGTAAACACTTGCTTTTTAACATATGTGTACATAATTTCAAAAACTTCTAGACCTTGGCTAAAGAATGCAAGACGTTGTTCAAGGTTTTTATCATTTACTTGAGTGAGCATGGTAGATATTACCTCTTCATTTCCAAAAGTGTAAAGGTTGAAATCCTTGGAGAAGTGAGGACTGATCAAGGTGGGAGCCTAGCCAATAGCTTGCTTAATCCCTTCAAAACTATCCTTCTTTTGTGTTATCCATGCAAAGTTCTCATCCTTATTCATCATGGAAGTTAGTGGCTTGACTATCTTGAAAAAATTAGGGATAAACCTCCTAACAAAATTTATTCTACCAAAGAAGCTTTATAGACCCTTTTTGTGCTTAGGTAAGGACAATGTTAGGATGCCACGTACTCTTTTTGGATCAATGGTCAAGCCCCCTTTTTAAACAGCATGACCAAGGAGTTTACCTTCATGGATAATGAACACATATTTCTTTGGGTTGAGAGAGATACCAAACTCTCTACACCTCTCAAATATTTGCCTCGGGTGTTTTATATATTATCTTGTATCTTTAGAGAAAACTATCACATTGTCAAAATAGACTAGTATAATATTATTTATCAAACCCTAGAACACCATGTCCATGGCTTGCTAAAAGGTGGCTCTAGCATTTGACAGTCTGAATGGCATCTTCATGTAGGAAAAAGTTCTCCACTTGGTAGTGAAGGTTGTCTTGTACTGATCATAGTCTTGCACTAAAATCTGATTGTACCTTGAATACCTATCCAAGAGGGAGAAATGTTCACTACCTATCACCATTTAGAGGATCTACTTAATATTTGGGAGGGGATGTGATATTTTAATGAGACTCTATTGAGGTCTCTAAAATCCACACATAGTCTGATCTCCCTATTCTTTTTTCTAACAGGGACTAGATTAGCCAACCAAGAAGAGTGTTTAATAGGAAAAATAATTTTGGACTTAATCAGCTTGGTGAGTTCCTTCCGCATGAGAGGCTCAATCTTCAAATTGATAGGCCTTTATTTTTCTTTGATGGGTTTGGTGCCTTCCTCCAGTTTAATGGTGTGTTGGGCCAAGATTGGGTCAAAAACCTTCAAGTTGTTATACTCCCTAGCAAAAATATTGGCAAACTCTTGGCATAACAAAATGAAAGAACACCTTTCCTCATTTGTACATACCTTCCCAAGTGCAAGCAGCCTGTCCTTGAATATTTCAACTCTTTCATAATTTTATTTCTTGGTCGTGATGCTTGCTTTATCATTATTCAGTTGGTCATCCTCATTAAAGATGATTTCAAGAGTGACCAAACCTTTAGGAAGTTTGTTATTCTTCAGCTAAACATTCTATCCGTCATACTACTACTACAGCTTAGATTGATTTCTAGAAGCAAACTCGGCCTCCTCTTTCAAGAAGAGTGTTATCTACTGATCACTATCAAACACTTGCCAATTGGTGACATTATCAGTTATGGAGGGTCTTATTATCATTTTTAAATGGTGTAGACTGTTGTCCTAACCTATTTCTTTAGGAATGTCAAACTAAGCACCGACTATTGCTAGTCTGTTTACCTGCTTATTTTGTTCTCTTGGAATGGAAATAATGTTGAAAGATAAAAAAATTCCATTAGGTCCCACACCCTATGCTTGTAAGACTTAAGCAAGGAATTTTTGGTCAAGTTTCACCCTCTCACTTGGTTTACAATTAACTCACTGTCTCTAAAAAATTTCAATTCTTTTATTCCTCTTTTCCTTACCCACTCTAAACCATGAATGAGAGACTCATATTCTGCAATATTGCAAGTGTAGGAAAATTAGAACCTAAAAGTTGAGAAGTATCTCTCCTTTGATGGTGAAATTAACATTATTCCACCACCAACTCCTAATTTTCTCCTTGAGCCATCGAAGAAGAGTTGCCATAGACCAGGGCTCTCTTGGTTGGCCTTCACCAAATTTGGCATGAAAGTACCTTCTTCATGCATGCAATAAACTCCAAGTCCTGCCTCTTTGATGAACTTGTATGGGTCATGATCAAAATTTTCACTTCCCCATTTATCTAAGAGTAGGTCAGCAACTCCTTCAAGGGAAGAGGGTGGAGATTGGTCTATTTGGAATTCCTCTTTATTAATGATGGCATAGCTAACATTTTCTACCTTGAGTGAATATGTCTCCAGATGATCTCTGTGGATGGGCTCTAACTCAATCTTCACTTTAGTTCCATATTTGGTTTTAAAAACCATGTAAGACCAGTTGGCTACTAAGTACCCACCTATTTTTGATGTGAAATCATGGGATAAATAGAGGGAAAAGTAGAGAGGAACATCTTCCACTACCATGTCATGGGGAAAGGAGAAGGTTGGGCATGTGTGCAGCGTTAAATTCAAGCCTCTTACCACTCCTAATTTTTTAGCTAGTGATCCATCTAACTATAGGACTCCCTTGGTCATTTCCTCATATTTGAGTCCTAGCTTATCTGTTATGCATTTGGACATTACTGAGGTGCTTGTTCCAATATCAATAATGCAATTGTGAACCAAGAATCTCTAATGACTAAGGATAGATAGAAAGGAGGAACCTTTTCATCCTTCTTTGCTTGACCTACCATGGAAGGGTGCCCATTCATAATCAACACATTATTGGTCTTTGCTGGGATAGCTTGTTCATTCAACTCACGAAATTCTTTCTAGAGTATATCTTTTTGTCTCAGCATTGCTAAGGAATCCCACAATGAGATATTCATGTGCAGTTTCTTCATCTGGTCCACCAAATTGATCTGAGGGTTGTTCTCTTTTGAATTTTCTTTGAGGGTATTTATATCTTGAGGTGTAAGCTGAGGATTTGAAGATGCAATTGGTGGCTTGTAATTTGGAAATTTTTGGTTCACTTGTGATGAAAAAGATGTTGCAGACACTTGAGTAATTGTCTGAGCTTCCTCCATAGCTCTCTTTTTAGACCTAATATTGGCTGCAAGATAACCACCTTGGTTATTCAGAATCCCCACATAATTGATTGAATATAATTCTCCTTCTAGGTGGTTCATGAGAGTAGAATCAAACTGAGCCTACCTATTATCCATCCTAGGTTATACTGATACCTCAAAACCTAGGAACTAGATTATTTGATTGTCTTGTATGTTCATATATGGATTTGGAAACTCATTAGTATAAGTAATCTATTCTTGACCATACCCCAGGGGTGAGCAATTGGGTTATTCTTGTACTAGATTATTTTGAGTAGGAACAAGAGCTTTGGATGATGAAGGGGCACCTAGATTATAATCTTGATATGGTTTAGCCTGGATAATCTAACCATGTCCCTGGTTATAATTTTGAAAAGGTCATATATTCATTTGTTTGAACTGTTGGTATCCTTGATTCAACTGATAGCTTTGTGCTTATTACATCTTGAGATCCACTAACTCATTGGTTACACTTTATAACAAACTCTTAACTTCATGGAGGTCATTTGGTGAGGTAGCAGTTAGTTTTTATACACTAGGTAGAAGAGCTAAGGTGGGTGCACCAGTCTAAATCAGGGGTGGTAATTTGGGAAAGAGTGGCATATGAGGTCTAGAGGCTATCTTTCCTACTTTTATCAGACAATTTTTAGTGGCTATAGCCATTTTATAGGTAGTTGATAACACTTGCCCTCCCATGGATTGTATCATGACAGTAATGTCAAGGTTTAAAGCCTTTATGTAGTAGAGGAAAGCAGAGCTTGGAGTTAGCCTCACTAAAATGGGGATTCTATCCGAGGTCTTTTGGAACCTAGTATTAAAATTTTTCATAAATTCATGTGGAGCTCTTTTCATGGTGGTCAATTGCTCAGCAAGAGAGATATGGTCACTCTTCTCCCTAAATCTATTTGTTAATAAAGTGCCTAATTCATTCCATGAGCCAACTGAATTCATAGGCAAAGTCCCATACTAGTCCAAAACTTTACCCTTAAAAGACAATGCTAGTAACTTGATGGCTATGTTCTCTTCGATGACATTATGAATGTTACAGACATTGGCTATATTCTTGATATGCTCAATAGCAGTAATAGGCCCCTCTCCATTAAAACGAGGAAAAATCTTAAGGGTTGTCCCTAGGATTGGGTCATAATGTAGAAGGTTTAAAGGGCTTTGACCATGGAAGGCTACAAAAGGTAAAGCCATGGTGATGATAGGGTTCAACTAGGGCCTTCTCATGTAGGTATATTTTATGGTAGGTCTAGAAAATTGATTTGTTGTATAGGCATAAGTCCTTGCAAAACTTAGTAATTTTTTTGAGTTTAAGGGCGGCTCAATGAATTCAAAAGGGACACCCTTGGCAGAAGATCTTGTGGTGACCTTAGGCATGGGATGTCAGGATGATCTCTAACCAAAGACTAAGTTCTTGAAAATAGAGTTGTCAGATGTTGGGTTAGTTGTTCACTCTTACAGTAATATGACCAAAACCAATCCTAAAAACTTTTCTAAGAATCAAAAATAGTCCCACCAGGTGTGCCAAAAATTGTTGATGCTATGGATTGCACCCTTAGAAAGAAGTATCAACTTCTCTCTTCCATGTGGCACAATGGAGACATTCCTCCTGTTGTGGGCTTGGAAAATTTTGAGGAATGAATCTCTAGATATGGGCTAGCTCCCCATGATGCATCTTTGATGGTCTTTAACTACTACTATTAATAAAGGGGGGGTGAAAATGGAGAAATATATAACAAAAGTAGAACCTATCTAAAATAATGATGAACTAAATGATTTGATCTACTCAACTTATATCAACACTATAGACCAAAAGGATGAATAGACACTTCATATAAACAAAAGACTAGACTATATGGGCACTTTAATAGGGGGCTTAATGAATATACAAAGAGAAAGAACTTACCATAGGTGTTGTAGAAGCACACTATCAGATAACTACTCTTCTGTCTCTATGGTCCAACTTGGGTACTTCTTATTAACCTGCATAAATGGTCTTGGATATACTAGATATGGTGGTGTCAACCTATGAAAGAATCAAGATGAAATGACTAAACACAAAGTTGATACACAGAAATATTCAGAAGTATAACCAATCAGATAGAGGTAAAACACTTTATTTTGATTCAAAGGTAAAATTTGGTAGGGCTTCACCTTATATAAGTGAGAGATATCATTTTCAAGCTGAGAGATTACAATATATAGCAGTGAGAGAAAGACTACTAGTCCCTCAAAGAACAGGTGACCCATACTATATTAAACACCTAGGAAAGAGGAATTTGCTCATGCTATTATCATCCTTCCATAAATGGCCTGAAAGAATCATGTTATAGATTGCTATGGGTATTGACTTTGCTACTCAATCTGTATTAAATGTTCCTGCTAAAGCATGGGTCACTTTGTTTTTTGAAAGACAAGGCCACCTCTCTATGAAACTTACCAAACTATTTACTCATTAATTCTTAAATGAATAAAAATGAGTCACTCTATTAAATGCTTGTACTCCCCTTGATGACCACTTGGTGGAGACTATTTCATCTACAGTAATAACTTCTCCTGTCGACACTTTCTATGCCACCTGGACTGCTCTATTCATCCTACACTACTTCTTTTCTTTTCTTGGAAACTTGACCCTTGGGGCTATTGTTTGTCTCTTCTTGGCTCCTTTCCTAGTAGGTCGCTAAGTCTATCTTTGAGTCTTCAAGCCTTCAAATTTCCTTAGATAAAATGTCTGAAGGAAATTTGTTGAACACTTGTCTAAAGGAATTCTACCTTCCTTCGAGCTTTATCATCTACTTTCAGTGATACTTAGGTGTTCTAGATTTCTTTCAAACATCTTGTTTGAAAGAAACTTCCTTTAGCCTTTTCTCCAACTGTTAACCCATTTCATGCATGGTTCCATCCTTAAACATTTGAAAATCAACGACTGTCTTATCACCATAAAATTGATGTCTACAAGCCTGCCACCATTTGAAACTAACAGCTCTATTGTTACCTTGAATTTAACATTCATGTGCACGTTATCAAATGTTTGAACCCTCAACAGCTAGTTCACCATGTTAAATTTGATGTGCTCAGGCCCATCATCACTTTAGTAATTCCTTTAGCTTTTTGTAAAATGATCCTTCTTGAAGGTAAGGTGACGTTTCAAAAAATAAGAGAGGGTCTCTTTTTGGTAGTCGAGATCCCTCCATAAGGGCACTTAACCTTTGGGCTCCTTTGTCTTTTCGATTCCTTCAAACAAAATATCTGAAGAAATTCCTTCAGACATTTTGCCCAAAGAAAATCTTGCCTTCATGTCTCGGCCTTCTTTTGGTGAATTTCTTCAGATAAAAGTCTAAAGGAATTCCTTCAAGCATTTTGTCCGAAGGAATTCACCTTTGATTCTACATGGATTTTCTTCAGACAAAAAGTCTAAAGAAATCCTTGGTTTTGCCTTGTCACTTTTCTGAAGGAAACTTCCCTTTCAGCCTTCTACCTTGATCTCTTTCAAATGAGTTCTCTAGCCTCCGCAAGGGTACCCTGGGTCCAAAATTGTCCTTCGGAGCTTACTTGAATCATCCCATTTGTCACCTTCTTTCCCTCCATAAGGGCACTTGACCTTTGGAGACTTGTGAAATACTTGCATATCTTTGAAACTAGCCCATTCCTTTTGCCAAAAAAGGCTTGTCCAAGGTAACTTGATCGAAGCAAAAATAAGCCCCAGATCAACCTAAAAACCTATAGGGCTCCAATCACTTGGCTCTTTGTAAGAATAGGCCTATTACAAAGGGAAAAAACTACAATTTTAGTAAGGTGAAGACATCAGAGACTGACTAATCAGAATAGCAAGGAAAAAGGAGATCAATTTTTGGCCTGTAGGACCAAAAATGGTCAACACCTTCATATGCAATGTGTAATCTAGATAAAAAATCATTAACCACATTAAACATATTAGGTTTTTCAATAGTTGTTGTATCAAATTTTTTTAAATAATATCCATATTATAATTCTTTCTCCCACCACCGATTTGTTCATTATATATCTTATGGTTGCATGATCAATGTACGCAAATATTTTGTAACTACTGATATAATGTTTGAATTTATTTATGGCATAAATAATAACGAGAAACTCTTTCTCAGTGGTTGTATAATTATTTAATGTAGGATTTAGGTTCTTGTTGATATAGTATATAACATACATTTGTCCCTCCTCATATTTTAATCCTAAGGCTGCCCACATAGCATGATTATATATATATATATATATATATATATATATATATATATATATATATATATATATATATATATATATATATATGCATCTAATCATGCTATGTGGGCAGCCTTAGGATTAAAATATGAGGAGGGACAAATGTATGTTATATACTATATCAACAAGAACCTAACTCCTACATAAAATAATTATACAACCACTGAGAAAGAGTTTCTCGCTATTATTTATGCCATAAATAAATTCAAACATTATATCACTAGTTTTTATATATATATATATATATATATATATGTATGTATGTATATATATATATATGAAAGGGTTGTTCCTATTTAGGACCTCTTAGTACTAGGGCAAAACTCAACTTTTCCTTAATAGTCTCAAAGGTTTGATGCCATTCAAGGATCTACACAAACTCACTATCTTTTATCGACAAGGCAAACATAGGAGCAGTAATTTTGCTGAAATCTTCTATAAAATATTTGTAATATCCTACATGTCCCAAGAAATTATTAATGATAGTTTGGTTTTTAGGGGAATGGATGTTGGAAATGACCTTTATTTTCTTGGGACTACCTGAATTACTTTAGTAGAAATATGGTGTCTTAAAACAGTGACATCTTCTACCATGATCAGACATTTTTCATGACTAAGGGATAATTGATGATCCTCACACTCACCTTGTTTAGATTGATTAAATCCTCACTAAAGGATTCACCATATATTGTGAAATCATCCATGTATACTTTTATGCAGTCATTGGTCATATCAGAAAATATAGTCAAGACTACTCATTAGAAAGTAAAAGGTGCATTACAAAGACCAAAAGGGAGTAATTTATAAGAAAATGTCCCCCATGGACAAGTGAAAGTTATTTTTTCTTGATCTTAAGGTGCCACCTTTATTTTATTGTACCCACTAAAGCCATCCAAGAAAAAAAAGTATTTATTTCTTGCTACGCTGTCAAGTACCTAATCAATAAAAGGCAAAGGGAAATAGTCCTACATAGTAATTTTTTTAAGTTTTTTGTAGTCTATAAAAACTCTCCATTTTACATTCTTCCTAATAACAATAACTAATGGAGAGACCCACTAGCTTTCAGAGATAGGATGAATGAATCCTACTTCCAACAATTTTTCAATTTCACTCTTCACAATATATCTTAATGTAGGGTTAATCCTTCTTTGAGGTTGTCTGACTAGATTAACTATTTATATGTAGATATGATGGGCGCATACACTAGGATGGATTCCCTTCATATCCTTTCAATCCTATGTAAAATCTTTTGTGTGTTCTTTCAACACATCAAAGACTTTCAATTCTTAATCCTCTATCAACCAACTATTTATATTGAGCGGTTTCCCTAGTGCTATTGTTATTTTTTTAGTGCCTAGATAGAGGGAATATACATACTTGAACTCATTCATCAAAGAGTTTATAAGACAAAGGTGTGGTAGTATCATGTGGTATGTAGTCACATCTTTCACAAATTTCTCTCCTAGAGGAATCACTTTGGCCAATAGGTAATGAAACATTGTTATAAAAGTATCTTTGCCTTCATGTGCCCATTGTATAATGCTTTGATGAATATCCTTATGCTCATATACATTATTGGAGGAGGTGGAACGAGATAGGTGATCAACATGGAAATAATATTTAGCATTATAAGTGTTGTTTTCATAGTCTACAGCTAGACTTATAAGGACTACAGTTGGACTATCAAGCTCCATATCTAGACTGTCAAAGTCCATAACATTCCTTATACTCCTTGTTAACTCATTATATACTTATTCCATGTGGTCTATAATTTTGACCATTTATAAAGAGGATACACTATCATTTTTTAGTTTAATTTCATCTACTCATAATTACTTCAAATGGTTAATTGATGGTTTTGTAGGTGGGTACAAAGAAGTACTTTTGGATTTAAGGCCATTTAAGATGGCCATATCCCCTAACTTGTAATCAATTAAGGTTGATATATTTGTTAACCAAGGCCTCCCTAGTATCAATGGATATCCAAGTTGTTTATTTTTAAGCTAGAGTACAATAAAATCAACTGGGTATTCCCAATATTCTATAGTTACTACAACATCTTCTATGGTACTTTATGTTTTAGTAGTGGATTAACCTACCATTTTTAGGATTGTAGAAGTGGGTTATATCCCTATAAGAGATAGAGCTTTCAAGGTGTTAGTATTCATCACATTAATAGCATATCCTAAATCTACTGATGCATTAGGTATCTCTTTTCTTCCAATAGTCACAAAAATGATAGGACTTTTTGGATCTTCATACTTGGGTGGAAGTAATTTACCTTCTAAGAAGTCAACACATTTACCATCCACTTGTATGGTCTTGGGATATTTTTTTTTTATACCATGTGCCTTAATACATAAATTCTTGATAACTCGATTAAGTTTTGGAATGTACTTCATGGCTTGTAATAATGGGATTTCAATGTTGAGTTTTATTAACTCCTAAATCAAATCAGATTTTATTTTATACTCAACTTATTTAACTCTTTTAGGAAAATAAATAGGTGGAGTTATGGTGATTTATTCTATTTTTTAGGTTTTTCTTATAGATCATTTTCCTTGGTTGGTTGTGCGAGTTAATCTTGTTTTTCATCGAGAATTTATATAATGGTAATTTGAAGTTCTTACAACATTTTTACTAACCTAAGATGTATGTATGCACACTCGATAACACTAATTCTCATAGTCTCACCTTATTCATTCATATAAATAAGAGTTGCCTACCTATTATTTGGATTTTCCATAGGCTAGGTAAGTAGTTGGGGTTGATTTAATTACTCTATTGGAGGTGATTGAGTACTTGGAGGGGTCATCAAGGCTTGTCACTATGGATATCTTCTCTATTTCTAATTAAAGTTTGGATTAGGATTCCAATGTTGATTCCTCCATGACTATGGATGATTTTGGGGCATCCAAGTTTGTTGGAAGGGTTGAAGCATCCCCCATGGTTATGAAATCCATTCTTAATTTTCCCATGGTGGTGGTGCTTATCTGCAAACTTGTGGATATGTTGTCCATTGTGTGAAAGAAATTCTTGGACTAAATTAATTTTTATTATGTGGAAACTGATTCCCTTGCCTTTGAATAAAAATTAAATCTTCTATGGCATGTGTACCTTGTTTTAATTGATTCCTTAGGTTATAAATAAGGGATCAATTTTTGGTGTTATGCTCATTTGTATCACAAATCAAGCACACATCAATCATATTTAAAGGACAATCTCTAAGAGCATGTTTTATTCTGCACTTAGTACAATATATAGCTAAGGTTTCAGTGGCATTATTGCCTTTGACCTAAAAGACATCTAACATGGTATTCAGGTGGGCTAATATATTTGTCTTAAGGTTAAAAATTCTTCCATTTTCTAACTCACATCATTTCCTCCATTTCATGTTCTTATCTTTCTAATGCTAGGTTTTGTTCTTGAATAATTCCTACATAATCTAGTGGTTTAAAAGAGAGTTAGCTTATTTATGTCTCATTTTCCCATTAGGTTCAGGGAATCCCTAGAATTATCTTCAATTCCTCTTAAAGATATTATCTTACAAGCCTCTTTAGCTAGTTCATATATGCATCTTTTGTGGGTAAACAAAAATTGAACAAGGTAATCCTCTAGATTTTCATATTCATTTTACTTGATCCTTAAAAATTGTTCCTTCTTATCCGTCACCCTATAGTAATCTTGATATTTGTCTAAGAATGAAATTTCCATGTCTTCCCATGAGTGGATGGAGTTTGGGACAAAACCTATAAACCATCTCATAGCTCTTTATTTTAGTGTAGAAGGAAAGAGTTTCAACCTTTAGTTATTAGTTTTGTAATCATAGGTCTGACATAGAGTTTTGAATCCAAAGAGAAATTGCTCAGGGTTTTCCATAGAGAGACATCTAAAAGGAGGCAAGGTGGATGGAGAAATTTTTTTCATGGTTGTTCTATCATCCTCATCTAGAATAATGGGTTTGGTAAAAGTTCTTCCAGGAGGATTATTTCCATTTTCTTGAATATTTTATACATTTTTCTGATTGTCTCCCATCTCTCCCCTATTAAAGTTTTCAACCCTACGGGAGGTAGATATTCTTTAGAGGTAGTTGGAAGGTCACTTAATTGTGTTTCAATGTCTTCTAGCTTCAATGTCTTCTAGCTTGGATCCTCTAGGTTTTATTTCTTCCTTAGTAAGTGGAAATGTTTTTCCAACCATATTTTTTAAATCCTCAAGTTTTTATGCTATTGCCTGAATTCTATGGCTAGATGAAGTGTCCTAATGAGGTTGTTTATAATTAATCTCTCCTAAGAGTCTCTTCTTATACTCATATATTTATTTAATATTTAGAAAATTTGTCTCTTAGGATTATTGATAACTTATGCTCTTCACCTTACTAACACTTTAAAATAATTATCTGACAATGGTGCCAAAAATGATGGGTGTCATTATTACCCCTTCATTTAATCCACTACAATTGATATCTTTCTTTACCAAAGCTAGTGTCTGAAGCTATTTTCAATATGGTGTTTTTAAGATTTAGCTAACAATTATGTGTTTGGAAGTTTTTTGATGAAATGATCTATTCTAATCCATAAATCTACAAAATTGAAAAGAAAACACTCTTGAATAAATATCAATCTAACTTTAAATTAAACACACTTGATTCTAAAATGAACACACTTGTTGATAATAAACACTCAATGATGATAATAAAGTCTCAATGCTAATAAAAAAAACATGCTAAAATTTAGAATTATAGAAATACACTTAAAACAAGATTACAAAATTGAATTTATTAGGATTACAGAATTGATTTAACTTTATCTAAAAATATGCTTTTGAAAGAAAGATATTAACACTACATCAAATGATAACATGCACATATTAATAATTCACCACCTACATGTTAACAATCTACATAGAATATAAATGCATTTAATCAAATTGAAACTAATAAAAAATAATACATAAATACCACACACACATCCTAATTCCTTGGGTGAGTGGGCCCTTGCTCACTTTTAGATCATGAGAAAAATAACTCAGTACTTCATCAATGTAATCAACTTCATTAATTCATGAAAAGCAGAATTACAAATCCATAATATTTTTTTGTTCATAAAACTTTACTTCTATTGCTCTCAAAATCTTACACACTGATCAAGCAAGAGCCTACCTTTTTTCCAACTATAATTCTAACAACTTCCTAGATCTTGGTAAATAATTTGTTTCGACAATATTTTGTATGCTAAAATTGATTTTTACTACCAAAATAAGAGATAAGCATTAAAACAATTATCCACACACTTTAAAGAAAAGTGTGGAATTTGTAACTGCATATCTAAACCAAAATTTTTACTAAATATTTCTTTCCTTTGATTTACAAAATGTTATTTCAAATACAAATCTATAAAAATAAAGTCTATACATATATGGAAATCTATTTATAGTCAAACTATAAATAGAAAGTGCTCTTGTGATAGCTAGAAATGATCTTGGTCATGTTAGAATGGACCAAATAACCATTGGAATGCCTTAGAAATGCTTTCCATTTGAGTCTATAGTGGTTTTACTGAAGTTCATGGTAAACCTGATGAGTCTATAATAAGCCTGATGAAGTCCATAACAAGCCTGATGAAGTTCGTAGCTTGCCTGTAGAAGTCCATAACTTAGTTAAAATGATAGGTCTTTAACCAAAATCTTCCTATAAGCCCATATAATCATGTCAAGACTCTATTGTTATTATTGCATCTTATTATAATACCTATACATACATTAATAGAGGACTAAAACATGTAAATGATTAGAACAAGATGTTAAGAATAATGACCTAGACTCACATAAACTAAGTGAGATAAAAGTACCTATCTTATATCTTAGACTAGCTATAAGTTCTAAAGATGCATGAAATTCTCAGTCCACATGATAGATTAGTAAATATGAAGGAGATAATACATGGTTATAATAAGTTATATATTAGACTCATCAAAGGTGGTGTAGTATTATGCACTTATTGAGGTGGTATGTTGGTTTATTGTTTTTAGCTAGTTGTACCCTATTGTACACTTGAGGAAATAGTTAGTTGAGGAGTGAAAGTTGATTTTGTGTTTGGGAACCATGCATACCTACCTTTTATTGTTGTAAACCACTCAAGATATTAGATAGAGGAATATGATGTACATTGTTTAGTAATATATTAGACCCACTTGGTTTAAATTAGAATGCACGTGTGTGGTATCTGCTATGTTTTGAGTGAGGTCTTCCATTTTAGTGGTAGTTTCTTCTATTGTAATAAGAACATTAAATATGTCTCCAACTAGTGTGCTTTGGCTAAAGGGGTCTATGTTTTTATTTGAATAGCTCAAAGAATCAATTTGTGGCTTTGTTGAAGGAGCTAGCTCTATAAGTGGTGTGTTTTAAATAACCATGGCATTGAAATTCTGAGCTAGGTTAAAATGATTTTGGTATGCTTGTTGTACCTATTCTAATTGATTATCCATAGGACCTTTCCCTTTTTCAAATGCACTTTAGCTCTGTTGAGGTATTTTTACTAAAATCTGATTGTAACCAGTTGATGCATGTTTAAATTATTGATTTTGAGGCATGTTACTAGGTGTTCTAATCAAACTAGATAGACTTTCATGTGGGAAGTCTAGTGGGAATTAGGCTCTTACTTCTACTACTTTGACTAGAATTTCATCTTTGTTTTATAAAAAATGGTGATTGTATAAGTATGGATCATAACATGTAGGTGTTATTACATAATAGGGTTGTTTTTGTTGGCTTTGTTTGATAACATGTGTCATTTGAGTAAGATATTGAGTTGTTTGTTCTTACTCTTGGCCTAGATAGGATGGTGCACTCACCAAGTACTATGCTAGTCGGTCTTGTCTTTGGTCTTCATATCAATTATTATATGATGGATATGGATCCATATCATATTCTATATCATCACCACATGATTCTTAAATAAAGGTTTCACTAGTAACAAAGTTCTCATATTTCATATTGTACATAATCCTGCTATGTGTATAGATAAGTATGTTCAGATTTATGACTAAATCTCTCAAAAAATAAGGTCTAAAATGTGTAAAACAATCAAGGTTGAGATAAACAACCTTTATCTCTGTAAAAGAGACCTAAAGGGTAAAATAACTAATCTAGGCCTAAGGTAAGGGTAAAATAAAAATATGAAACTGGTCTAACAAAGGTACTAATTTGCCCAAAGGTGGTTATTATTGAGAAAATTTGACCCCAAGTCAAATTTTCACCAACCCATAATATTTTTGAGCTTTTAAGAAGGTTCTCGTGTGTCTTATAGGGTGTCATGTTGGTCTATTGTCTTACTCATCCTCTCTCTAGTCCTCATTGAAGTTCCCCCTCTATGCACTAGGCTAGTCAACTAAAGTCCAAGGTTGGTAAAACCTGATCAAAGGAGGTCAAAAATTCAAATTGCATTGAAAGTGTCTTAAATTGGTCCTTAATATGTTTTAATATGTTTAAAATTCATAAATTGGTTATAGGTTATGTTTCATGTGGAAAAGGGGGCCTTTTGGTCATATTTTAGCCCATTAAATGACTCGTACGGATTTTCATGCAAGAAAATTTGACACCAAGGTGAGTTTCAATGTGGATCATGTTAATAATAGTTTTTTGTTAGACAAAAAGTAGTTATGTTTAGTGGATGGCAGTTTTCCCTATAAAATAGGAGCTTTTGGGCACTTGTATGGACTTCTCAAGTCTATCAGCAACTAAAAATATGGGCAGAGTAACTCTTCACCTCCCATCATCTATTTAAATGTATATTTTTCAATAATAATGCAAAAATAATTCATATATAACTTATTTTCCTCCATTTTCACTTGGCAAGCAAAGAAAGAGCAACTTCATGCACTTAGCATGGGTCGTACAAGTGGAATTGAGATGAGTTCTTATGAAGGTGGATATTACTCTAATTTAACTTAATTTTCATAATAATAACTTGAGATTTTTTACCTCATCCTTTATGAATAATCGTTTACACTCTAGGTAGCATTTTATGGAATTGCATTCAAGAGAGGTGTAAGTTTGCATATGTTTCTTATTTTTAGGAATCTAGAGAGTTGTGTGAGTTTGATGAGGTGTTTTTAGATGTTAATAGAGTCCTATAAATTATTTTTCAATCATAAAACACTTATCTTTCAATTACCTTGGAGGATTCCAAAATGAACTTGTTTCTCAAAGTTGGCAGTCATGGGTGCAGACCCTGAGTTTTCTCAACACAAGAGAAGATCCATGAAGTGTTATAATTTACTTAGAATCATGTTTTCAAGGGTATTCTAATTAATACTCTTGGGATAAATCAAATTAGTGCCATTTCAAATCCAAATTACTTACCTATTCCCTTGTTCACTACCTTATCACTTACAGTCAGCTTGTGCTTGAATTTAGGAGGTTGTACATATGTATAAATGGTGGGACCCATAGTGGAATGCATTTTTGAAGTTATAGCATACTCAAGAGCCTTAGATTTCATGATATGAAGACTTAAGAAGCTATATAAGGAAATATTTTCCTTTAAAACAATGACTTGACTATTTTGGGCTCTCAGTCCCTAAAGGACCAAAATAAAGATCCTAGGGCATCTTTACAATAACATATGTCATGACCAAAGATGTTTCCAATTCCCTTGTTTATTTGGTTTTGTATCCCTATCCACCAAGAACACTCATTCTGATTTTTAATATCAAAAAATGAGTGGAGATGGAGTTTGAACAAGCTTAAGAGTTGCCAAAAATCATTGAATTTGAACAGTGATATTTATAGGTTATAGATGGAAAAGTGCTCTTGCAATCCATTTTGATGATCTTCATCTATGCAAGCAAGTTCAAACCATCCAAACTGGTCTAAATAGCATTCTTGAGTTATTGATGACAAAATTAAAGTTGAATTTGATGTTTAAACCCCCTAATGCAAGCCCTCTATCTGTATAGGGGACTGATAACAAACACAGTCAGTAACCTTAGTGAAGTTTTGTCTCAATGTAGCATATGATGATATAACCTAAATTTTTAGGGTGAAGTGAATTTTTTAGGACCATATACCTGAAATTAAGTGTCTTATTTCCACCTAATAAGGCCTAAACCTTGCTAAGAATACACCTACCGGCCCTAAATCCATGGAAACATAGTCAAAATAGGGTATGTTGACATTGAGGTTAAAGTTTGAAATTTGGACTTTTTTTGGAGCCCTAAAGGTGGATATAAGGTTAAATTAAGAAGGGGTACATCAAGAGACTCAATATTAACTTTAAAAAATCATGAAAAAATATAAAAATAGCTAAAATACCTTAGAATAGGGGCAAAATGGTGACTATCATAGTCAACAGGTTCATAAGCTTGAGAGGAACATGATGAGAGTTTGATGCCCAAAGAAGGAAGAGGGAGTTTAAAAGAGTGTGATATGGATTCCTAATGATAAAATTAATAAAATAACATGTCCAATACATCATCAAGCTATCCAAGACCCTTTTCCCACAAGCAAAATAGGCTCAATCTGTATAGGCAAGGTAAGAAATCCCTTGGTTCAAGAGATGAATATGGGATTCTACTTGGGAGAGATATTTTGTATGGATCCCTAGAATCTATAATAATTAAATGAGGTTTATTAACATGCATTAACACCTTAATGGCATCAAATAAGTGTGTAAGTAGCATTCATAAGGAGGTTTGAACAAAACATGCAAAAAATAAGGTTTCTTGCTCCTTTTTTGAGAAGATTGAGATGGTTAGACCCCTAACCATGGAATAAAACAAAACCCTTTGGTACAATTTGTAATTAGGGACTTTTTAATATTTTAAAATACTCACTTTTCCCAAATAAATATTCCTAATGCTCTCTATTTTGTCTCAAAGCAGGGGCAGTCCCTTCATGCACAAGAATGGTAGTTTTAGGGAAAAGTGAAGAATGGTGAACCAGAGACCAATTGGATTTTCCCATAAGGTTTGAAAAGATGTGGAACACATGGAAGAACCTAATAAACCTTGATGTAAGGGTTAATATTAAATATGACACCCTACATAACAAGGGTTACAGTCAAGTGTGAAGGAAAGCCTTAGGGCTAGAAGCCAAATTGGAGGTCATATGCATTTTCAACCTAGTCTATGCTTTCCACGTGATAAATTGATGTTTATAGAGGTATTATGAGTGTGTTCAATCCATTAAATTTTAAATATAACCATTTTAGGTTCAATAGGATCTCAAAAATGTAGGTAGACCTATTGGCAAGGTCTAGGCCGAAAACCAAATAGGGGTCAATTTCCATTTCAAGCTTTTGGAAATCTATTATAATGATTGGAGGAAGTTTGTATGGTATATAAAGATATTTTTGAAACCTTTCCTTGCAAATAAAGTCTCCAATAAGCCATTTTTTGCTTAATAAGCATTCAGACCCCACTAGGAAGCAAAAATGAGTTCAAATGTCAAATTCAAGTGCTTAGAACTTCCACCAAGATTTGCATGGGACCTTGAGCCATTCAAGGAAGTTGAAAGAGGTCCTTGAGGAGCCAAAAGTGGCACTTGATCAAATTTTCAATGTGTATCCTTCATGAAAAAATGCTAAGAGCGTTAGTGACTCCAAAACCCTTGAAAACCTTATTTTAGGACTTGATGGTGGAAATCAAGCCAAAACTACATCTAAATGGATCAATTTTACCATTAGTGATGAAGAGAAGTTGTCAACTCCATAAGGATTAAATCCATGGAATCAGATTATATGGAATCCATATAGCTGATGTATGAAATATGTTTTCTTAACATTTTATTGTTTTTTACAGGTCCTAAAGATGATCATGAGATCTAATCACCTGAGAGGATAGTTTGGGAGTTGAACCAACTCCCTATGACATTTTCATAGATTGGGAATGTTCACAAGTGCCCCTATTGGGCCTTTCACCTTAAATAGTATCCAAAATGACATAGTTAAAAGAATATAAACTTAAGTTTAGAGGCTTTTTAAGATGTTTATGATTAAGCCAAGTATATCCCAACATGTGTCACAAGACCCCTGGTATAGATCAGTTAAGAAAGATGCAAAGATTCTTTTGCCAAGCATCAGGGGGGCCTATTGGAGAGTGATCTTGATTATAGGTGATTATTGAGTTTTGTAGGAGAATATCATGATCAAGAAAACTCCCAATTTATGTGAAGGATTCTTTGTAACACCCTCTCCTCATCACACCTAAGACACTTGTCCTAACTTACTTTGGAAAACTCAAAAGGAAGTCCATCATGAAAGAAATTTCACAAGAAAGAATGATTAAGAATATTGATATGCCACATTTGGAGAATAGGCTTATTTGGGAATACAATGATGTGTAAATTAATTTCATAACTCCTTTTCTATCTCATCCACATGAATTGTAACTAATTGGACACTTGTCTTTTTGCCTCTTCAACTTCTCTCCTCTCTCTCTTCTTCCAAGTTCTATAAAAGAAGCCATTTGGGCTATTGTAGAGATATACATAGTTGATATGGTGAATCTCTAATAATATGACATTACACTTTGTCTTTGAACATTGAATACAAGTCTAATCTTGAAGTTGTGAACATTTTTGTCTAAGTATGTGAGTGATGTATAGCGGAGCTAAGTGATAGTATCATCCTTACTCCTTTTATCCTTCATGTTTAATAAATAATTATAATTCTAATAGGTCATGTGAAGTATGTTGAATGTACTAGGCTTTTCCTCAAGTACACAATTATCTTTATGGTGTGCAATCTATCCCTAGATTAGTTATCTTATTGATTATATTATGTATGCTACTTTCATATTGAAGCAATTATGTTAGATTCATTCAATTCCTAGAATTGATCTTAGAAAGATTTTTTGTTTAGTGGGAGTGTGATAGTCTATGGAATATATCTTGGTGGATCACCTCTTTAGTATAGTTTCTATTTTATGCAAGCTTCTAACCCTTTTTACAAACAAGCATTAGATTAGGTGATAGACACTTAGAGAATAATTCAGGGAGCTATCCCTTTCAATCCTAGAGATTAATCTCTCTTATAAGTTCCCACAAACTTGAGAGATGATTCAATGTTGCATCAAATTATAGGAGTTTCATATATTGTCCTAGGGTGCACAATTTGATGACAATAGTTTTGGCACACTCGATAGGATAGCTGATCCTAATTATTTTCATGTCAAGGTGAATATTGGTCTTGACAAGTTAAAGGTTGTATAAATGTTTCTAATCTAGCATTTTGTGACTCCAAAAGGTTAGAATCTCTAGTCATAGATCAATTTATTCACATTATACTTCATGGTCTTCACTAGATCCTCTTCGAGTAGAGCCTTCAATCAAGTCCCTCTATCTGAAGTTTCTCATGAAGAACAACATCCTGAATCATTCTTAATATTTAGAGATCCTAAACAAGTAGGTTTTCAATAAGAAAAAGAATAAATTGAGGAGATATGAAATCAGGAAGAGGAAGAAGAGATGGCTAGAAGACATCTGTTCCTAGCGTTCAACACCTAAAATATAATTAACCTTTCTTCATATTATCCTATTCCTCCCAATGCTACCAAAAGTATCCCTAATT
This sequence comes from Torreya grandis, assembly GCA_037957365.1. Taxonomy (NCBI): domain Eukaryota; kingdom Viridiplantae; phylum Streptophyta; class Pinopsida; order Cupressales; family Taxaceae; genus Torreya; species Torreya grandis. The sequence goes on from JARHVA010001832.1 coordinate 482,173, forward strand.
TCAATGGAAAAAGTCCTATTACCCCATTTGAGCATATTAGGGACATTTCAAACTTTTGTAATTTCCACAATATCACCCAAGATAACATAGCGATTAGACTACTTGCCATGTCTCTAAATGGTAAGGCACTTGATTGGTATAGGACATTGGAAGGTGGTTGTATAACTAATTAGGATGGCTTTGGAGAGTTGGTAAATAGGTTTGAGAATAAGAGTGACCATACTTCACTAATTCACCAATTGAAAGTGATAAAGAGAGGTCTTAATGAGTCCATTGGAGATTTCAATAAAAGGTTTCAAAGGACATGGCATAGGCTGCCACCTATTATGAGGCCTCCTCTAAGCTTTATATTACCCACCTATCTCAAGGCTATTGGTACTGATGTGGTAGTAATGTTACAATTAATGGGAGGGTTTACTTTATCTGAGGTATATGAGATAGCCATTGAAGCTAAGAATAGTTTGATACAAGCTAGGAAATTACCTCCAAGAGTCTCCATGCCTTTGTTGTATCATAATTCAGTTCGAGCCCTAAGCATAGCACAATTTCCCAATACCAATGTTAAACCTAAAACCACTCTCAAGAAGGAAAATAATGCCATCGATAAGGATGAGGTGATTCATTATTTACAATCCCAACTCAAATAAACACAAATGTATGCAAGTGCTCCACCCAATCCTCAATACTATCCTCAACAAGGATACAGGCCTCCAACCCAATACACTAACCAAGGAAGAGGCCAAGGTCAACAAGGTTTCAATAGGCCACCCAATGCCTATAATCCTACTTTTGCTCCCTCCACAAAGGCTAGTGTTCTAGTCCATACTAATTGCATCCAAAGAGAGGAACATTTGGATCATTGGGGACAATCTCAAAGTCAATTTGTGTATGATGGTGGAGAAAATTTCCAAGCTTTGATAGCTCAAGAAGGAGCTACTCCTTACATTACAATAGAAGAATAAAATCTTGTGCTAAGGGATGTTCACAAAGAGGGCAGCAGCCAAGGGACTGGTATTATGAACTTTTAAGAGGAAGATAATTATGTGTTGAATCAAAATACATTAGTTTCAGCTATCATAAGGGCTAAAAAGAGGGATTTAATAGATAATTTATTAACACAATTGACTCCAAGTAGTGTCTCTCTAAGGCCACAAAGCACAAGTACCAATGTAATAGATCTTACTAGTCACACTACTCCTCAAAGTTAAAATGTAAGCAATGCTTCCAAACCTCCAATACAATAAGTTCAAGCTCCATCATTTCCTTCAAGAATGAAATACAAGGTGAATACTTCATCTCTAAACATTATTTATTATTTTAAGAATACCAAGACAATCATTTCTCTTTGGAAAGTCTTGCATATGCCTGACCAAAAGGAACTTATACAAGAACAACTCTCAAACATTCATGTAGCCCCTCAAGCTCTAAGACACAATGGTGTAGCCATTACCAACACACCTAATTATGTCATATAACCATTAAAAAAATATTAAAATCCTCCACATTTCTACCTCACACTCATTATGGGAGAAAGATTGGTTCACAATTGCATTGTGGATAGTAGAGCTAGTACCACATTTATTTCTAAGGTGGTTGCTGATAAGTTGGGACTAAAGTATGAGCCTCATAGTAAGGGTGTGTTGTAGCTTGATGGAACTCTAGCCAAGATGGTGGTTTTGGTTAAATGTTTAAAAGTTTTCTTGCTTGATTATCTAAGTTTCCCCATCTTACAAGACATTGTAGTGGTTGATCTTCTAGCTCATTTTGCTATTTGCTTGTCAAGAGACTTCACGGCTAAGATTGGAGGGTACCTTGCAACTAATTGGTCTTTTCTAGCTTTTATAGCAAGATATGGAGCTAAAGTAACTATAATAACATATCCCTTATCAAGGTTCCATATTAAACCATATGTGGAGACAAATTTAAATCAAAATTATGCAATTAGTGAAGGAGAAGAAGAAGGTGTCATTGGTGGTGAAGCATCCTTCCCCATTAAATGTATTTCTAACATTTTCCTTGACAGTCATGGTACTAAAACATATGAGCATGATCCTTATGCATCCATAGAATAAACTGATTTTGGATTCTATTATATGCATGAGGAAAATACTTCTATAACCTCGCTCACTAATGAAGATCATGAACTTGAAGGGATATGGGAAATATTTTTTTATGGTTCAATAAGAAAAGTAGGTGTGGGGCTAGTGTTATTTTAGTATCTCCATCAAGGAACCAATACTATTCTTCATATAGATTACATTTCAATTGTACTTGTAATGTAGCAGAATATGAAGGCTTAGTTCATGGCCTCCAATGGGAAAGAAAAGGGGAATCAAGAATTTGAAGGTCTATGGGGATAGTGAATTGGTCATACACCAAGTAAGAAAACAAGCTACAACTAAGAATCCTTTGCTTAAGTCCTACAAGCATAGGGTGTGAGATCTAATTGAGGACTTTGATGCTTTAAACATACAACCTATACCAAAAGATTTAAATAAACATGATGATAGGTTGGCTATCATAAGAGCACATTTTGACATAGTTGTTGATGTAAGGAAAGAGAAGAATCAATCTCATATCAAATTCATTGTGAGACCTTATATTCAAGATAATGAGGTTTCATGTAAAGTGTTTGAAAATGATAAACACATTACACATTTCTTACAAAATGAAGCAAAATTCTCTTCAAAGAACCAAAAAAGGTTTCACAATTAATATAGAGAGCAAGTCATTTAGATGAAGAAAAACAAGATACCTAAAGGGTTGGTCACCTTAGAGAGTGTTTTCAATGAGTATGATCAAAAGAGGAAGGAAAGAGTGAACATGTCTACAAGGGAAGATAACTATGACAAAGTTATGATCTTCAAAGACAAATTCTTGAAAATTGGTAAGGTATGTTCTCCATCTGAAAGGCAAACTTTTATTAAATTATGTAAAGAGTTACATGATATATTTTCTTGGGAATTTAATAATTTGGAGGAGTTTGACCCTAGTCTAGCTCATCACATCATTGAGTTATAACCTAGAGCTAAAATAGTTAGGCAAAAATAAAAGCCTATCAATCTCAAGGTAGAGGCATTCATGAAGAGAGAGCTTACCAAATTAATTGAATTTAGGATTATATTTGTTATCAAGCACTCAAATTGGTAGCTAATCTTGTACTTATCCAAAATAAGAGTGGAGAGATCAGAATTTGTGTGGATTTTAGATACCTTAATAAGGTGTCTCTCAAGGATCATTATCTATTACCTTTTCTAGAATAGATCTTGTAAGTTGTTTCAGATTCTCAACATTTTTCACTTCTTGATGGATATTCAGGTTACAACCAAATATTGGTAATGAAGATAATCAGTTTAAGACATCCTTTATTAAAAAATGGGGAACCTTTTCCTATAAAAAGATGCATTTTGGTTTATCTAATGCTAGAGCCACTTTTCAGAGGGCAATGGACTGGCTTTCAAAGGATTGATCAATGAGATATAGCTTGTACTTTGATGATATAACCATTTTTTAAAAAAATTATAATGATAATTTGAAACATCTAAGGCAAGTGTTTGAAAAGTGCAAGAAGTATGGTGTATCTCTTAATCCAAAAAAGTGCATCTTTATTGTTCATAAAGCTAGCTATTAGATCATATTATTTCAAAAAAAGGTTTGTCCATTGACCCTGAAAGGATTAAAGCTATATTAGGCATGTCTTTGCCTCTACACAAGAAAGGTTTGCAAAGTTTCTTGGGCAAGATCAACTTTGTAAGAAGTTTTATTCCAATATTTGCTACTTTGGTGAAGCCTATCACAGCCATGATCAAGAAGAACCAAGCTTTTACTTGGACAAAAGAAGGTAAGAATAGTTTTGAGGAAATCAAATGAGTAATTTCCCAATCTCCCACTCTCTTAAACCCAAAATTTTCTAAATATTTTATACTCTATACTTTTGCTAACCTTGACACAATCTCAGCTATGCTTATGCAAAAGAATGATGAGGAAATTGAATAACCCATTGCCTTTTTTAGTAAAGAATTATAAGACTATGAGGTCAAATACACATTTGTTGAGAAGCAAGCTCTAGATATGATAAGAGGTTTAAGAAAGTTTAGGCACATGATTTAAAATAACAAGATACATGTCATGGTCTCTTATTCTAGCACCAAAGAGTTCCTCCTACGCAAAGACCTCAATGAGAAGAGAGCTAGGTAGATCACAAAGGTAATGGAATATGATGTTGATATCAAGGTAACAAACTTGGTAAGAGGAAATGAGATATGTGAACATCTAGCTTCAGATCTTCAAGGGCCAAGGGAAGAAGTCTTGGTCAATCAAGCTCATCCCCAACCAGTTGGTCACATACCAATTCAAAGTTAGACACAAGACATCATTGGTTTCCTCCAAAATGGTAAGTGTCCTAATGGTTTGAACAAGTCCCAAATAAGGTATTTCAGATTGTAAACCATCCCTTATGTCTTGTAGATGGTATTCTCTTTCAAAAAGATGTGAATGGTATGTTATTTAGGTGTGTTAACAATGATTAGTTTGGTATGTTGCTGGAAAAGTTTCATGATGGTGTAGATGGAGCTCATTTCTCCCCTAAAAAAAAAATAAAAATAATGAGGGTCAGTTGTTATTGGCCTAGCCTTTTCAAAGATTGCTACAATTGGGCTAAGATGTGTCCTCAATGTGCCTTATTTATAGGTAAACAAAAGCTTGCATCCCTTCTATTAAATCATATCCAAGTAGACCATCCTTTCATGCAATGGGGCCTTAATTTCATTGGTATGATCAATCCTCCATCAAGTGATGGACACAAATGGATATTGACTACAAATGACTACTTCACAAGATGGGTAGAAGCTATTGCATTGAAATAGGCAAGTGAAAATGTTATCTTGGAATTCTATGAGAGCATCATGACAAGGTTTAGAGTTCCTTATACCATCATTTTTGATAATACACTTGCTTGTATGAGTGCTAAAACTTTTGATTGGGCAAATAGGAATGGTGTTTACTTGAGCACCCCATCTAACTATTAACCTCAAGGTAATGGATTGGCAGAGTCTACCAATAAAAATCTCATCAATATTATTAAGAGGACATTAGAAAATAATCAAAGGGCATGGCACACTAAGTTGAAGATAGCTTTATGGGCTGATAGGATCACTCCCAAGAGGTCAATTGGTAATTCTCCTTTTATACTTGTTTATGGAAAAGAAGCTAGATTTTCCATATCTCAAGAACTGCCCACTTTAGAGTTTGCACATCAGTTGGAATTATTTGAGAATACTCTAATAGAAGTCAGATTGACAGAACTAATGCAACTACAAGAAGCAAGGGACAATGCACATAAGAATATGGAACATCATAAAGTACTCATGAATAAGTCTTTTGAAAAGAGAGAAAGTACAAGAGTGTTCAAAGAAGGTGACTTAGTTCTAAAATGGGATGCAGACAGAGCAAAACCAGGTAGACATATAAAATTTGATGCCTTATGGAGTGGATCTTACATCATCAACAAGTGCAATCAAAGCAATTATTTTCAACTATCCAAGATGAATGGAGAAGAGTTGTCTATCCTAGTGAATGGGATACATTTAAAGTTTTGTTATTAGTCCTTGTAAGGTAGTTTTTTTAAATAGTAGCATAGGTGTGTGTTTTCCTTTGGTTGTGTTCCCTAAGTGCTCCATGTGTGTTTCCATTAATGTGTCTTATGGTGTGTGTTTTCCTTTAGTTTGGTGTGTTGTTCAAAGGCACTTGAATGTTGAATAAGTATTAGAGAGACTACATGGACCAATAAAATGATTAGGCAATTGATCTTAGGCATAGCTGACATGCCACCCCTAGGAATCATAAAGAATGTTGACCAAATTTGACCCCAAGTCAATATTGGGTCAACCCCTAAAATTTTTGAACTTTTAATAAGGTTCCCATGTGTCTTATAGGGTGTCATGTTAGTCTATTATCTTACTCATCCTCTCCCTAGTCCTCGTTGAAGTTTACCCTCTATGTACTAGGCTAGTCAACTAAAGTCAAAGGTTGGTCAACCCTAGTCAAAGGTATTCAAAAATTAAAATTGCATTTAAAGTGTCTTAAGTTGGTCCTTAATATGTTTTAATATATTTACAATTCATAAATTGGTTATAGGTTATGTCTCATGTGGAATAGGGGGCCTTTTGGTCATATTGTAGCCCATTTAATGACTTGTACGTATTTTCATGTAAGAAAATATGACACCAAGGTGAGTTTTAATGTGGATCATGTTAGGATCATGTTAGGAATAGTTATTTGTTAGACAAGAAGTAGTTATGTTCAATGGATGGTAGTTTTCCCTAAAAAATAAGAGCTTTTAGGCACTTGTACGTATTTTTCATGTCCATCATCAACTAAAAACATGGGAAGAGTAACTATTAAAATCCCATCATCCATTTAAATGGATATTTTTCAATAAAAATGCAAAAAGTTTCATCTGTAACTTGTTTTCCTCTATTTTCACTTGGCAAGCAAAGAAGGAGCAACTTCATGCACTTGGCATGGGTTGTACAGGTGGAATTAGGAGTGTTTATAAGGGTGGATATTAATCTAATTAACTTAATTTTCATAAAAATAACTTGATATTTTTTTCCTCCTCCTCTATGAACAATCATTTGCACTCTAGGTAGCTTTTTATGGAATTACATTCAAGAGGGGTGTAAGTTTGCATATGGTTCTTATTTTTAGGAATCTAGGGAGCTATGTGAGTTTAATGAGGTGTTTTTAGGTGGTAATATAGTCCTCTCCATGATGTTTCAATCATCCAACACTTTCTTTTCAATTCTTTTAAAGGAGGATTCTAAAATGTGCTTCTTTCTCAAAGTTGGTAGTCACGGGTGCAGAACCTGAGTTTTCTCAACGTGGGAGAAGCTCCATGAAGTGTTATAATATACTTGGAATCATGTTTTCAAGGGTATTTCAATGAATAATCTTAGGATAAATAAAATCAATTCCACTTAAAATCCAAATGTATTACCTATTCCCTTGTTCACTGCCTTGTCACTTATAATCAGCTTGTGCTTGAATTCAGGCAGTTGTACAGATGTATAAATGGTGGGACCCACGGTGTAATGCATGTTTGAAGTTATATAATAATAAATAACCTTATATTTCATGATATGAAGACTTGATATGCTATACAAGGAAATATTTTCCTTCAAAATAATGACTTGACTGTTTTGGGCTCTCAGTCCCTAAAGGACCAAAATAGAGATCTTGGGATTCTTTAGAATAACATATGTCATGACCAAAGATGTTTCCAATTCCCTTTTTTATTTGGTTTTGTATCCCTATCCACCAAGAACACTTATGCCTTTTTTTAATGCCAAAAGAGGAGTGGAGATGGAGTTTGAACAAGCTTAAAAGTTGCCAAAAATCATTAATTTGAGCAGTGATATCTACATGTTATAGATGGAAAAGTGGTCTTCCAATGCATTTTGATGATCCTCAACTATGAAAGAAAGTTATAACCATCCAAAATAGTCTAAATATAATTATTTAGTTATTTATGATAAAATTAAAGGTGAATTTGATGTTTAAACCCCCTAATGCAAGCCCTCTATCTGTACAGGGTACTGATAACAAACACAATCAACAACCTTAGTGAAGTTTTATATCAATTTGGCATATGATGATCTAACCTATAGTTACAAGGTGAATTGAATATTTTTATGACCCTATATCTAAAATTAAGTGGCTTATTTCAACCTAATGAGGCCTAACCCTTTCTAAGAATGCACCTACATGCCTTAAATCCATGGAAACAGTCAAAATAGGGTATGTTGATAGTGAGGTTAAAGTTTGAAATTTGAACTTTGTTTGGAGACCTCAAGGTGGATATAAGGTGCAAGGAATAAGGGTGACCTCAAGTTAATCAAGATTAACTTAAACACATCATGAACAAAGCCTAAAATGGCCACAACACCTTAAAACAGGGGCATAATGGTGACTGGATAGGGTCATAAGCTTGAGAGGATCATGGTGAGATTTTAATGCCCAAAAAAGGAAGAGGGAGTTTCAAATAGTGTTATATTTATTCCTCGTGATAAAATTAAGGAAATAACATGTCCAAGACATCCTCAATCTATCCAAGACCCTTTTTTCACAAGCAAAATATGCTCAATCCATACAGGTAGGGTAAAAAAACCCTTGGTTCAAGAGATGAATATGGGATTCTATTTGGGAAAGAGATTTAGGGTGGATCCATAGACTCCATAAGCATTAAATTAGTGTTAATATCATGCATTAACACCTTATATTCATTAACTAAGTGTGGAACGAACATTCATAAGGAGGTTTGAATAAAACATATCAAAACATGCAAAAAACAATGTTTCTTGCCCTTTTTTTGAGAAGATTGAGATGGTTAGACCCCCAACCATAGAATAAAACAAAACCATTTGGTAAAGTTTGTCATTAGGGTATTCTGAATCTTTTAAAATATTCACTTTTCCCAAATAAATAAGCCTAAGGTTTAATATACAAGAATGGTAGTTTTGGGGAAAAGTGAAGAACAGTGAACCAGAGACCAATTAGATTAGACCATAAGGTTTGAATAGCTGGGGGACATTTAGGAACCTAAAAAAAACCTTGATATAAGGCTTGAGAGAAAATAGGACACCCTACATAATAAGGGTTACAACCAAGTGTGAAGGAAAGCCTTAGGGCTAGAAGCCAAATTGGAGGTCATATGCATTTTCAACCTAATCTATGATTTTCACGTGATCAATTCATGTTTAAAGAGGTATGTTGAGTGTTTTCAAGCCATCACAATACAAATATAACCATTGGAGGTCAAGATGATCTCAAAGATGTAGACCGACCTATTGGCAAGGTCTAGGCCTAAAACCAAATAGGGGTCAATTTCCATTACAAGCTTTTAGAAATACATTATAATGGTTGGAGGAAGTTTTAAGGGTATATATAGATATGTTCCAAACATTGGCTTTCAAAGAAAGTCTCCAAGAAGCCATTTTTGGCTTAGGAAGCATTCAGACCCCACCAGGAAGCAAAAATGAGTTCAAATGTCAACTTCAAGTGCTTAGAACTTCCACCAAGATTTGCATCGGACCTTGAGCCATTCAAGTAAGTTGAAGGAGGTTCTTTAATATCCATAAGTGGCATTTGATCATATTTCCAATGTGTATCCTTTATGAATAAATGTTAAGAGGGCTAGTGACTCTAAAACCCTTAAAAACCTTGTCTTAGGACCCAATGGTGGGAATCAAGCCAAAAGTGCATCTAAATAGATGAATTTGACCATGAGTGATAAAGATAAGTTGTTTTCAAATCCATAAGGATAAAATCCATAAAATTATATTGTATATAATCCGTACAAGTGATACAAGAAACATGTTTTCTTCACATTTTCTTATTTTTTATAGGTCTTGAAGATGATCATGAGATCCAATCACCTGAGAGGGTAGCTTGGGACTTTAACCAAATTGATATTCTATTAGTAGAGCTTGGGAATGTTCAAAATTAACCCTTTTGGGCCTTTCACCTTGACTAATCTCTAAAATGACATAGTGAAAAGAATAGAAACTTAAGTTTAGAAGCTTTATAAGATGTTTATGATGAAGCCAAGCATATGAGGTGTCCCAACATGTGTCACAAGACCCCTGGTACAAATCAATTAAGAAGATGCAAAGATTCTTGTGCGAAGTGTCAAGGGTGCCTATTGGAGAGTGATATTGATGATAGGTTATTATTGAGTTTTGTAAGAGAATATCATGATCAATAAAACTCCCAATTCATGTGAAGGATTCTTTGTAACACCATATCCTCATCACACATAAGACACTTGTCCTAACTTGCTTTGGAATTCTCCAAAGGAAGTCTATCATGAAAGTAATTTCACAAGAAAGAATGATTAAGAAGATTTATATGCCACATTTATAGAAGAGGCTTATTTGGGAACACAATGATGTGTAAACAAATTTCATAACTCCTTTTCTATCTCATCCACATGAATTTTAATTTATTGGACACTTATCTTTGTGCCTCTTCAACTTCTCTCCTCTCTCTCTTCTTCTAAGTTCTTTAAATGAAGTCATTTGGGCTGTTGTAGAGATATACATAGTTGGTATGGTGAATCCCTATTAATATGACATTACACTTTGTCTTTGAACATTTAATACAAGTCCAATTATGAAGTTGAACATCTTTGTCTAAGTGTGTGAGCGATGTATAGTGGAGCTAAGTGATAGTATCATCCTTACTCCCTTTATCCTTCATGTTTAAACAAGAATTCTAATTCTAATAGGTCATGTGAAGTGTGTTGAATGTACTAGGCTCTTCCTCAAATATACAATTGTCTCTATGGTGTGAATTTTGACCTTAGATTAGTTATCTTGTTGATTATCCTATGTATGCTACCTTCATATTGAAGCAATTATGTTATAGTCATTCAATTCCTGGAATTGGTCTTGGAAAGCTTTGGTCTTTAGTGGGAGTGTGATAGTCTATGGGATATATCTTGGTGGATCACATCTTTAGTATAGTTTCCATTTTATGCAATCTTCTAACCCTTTTCACAAATAAGCGTTAGATTAGGTGATAAGACACTTAGAGAAGAATTCAGGGAGCTATCCCTTTCAATCATAGAGATTCATCTCTCTTACAAGTTCCTACAAACTTGAGAGATGATTCAATATTGCATCAAATTGTAGGAGTTTCATAGAGTGTCCTAGGGTGCATAATTTAACTATAATCAGTGGAAAAGGTATATAGACAAGGTAGAATAATCATGAACTAAGTTGAAAGGATAATGATTTTACCAAAGGTGGTTATAATCATTAGCATGAAAAAAAATGTTGGACTTAGAAACAAAGGTCGATCTAAAATAAAAACTCAAAAAATCAATATTTAAATCTAAGTCAATTAGCTTGGATAAACTTGTTAAATATCTCTAAAAATAACCTAATGTTAAACTAATTGACTTAGGAATACATTCGATAATTGGCTCACAAATGAATCTTTGAAAATGAACTAACACATTTTTAGAATTTAGCACAACAAAATATAAACAAGGCACATGGTAACAAAAATTGACACAAAATAAAACAAAATAAGGCACATGATAATAACTAATGACTAAGTCTATGCACGGGGTCTTTAGACCAAATAATAAATCAATACAAATATCACAATCCAAATGCAAAAGGTAGACCACCTAAGCCCTAAATTAGATGAGGCTTTGGTGTAAACCTGATTAGTTTAAGATTTGAACTTCAAAAGATTAAATTTCAAATTTAATACAAAAGACTAAACTTTTCTAAGATAAATAGGCTAGACGAAAACAACCAATGTAACTGTGCATTTTAAAACAAAAGGTATGAATGATTTTAAAACTTAGTTTCAAATAAGATAAGGTTTTAAAACAATTTGGGTAGCGTAACAATGCTCCTTCAAACAAATGGTATGACAATAGTTTTGGACTAAAATCTAAGGCAAATGTTTGCAATAAAATGGCTAGTATAACAATGCCCCATTAAACAAGTGACACACAAATGGTTTTGGAATAAAATCCAAGGCAAATGCATGAAAAAAATTTGGTAGAGTAACACCTCTTAGCTCAAAGTGATGTGAAAACACATGAATGAGTTTACTTGTTTCAAATTTGGATTACAAACAAATAATTTTAAACCCAAAATACACATGATAATAAAAAAATACAAATAACATTAAGTGCAAGTCCTATCCCTAAAAATGATAAGGTATGCATAGTTTCTCCCAAATTATTTACCAATATACCAATGCTTAAAATGAATTAAGTGTTAACCCAAAAATTAAAGAGCGTGTTTGGGTAGAGTTTTTAAGCCCCCATCTATCTCTCAAGCATTGGTAGGTGGAATGAACTTAGAGTGTGAATCACTTAGCCTTTGAAAAAATATTCTACAATAAAATGGAGTTGACTAAAATATATAAGTTTCTAAACAATCTAAATGGTCCCAAGTGTGGCTAACAAAAGGGCACATCACCCCAATTGGATTCAAACTTGCTAACTTGTTATGAAAAAGTCTAGTCCTTTACACAATGACTTCAACTATGTATTGTTTAGTGAAGTTCAATATTTGGCGTGAACCAATCTGGGTTTTCATTAGAATTGGAATATTAATCTCTTAGACACTATTCAATCCCATTATCATGTGTCAAATTTATGTACCACATCATGGAGGGGGTTGGTATGATGCTGGAAGATGAAACCTCAGGTCAACACACTCCTAAACACTTGTGAGAAGATGATGAACTGCCACCCACAAGACAATGCAAAAAAATAAACAAGTGAAAATTAGAAGAACTTTAGAGGTCATTTATGGGTCACCCAAGTCACTCAAATCTAGGAAAGAACACACGCGATGTTTATTACATCCTAGGATAAATAAACAAGATAACAAATAAAACACTTTTGGTCACCTAAATTCCCTCTAGGGGACATGGGGAGAGCACACATGTAACAATTGGTTTGCCATAAAAAAGTTAACCTAAGAAATTGAAACTATCTAACAAACAAAGAATGAAAAAAAAAGAGAAAAAGATCTTAAGAGATCGAATCTAAAGTGGATGTTCATTTTAAGGTACTAAATCATTGCCACAAAAAAAATTGATATAATAAATTGAAACTATCTAACAAACAAAGAATAAATAAAAAGATAAAAACTCTTAAGATCTCTAATCTAAAGTGGATGTTCATTTTAAAGCACCAAAACAAAGGTGAATGAAGTTTTGACCACTTGTCCTTATTTGCTCTTTTAAATTTGAAATATGAAAAAGATAAATTGTGTTAAGTCAATTTTATGCACTAAAATGAAAGTGTGTATGAGACTTAGAAGTGTTTAGACCTCTCTTTCTCTATTTAGGTTATTGAAAAAATGTTAAGGGGTTCTCTCATCTTTATGAAAAAAACAAACCAACAAATAACTTTATATTTTTAAGTCTCAGGTTTTTGGTTACCTAGAGCAAAGTTATCGATTTTGTAATAGAATGAAGTCACCAATTTCTTTGTGGAATAAAATAAATAGAAACTAGTTTCTTGCTAAGTCACTGTTAGATAGTGAGAAGTTATTGATTAGTCCAGGCAAATTCACTGAATATGGCTTAAAATTAGGCTAAGTCATCGAAATCACTTACAAATATACCTAACAAAACTGTTGAATAGTAGGGTTGAAGTCTCTATTTACATTTGTCAATGTCACCATTTACACAAAATGGTTAATTTAACATAATTTGATGTCATAATTTTTATTACATAATGATGTTGTCATTTTTAGAAAAGTCATTGATGCAAAGTCATTGATTTTACAAAATAAAAGATTGCAAATAGGGGATAAAATAGGCAAAGTCATCATTATATAGGGTGAAATTACTAATTAGAAACATAATAAAATGGTGGTAATTTTAATCATAAAACTCTAAAATTGAAGATTGGATTGTTCATTTTATTAATTTTAAATGTTCTACATCATTCATTTGATTCATATTAGATGCATGGTCTCACCCAGCATGCCATTATGTATCTTAGAAATCTAAAGAGCAACCAAAGGTACTTAGTTACTTGTTAGTGAATCTCAATAAATTCAAGTATAATAATACAATTAAACTAAAATACTCTTGCCTAAGTATTAGGGGGAGCATAACATAATGAATAAAATTACAAATAAGAGAAAAACATACAATAATTTTACCTTCTTTGTCAAAATTAGTGTCTATTTGTTGGCATAGAAGATGTTCATGTTAGATCTATGGCATTAGATATTTTTATCAATGAATTATCTTTCTTGGAAGCATTTATCTAAGGTCACATATGATTTTGCTTGTTTTGATTTGGCTTGGTGTAAATATTGATATTAATTTGGAATTATAGCATTACTTTGATAGCTTATTGAAATTATTCTTACAAAATAACCTTACACACAAAATCTTATTGGATGAGAGTGATAACACTTATATTTATAGGTCTTAAAATTAACTCTAACCTTAGGATGGTTAGCTTTAGTTTTAACCTTGATTGAGTCAAAAGTAACCTAGGTTGAGTTTAGGTTAACACCAGATTAGATCAAAGCAATTATGAAGGTTCGACAACTCATTTTAAATATTTATAAGCCATGACAACTCATAGAAGATATTTATGAGGTTATGACTCACCTTTTCTTGAATTTTAAGAATTAATAAAAAAAATTATTATCTCTATTAATTTTGACCTCATATTTGTTGAAAAAACTTTTTTAGATCAATGTAATTTACTAATCCAACTTAGAATTTTTAATTAAGATAATTAATATTTATTTTTTAATTAATCTTGCTTAGTATTTTTGGCATTTATGAATTGTTTTAAATGTTTTGCATTAATAGATTAACATGCCAAGAATGTCAATTTGTTAGGTCACAATTTGACTTGGGTTGAATCCAAGCCAAGTTAATGGTGAATACAAGATAACACCCTAAATAAGTAAGTCTTGCCATATTTTTGAGAAATTAAATTCCTTACATGGATTAATTTTGAAAATCTAGATGATTTCTAATCTTACATTTTATCGTTTACTAAAAATTGATATAAATCATAATTTAGACATGAAAGTGACCAAAAATGAGTGTTTACAACTCTCCCTTGGCACAGGCTCTAAATCACACTTAGTATTTCAAGAGCATTCAAAGATTCATTAATTTTGGAAGGAAAGATTACAATATGAAAATAAAAAATCTCTCTTAGTGGTTTGTCTTCTTTTTTCTATTGCTAACATTCCCTTTCTCTAACTTACCCTTTCAAATAATAAGAAAATATTGTTCTAGTACAACATTTCTATAACTATTGTCCAAAACAAACTAATAGATTAACAAGATTAAAATTGAAATCTACCTTATTCTCAAAATAAAAAAAGAGTTACAACCATCTCTCATGTTTCAAGGTAAAATGGTAGAATAGATGGCATAACTATATGCATGGTTACAACCCATTACAATATCCTTGTGATTACAACATGTTCTGATCTAATAACTCAAAATTACATAATACCTATAGTGGCACTCTTTACAAAACATTATTATAAGTTTCATGTCTTAAAATAGAATATTGTATGAGGTAAGTATCTCTATGAATATGAGAATGACCTTTGAATGTCTTGGAAAGGCCATGACCACTCTATGTATGATGTATAAAACATTGTATAATCATTAAAATTCCTTCCAAAAGCTCTGTGTATGATTGGAGTGATTTTAAAACTCACCTAATGAACTTTGAAACTCATATGTTGTATTTTAAAACTTTCCCTGTTTTACTCTGGAGCTTACCTGACAGACTTCAGAGCTTGACTGTTAGAATATGGAACTTCACAGGACAATTCCAACATATGCCAAGCTTTCATTCAAGGGTCTAATTTTTTTACCAAAAAAATAATATTTAATCATAGTGTGCTTATACAACCTATACATGTAAAACTAAAGGCTAACCATTTAAAGAGTTAAAACGTAGTGGTAGAAACAAGTAACTTTGACTTACACATGCTAACCAAGATATAAGTACCCATTCTCTATTTTAGACTAAAAATAAGTCATAAATACATATCAGATCGATTTCAAGAAGGGAGATTAGTAAGAGATAACATGGTTATTACTTGGATATAATGAGCCATATAATAGACTCATCATTTCCCTCAGACTTTACTTATTTTAAGTCTTCTTAAAAGCTACTATTTTCCTTCAATGATGTATAATTATGAAATTTGACAACTTAAACCTAATCATATATATATATATATATATATATATATATATATATATATAAAGTATAAAATACCTTAATTTTTTGTGATGTTGTCTCTACTCCTTAGACTACCACTTATATCGCAATGATTACACCACATCAATTAATTGAGGAGCATATACAACATAGTGTAAACACTAATTTTATTGATTTATTCTTTAAGAAGTTGTCATCATTGATTTTTAACTTTTCATTTTTTTTATTTTTTTATTTTTTTACTTTCAATTTTTTTTAGAGGACTACCATTTTTGTGTTTCAATCATTCTCCTTTATTGGGAGGAGGACTACCATTTATAGTTTTTAATCCCCCCCCTCAATTGGGCTTCAATCCTCATTCTTTGATTATGATGTAAGAATAAGGTTCTTCCCCATATTCACATTCATCTTGAGACTAAATTTGCTCAAAAAAATCATCTATGCCTGGAGGTTGTTAATGGTCTTAGTATATGCCCATTGACTAAGAGTGTTTTATTATTTCCATCTATAGGTAAATGTTTAACAATCCTAATGTCAAAAATCTTATCCATCTGGTATGGGTGTCATGTCACTACTTCCTCTGATGTTGTAGAAGTTTTATCTACTGCAAGGCTTCCATTATTATCTCATCTAATTCATTGAGCTAAAGAATTCTATCTCTTTTTACCTCATCAAGATTTATTTCCACTTTTACTGATGTTCTTAAAGTCTACAATTCAAATTTTATGGGGAGTAGAGGCTTATTTCCAAACATAAGTTCATAAGGTGAGAAACCTATGGTAGATTTTCATGTGGTATTGTAAGCCCATACTACTTCAAGAAGTTTGTTTGCTCAATCTTTTTTGATGATATTAACTATCTTAGTCAAGATGTTCTCCAACTCTTTGTTGGTAACTTAAACCTATCTATTGACCTATGGATGATATGGATATGACTTTTGGTGGCTAATTTGCTAGTGTTCTATGAAGGATTTGATCATATTAGACATGAATTGGATGCCTTGGTTAGATACTCTAGCTCTTGGTGCTCCAAACCATTATATAATTTTTTAATACCAAAAATCATCAACTAGTTCTTCTCTTACAAATTGAAGAGCTTGAACTTATACCCATTTGATGACATAATATGTGCATACAAGTAGGTATTCCTTCCCTTGAGATGGTGGATCGATAGAGCCAAAAAAACACAATCCACATTTATCAAAGGTTCCTAAAACCACTTGAGGATGGAAATATATTTCATTGGAAAATGTGGGGTTTCCTATCCTTTGTCAAAGATCACATTACCACACATATCTCTTTACATTCTTATAAAGTGAAGGTCAATATCACTCAGCCTAAAAGATCTTATGGACAGCCCTCTTGGTTGAATAATAGCCTCATCTTGGTTCATCATGACAAGACATTATGATGTCATAGGTCTCATCCTCTCGTACACACTTGCAAAGCACTTGGTTAGGTCCACAAATAAAACACTATTAAGCTACTTAAAATTAGCACTATTTCTAACTGTCTCCTTTACTTATGAGTAAAGTTGAAAGGAAACTTCCATGTGGCTAAGTAGTTTATCATGTCAAAAAACCATGGTGAATGCGTTGAAACTATGAATAGATCCTCATTTGAAAAGTTATATTCCACTAGCTCTTCTTCCCTTGAAAAATTTAACCTTGATAAAAATTTAGCAACCACATTAATTTTTTCAAGTTTCTCAATAATGGTAATGTAAAATTCCTAAAAAATTAGTAACCATCTAATGATCCTACCACTGGTTTTCTCATTAAATTTCTTATGGTTGAGTGATCTACATAAATAAAGATCTTGTATCTAATGATGTGGTGCTTGAATTTTTTCATTATATATATAATAGCTAGGAATTGTTTTTAGTGGTGGTATAGTTTCTTTTAGTGGAGGTGAGATTCTTACTAATATAATAGATATCATAAATTTTTCCTTCATCTTTTTATCCTAGGACTACCCCCATAACATTATTAGAGGCATCTGTATGAATGTAGAATGATTGATCCTAGTTAGGCCCTCTCACGATTGGAGTAGAAATCATGATTTCCTTTATTGATTCAAAGGTTTTTTGATATTTTTAAGTCCATAGGAAATCATTATATTTGGTAAGCATGTAAAAGATACGATCAAATGTTTTGTTGAATTATTATATAAAACATCTACAATACTCTGTATGTCTCAAAAAACTTTTTTATCAGCTTGATTTTTAAAAGCAAGAAGATTAAAAATGACTTCAATCTTTTTAGGGTCCACTTGTATCCCCTGGGTTAATATGTGATGTTTTAGAATAGTTAATTGGTCAACCATTATTAAACATTTTTTCATGACTCAAAGATAGTTGATGTTGCTCACATCTAGTTAATATTTTGTCTAGGTTGCTTAGAGCTTCATAAAAAAAAATACCATGCATAGTAAAGTCATCTATATGTACTTCTAAAAAATCATTAGTTAGATGAGTAAAGATGGCCAAGATTGTTTTATGCCCACCTAACAATGCTCTGTTAAATGTGTGTATGATCATGTGTCATTAGGAGTGGATAACTTAGTTAGTTGTTATGAAGAGGAGGTCATCTCATACTCTGAAATTAGACTAGCAAAATCTGAAGCTAGACTAATAGACTCTGAAGTTAGACTGATAGACTTTAGATCTATATTGACAAACTCTAGAGCTAGGCTAGGCTCTTCAAAACTCCTCATTAATTATTCCAACTCATTAAAATGATTCCTAACTACTACCATGGCTAATGAAGAGAGACTATTATTTTTTTTCTTAGGTTCATCAACCCATAGGTGATCTAAAACGTTTGCAAGTGGATACAAATAAATATGTTTTACTTTTATTCTATTTAAAATGGCCATGTCTCATGACCTGCAATCTCTTAATTTTACAACTGTGTCTAACCAAGTTTTCCCTAATATTAATGGACATCTAATTTTTATGATCTTAGGATAGAGTATCATGAAATCTATGAGATACTTCCAAGATTCTCCCGTCATAGAGACATACTCTATTATTCCTTCAGGTTTGGCAATAGACTACTCTACCATATGTAGGATTGTAGAAGTAGGTTGTACTCTTATAAGGGGAAATGCTTTCAAGGTGTTTATTTTCATTACGTTGCTAGAAATTCTAAGGTCTACTAATACATTGGGTATTTCTTTCTTTATTATAATCATAGTGATGACTGGACTTCCAAGGTATCTATACTTAAACAGAAATAAATTTCCTGTTAATAAGTTAGTAAGTTTTTCATCCACCTTATGGTTTTAGGATATTTTATTTTACTTATCGGGGTCTTTATTCACAAAATTTAAATAAATTTATTGATTTATAGGACATTTATTATGGCTTACAACAATGGACTTTTTAACTTTTACGACTCTTGAACTAGATTAGATTCACTCTTATTTCTAGCTTTTTGAAGTTGTTCTGTAAAATGAATGTTTGGAGGAACTATAATGGTTTATTAAGGCCTTTATTTTTTCTTATTATATTTATCCTTAGTTGGCTCAATAAGGGGTTTGGTTTTTTATTTAGGATTTCAATAATAGTAATTGGAGGGTTATTCAATGTCTTACCTGATCTCAATTGCATATTCTTATAGTTAATGGCACCAACCCTTAAGGTTACTTCTTGATCAGTCCCATAGATAGGAACTACTTATCTATTTTTTAGATTTGCAATTAGTTATATAGGTAATTAGGGTTGAGTTACTTATTTATTTTGTGGAATCTAATTGGTAGGGGAAAGCATTAACACTTATTGTTATGAAAAACTCCTCTATTGATTAAATACTTGTTAGGGTGCCCATTGTTGGTTTGCTCATGTTGGAGGGTTAAGCTAGGGAATCCAAGGTTGATGGTGAGGTTGAGGCATCTATGGCTATGGTGTCCACTCTTGTGTGCCCCATGATGGAGGTCCCCATGCTTGTGTAGGTGTCTGTCCAACCCATGACATCATCTATGAGTTAGAAGGAGCTTTTAGAACAAAATAACTCTAGTTTTGATTGTGGGAAAATTGATTTCCCTATCTTTGTATAAAGTTGAGATCTTTTCTTTTTTAGGTAGCCTATTTTAGTTGGTTTTTGAGATCATGTAGGAGATCAAGGTTTTTGATATCATAATCATTTGTATCACAAATACCACACATGTTTGTCTTTTCAAGAGGGTAGTCTTTGAGTGCATGATTCAACCTACATTATGGACAATACATATCAAGTGTTTAATTAGTGGTATTAGATTTTTTTTTTAATCCATATGACATGGTGTTTAATTCTATTAAAATGTCTATTTTGATATTTTAAAATTCTTTCATGAGTTGTACTATATTATTGCTTCCCTTTCCTTTTCTCATTTTCTTAACATTAACCCTCGTTTTTGAATAATTACTACATAGTTTGACTATGTCATTGAGATTGAGTTTATTTGTGTTTCCTTTTTCCATTAGGTTTATATATTCCCTAGCATCATCATTCAATATTTTTAAGAAAATTATTTTTCTTAAATCTTCCTCTAACTCATACCCACATCTTCTATGTGTGAAAAGGAAGCGGTCAAGGTAGTCCTCTAAATTCTCATCTTCCTTTTGTTTTATACAAACTAATTCTTATTTTATATCCCTCACCTTACAATAGTCCTAATACTTATCCAAGAATACATTTTCCATCTCATCCCATGTGTGAATGAAATTTGGTTGTAAACCCATAAACCATCTTACGACTGAATCCTTAAGTATAGAGGAAAATAATTTCAATTTGTGATTGTTAGTTTTGTAGTCATAAGTTTTACACAAGACCTTGAATTCAAACATAAATTGATCATGAATATCCTTGAGTATGGATGTGAAGGTCCTTCCAGGTGGATTATCCTTATTTTGTGCATTTTCACCAAGATTTAATATGTTTATTATGTTCTCTCCTATTTCTTCCCAAAAAATATTATAGAGGGTGTTCTTAAGAAGTGGTGAATTGTCAAAAATGGTTGGGAGGCTACTTGACTAGAACTCACTACTTTGGTTCAAAATATTCTTAGCCTCAATGTTCTTTGAAATGATGCACTTGCCTCTAGAGAATAATCCCAAAGTTTAGGTGGGGATAAATTTTTTTTCTTATTTAATAGTTCCAAATGACCCTTTGATATATTCTTAAAAAAATTCTACTTCCTCTAAGTGTTATTTTATTCGAGAAATTTTGGTATCTTGCTAAGGGTTATTTGAATTGAATCTTCCCTATGAGTCTCTTGGTCTTCTCATATAACTTTATTAAATTCAAGGAAGTTTATTTGTTAGATTTTTAACTACACCTAACAACTAAAAATTCCCTAAAAATGACATCAAAATGATTGTGTCATCAACCCATTCATTAAATCAATTCATTTGGTTGATATCATTATAACCAGAGTCAGTGTCCAATGGTTGTATGTAATAAGGTATGCAATTTATTGCTAACAGTTTTGATTTGAAAGTTTCTATGGATCAACTAACTCTAAGGTCTTAATCTATTAAACCCAAATTAAAATATATCTAACTGATTTGAAATAAACACACTTTATAAAATTAGAATGTTGAAAATAAAACACTCTTGCTTATAAAGAAACACTTTTTACTATCAAGGAAATTAATTACTAAAAAAACACTATTTATCAAGGGAAACACTCTTTAATATATTTGTTGAATTGAACTTGTTTTAAATGAAATACTTTAAAAAAATGGAAATGATAAAAAAAGGGATGTAAACAGTAACTTGAAATAAACATACACAAAGAGAAAGATCTACAGGTTAACCAAACCACACTTATAATATAAACACTCTTAAAAGAATTAAATGACAATTAATATAAACATAAATAAATACCACACAAGAGTCCTATTTCCTTGGGTGAGTGGGCCCTTGCTCTCCCGCAGCACATGATTTAAATCACACTTAGTCTTTAAAGAACAGTCAAAACTTAATTAATTCTATAAAGAAAGATTATAATCTTGGAATAAAAACTATCTCTTATGAGTTTTTCTTTTATTTTTTACTATTAACATTATCTTTCTCTAACTTACCCCTTTAATATGTAGGAAGACATTGTTCTAATGCAATATTCCTACAACTATTTTCCAAAACAAACTAACAAGATTACAATTACAATCTAGCTTATTTTCAAAATAGAAAATGAGTTACAACCATCTCTCATGTTTCAAAGTGAAACAGTGGGAGAGATGATGTAACTATATGCATGGTTCCAATTGGTTACAATATCCTTATGATATCATGTCGAAACATAAAATGTTATATGAGATAAGTGTCTCTATGAATCTGAGAATGACCCATGAGTGTCTTGGAAAGGCCACGACCACTCTATGTAGGATGTATAAAACATTGTATGATCATCAAATTACCTTCCAAAAGCTTTGTGTATGATTGGAGTGTTTTTGTAACTCACCTATTGAGCTCTACAACTCACCTATTGCATTCTAAAACTTCACCTATTGTACTCTAGATCTTGCCTAACATACTCTAGAGATTGATTGTTAAACTTTGGAACTTACTAGATGATTTTAACATATGCCAAGCTTGCATTTAAGGGTCTAATTACATACTAAAAAAATACCTTTCGATCATGGTGTATACAACATGTACATGCAAAACTAAAATCTAACCATGTACATAGTTAGAACATAGTGATATAAATAATAAATGTTGACTCACAAATGTTAACCAAGATATAAGTACCCATGCTTTACTTTAGACAAAAAATAATTCATTAATACATATCATATCTATTTCAAAAAAGGAGATTAGTAGGGGATAGCATGGTAATTACTTGGATATAATGAGCCATATAATGGATTCATCAATAAGCAACTTAACTTAGACAATGATTGTTAGGAGGCATTCGAAGCAGTAAAATGCTTCTTTATGTCTCCCCCCCATTCATGGTACCTACACCAGATAAGCTCTGAGGTATCCCTCACCTACATGTTGGTTTAGGAGGATGATACCAATAGAGAATCTGCCATTTATTTCATCAACTACACCCTTATCAATTATAAGACATGATACACTTAAGCAAAAAAAGAATTCTTAGCTATAGTATTTGTGACCAAATGATTATGAAACTATATGCTCAATTCAGAAACAAGATTTATCATGAGGTATCAATCCCTATGCACTTTTCTAACCCAACAGACTCTCTCTAGGAAGGATGGATGTTTCCTCACACTCCTAAGTGAGTTCAATCTAACTTATGCCAATCAAAAGTCTATTAAGGGACATATCTTTATCGATTGGTTGCCTGACTTTCCCTTGGAGGTTCTTTACCTCACCAACACTAATTTTTCTAATGAATTGATCTACTACGTAGAAAAATTGGCTATTAGCTCCTATCCTTGGTATATGAATATCATCAATCATATAATCAACCATATTTATCCCAAAATCACCAACTCACATTAGAGGAGATGTCTTTGCATCATCGCATCTAAGTATGTTATTATAGATATTGTCCTTTATTGTAAGGAATTTGATGGCATGTTGCTCTAATGTGTTGACCAAAAGGAGTCAGAAAGAGTCCTATTTCATTTTCATAGTGGAGTTTGTGGTGGGCACTTTGGTGGCCAAGTGAGTGCTCAAAAAATCCATAGGATGGGATATTTTTGGTCTACCCTAGACCATGAATCGTTAAATATGTATGAAAATGTGAGAAATGTAAACAATTTTCATATGATATACATGTTCCTACCAGGGCATTATAACCCATTATCACTCCATGGACCTTTTCCACTTGGGGTTTAGATTTAGTAGGAAATCTCTCCCTTGCTTTTTTGGATGGTCATCACTTCATTATCATGGTAACCAAATATTTTATTAAGTGAGAAGGTTTTATGACACTAATAACTATCATGGTTTTGGTCATCACAAAATTTATTCTGAACCAAATAATTTACTAATTTAGGGTCGTATAGGTCATCATTATAAACAATGGCCCTCATTCAAAAACCTTAAAATTTGTGAGCTATGTAATAAATTCGATATATCACACCACTCAGCTTCCTTATACTATCCACAAGCCAAAGATCAATTTGAGGCTACTAACAAGGCCCTAAGTGAATTTTGGTTAAAATTATTACATATTCTAAATGAGATTAGCATGTACAACTCTATCTACCATGATGGGATTATATAACAAACATTAATACACCCACAAGGGCAAACCCATACTCACTCATGTTTGGATTTGAGGTTATTCTACCTTTACAAGTGAAAATACCTAGCCTTCATGTTTCCCTCCAAGGCCTTCTTGATCATGAAGAGTATAGAGAGTTTCAACTCATTGAATTATAACTTTTAGATGAATGTAGGATTGTTGTTGTAAATAACCACATTGTTTATGATGCTCATAAGGGTAAACAATATTAAAAAAATGTCCATGAGACCCTGATCCATGTAGGGTACCTTGTCCTTAGGCTTGATATCTAAATTGATAAGAAGAAAGGATAAGATTGGAAGTTTAGACCTAAATGGATAGGCCCCTACTTAGTGATAAAAGACTTCAAAAATGGAGCCTATCGGTCATTCACTCTAGAGGGTAAGAACTTTGGTGAATTTATGAAATCTTTTCACTTAAAATGCTTATATATCTAGTACTATTATTCACATCTACATTGAATTTTCATATTTTCTATGATTATTTACATACCATGTGTCTTGTTTGGTGTTTGTTTCATTTTTAGTCCTCACAAAATAAAAAAATTCAAAATGAGTCATATCACATCATTTCATTCTCACACTACCCTATCACCCCATAGAAAACATTCATAAAATCAGCAATACATTGGTTCTTATCTTAATTCTTACGATAATAACACATTTATTTTACCTACATCTTCTTGCACAACTGAGAAAATCCTATCCTATGGTATAATCTATATCCTTGTCCATGATAGAGTCTCATCTTATGGTGAATTTTAAAGAAAAACATTAGCATGATAAAAAATAAATAACTTTATCCACCTATCTTGGCACTTGGTGATGATTCCTTGCATCTTACTAGTTGCATTAGTCCGAGGTTTGGGGGTAAATTCCTTGTAAATAATAAAAGTAGACACTTGTGTGAATATCAAAAACTTATACAAATACAAAAGTCAAATTTAACATCTTTCACTCTTTACTATCCTTCGGTGTTGAGCCTTCACATCTTACTAGTTACGCAGGGTTAGAATTAGGGAGAGATGCCCTTACTTGCCTACATTTATCCTGCGGTGATGAGCCCATGTGTCTTTCTGGTCATATGAGACTAAGTATAGGGAGTCATAAAGAGAATTAAAAGCCAAATAAAAAATATATATCAAATAGATGGGTGTCCAAATAGAAATTTATTCAAAAAGCACTTGACTATATGCCTTTTTCTAAAAGGGTAACATTTTTCCATGTATCAATTTTGTCAGGACTATTTATCTCTAGATGAAATCAATAAAGTTAGTGTTCTATAAATCTAGAAAGAATTACACCCCCCTTTACTTATAAGGATTAGGCCATCCTCCTTTTTCCAACAAAATTTTGATCTATGGTTTTCATTCTATGTCTATGATTTATCCTACTCTCTCTTTTCATCCTTTGTTATAAATTTAAAATCACAAGTTGTGTAAGAAAACCAACTGGGTAATCACATGTAAAACAAGTGTTAGCTTATTTATAGTTTCATATATTTATTCATCACATTACATCATTTTTATATATTTTAGTTCCATATATAGACAACACACATATACATGCATACATACATTTCTCATGGCATCTATATTGAAAGCACAAAGATACATATACATCATCACATACATAGTCATATAGAGTCCATGAGCTAAAAAATAAAACATGGAAATCAAAGCTACAACACATGAATGATAAGTCGCTAAGGTAAGTTGTAAACCTCTCTATATATTATAATAATTGTCAAGTTTTTACAAAAAAGATGTATAATACAAGTTCCTTCAAGGAGGGTCGATGTGCCTCAAGGCATCTTAAAAAGAATCAGCATATACAATGGTATGGTAAAAACATCTATAATGCTCAATAGCCTGTCATCATCTTTCAAGAAGGTCCAAACATAGAGGAACATCAAGTACTCTTGATTTTATGGTGTCTCCTACTAGTTCCTCCCTCAGAGGCCACTTTGTCCTCTCAAATTTGAAGGCTAGTATGGTAACCCCTGCTAGCACCCCCCTCTAAAGCTATCCTCCATGTTATGTGGCTAGAGGCTCTACCTCCTCCTCCACCCACCATAATATTTACTTGGTCATCTACCCTCCTCACTCTAGCCAATAGGGTATATTTTCCACTCTCAATATTGTCACCATCGAATATGTATGTTACACTAGAGAGAAGACATCTATGTGCCAGCCAATCCTTGTAGGGAGTCCAAAATCAACTAAAAGCTAGTCTCTAGTCTAGTGAATGCTCATCTACAAAAGGTTGATTAGGGTATTCTTGTCCATACACCTCCAACCATCCACAATATCTATAATAATAAAGTACAAAATTAATGTCATATCCATCTAATGTAAAAATCCAACACATGTAAAATCAACTAAACAACTAAAAAAATCAAAGTATAGGTTGTAATCACAAATATGTAAATAAATATTTTACCTAGGTCTCCCTCACTCCAATTAGGATAAGAATCATCCTCTGTAACCTCATCCTCATTTTCCCAAATCCTCTAGCTTGACATACTTTGGATCCTCACCATATCCATCTCGTAGGTGTTGTTATTGCATAGGGTCCTCTTGAAAGGGGTCCTATTATTATGGTGGTCATAGTAGTGGCAGTGGTGGGACCATATACCACTAACCTATTGCATGCCAGCATCCTCCTCTATTTGGCTACAGGGGATGTCTCTATATTGATCTTAGTTAAACTTGTTAGATGATGGGTACCCCTATCACAAGTAAGTGCCACACTGTGCCACACTGTACCACACTGACCACCCCAGTATTTCCAATCTCAACTCCTATATGCCCCTATAAATAACCCTAGGTATGGGGAGGTTTCCCACATAAGGCATGTCAAAATATCGGGGTACCCTATCTACAAGGTGTACCTTAACTTTTGAAAGCTCATCTCGAACCTAAGTGGCCTAATGAACATTACAAGGTAGGCCCCTTTATTGGCCCATTTCCTAACAATGTCCTAATAGGGTAGGGAAATCATGTCAACCATTTTCAAAGTCTCCACTACTCAAGGTAAAACATAGAAAGATGACACATCTTTCCATTTAATGGCCTTAATATCCTTGGGCACTCCAATCATTACTCCCCTCTAACGAGGGATAATCTATTCATAAATCCAGCCCATAATAATAGTCGAGTGGATGATCAAAAGGGCCCCTCAATGAGACACACAATATAGATCCCTTTAAGTCTGAGATAATAACTCCTAATTCTAAGAGTAGCATGCCCCTCTTTCCTAAATGCATTGTATAATTGATGACCAACTAAATAATAACCTACCATTGCCTTTGTCTGCCACTAGCTGGGAGGTAAGGATTTCAATAATAACCTTCCATAAGTTGAGGATTATTGATCCCTATACCTGGAAAATCCTCATGCCACACTTCGCACCCACATCAGGTGTGTCAGCATCTTTGAAATACTTGACCTAAATCCAAGCCTCATAGATGTTGTTGGTAGCTCATTGTTGTGTTGTGGAGCCTATTTCTAAATTACAATGTATTTCAAATATTATACATTTAAAATGTACTATACACTATGTATTCTCACCGAGGTTTGAAACCCCCTAAAATTTTCTAGACCCCCTTAATGGGGAACTATTTTAGGTTAACTTGGCCCATGGTTTTGGTACCCATTGTTTTGTAAAACTGCTATATTGATGTATTATGTATAGATGGATATTCATTAGGTAATATATCATGGGAACAAAGATTTGATAAGGAATAATAGAGTGTGTGAATTCAAGTGCGAATCTAGGAGGGTTTGTTGAGCACCACTCCAAACAATATTTGTGCATTTTAATTATGAGAAGATAGATCTAAGAGTGGATTGAACACTTTTGGCTTGTAATAAAATATGAACAAGTGTTTTTTCATGGATGTACCTCACATTGGGTAAACCACATTAAATCTAGTCTTCTTATTGTGCATGTTTATTTTTGCTATTTATGCATCTCTATTCATATCTATTATTATTATGATTCTATAAAATTGTTCTGCTTCAATTTATGATTTTTTCCTATCATGATTGAAACTAACTAATAGTGGGAAGGCCCATGATATGGTAGACATAAAAAAGAGTGCTCATCCACTCTCTTGGGGACTGAGAGAACATGAACATGTTTTTATTGGGGTCCCAATAGGTTAGAATATCATAAAGTAATTGGTTAGAAGTTGAAATGATCTCCACTTGTGCAATCAGTAAGATCCCAACACAATCAAGGATGGCCATCTCATCAACTTTTAGAAGTGTCAACACTCAGGGGAGTCACTCCTACTCGTTAGCTCTGTTCCACCATATATAGAGCCACTGCAATAAATGAAATACTATAATTTAGCCTTAAAACCAACATCGTGTTAAGCACGAGATATACTGAGAGGGGGGTGAATCAGTATATCATATATCTTATAAAACTTTTTTTTAACCAAAATCCACTTAATCAAACATTCAAGATATGCAATAAAACTCAAACAATAAACACCACACAAGATAAAGAGAGACACCAGGTATAACGTGGAAACCCAAAGTGGAAAAAACCACGGAGAACAATCTCAACTATATGAATGAGCACCAACCCAAACAATATTCGCAAGCACAAACTTGTAGGAGCACCAACCCAGATACTATTCATAAGCACCAACCCACAAGATCACCACACCCCTTTGCCGAGCACCAACCCAGCTACTATTCGTGAGCACCAACCCACAGGAGCACCAACCCCTTTGTGTATACCACACACCTATCTCTCAATATTGCTATCTCAACAAATGATAGTTCAATACAACATCTCTTTCCTCTCTCTCACCTTTGCTCTTATAAGCTAGATATAACAAATACAAATCATATTTATCTCTCACAATTGCTCTTCTAATCTAGATATTACAATATCAAATCAACCTCTATCTCTTATATTATAAATGGCTTCTCAAGCCTTTATTTATAGCTTTCCAAATGACCTTTGGCCTTCCCCATTTGTGACCCTTCAATCCTCATGAAAAATGGCGCCAAACTTGTATGACCCTTCATATTCAAGCCTTTGAAAAGTCATGTGGTGACCCTTCATGATCAAAAACGTCCTTCTCTCTTTTGTCCTCATTTTGGTGATTTTTCGTATTCCTTAAAGTGTCCCTTCATGAAAAATTGTGCCCTTCTTCTTTTGTCTTCACTTGGTGATTCTTAGAATTCCCCAAGATGACTCTTCATGGGAAAATGTGTCCCATCCTTCTTTTGTCTTTATCCCGTGGCTCTTTGACTTCTCCATGGGCCCTTCTTTTGTCTCATATGCAACTAAAAATATATTCGTTAATATTAAATAAATATTAACTCATATGAGCTAAGATATATTTATTACAAACAACATTAAATGCAATGGGGCCTTTATCACCAATAATGCTAAACATTTGACATCAATGACAATATTTCCAACAATCTCCCCCTTTGTCATTGATGGCAACCTCAACCCTGAAACTACCACATCTTGTCACCTGCACATACTGTCATCTAAAAACATACAGTAACTCCCCCTTACTATAGCAACCTGTACCTATTTCCTGTACCTATTTTCTGCACCTATACCTGTACCTATTAGTCTCCCCCTTTGACATCAATGGCAAAGGGCCTACTTGGAGCTAACACTTAGCTCCCCCTCAATTGATTCTCAACATCAATGGCAAGAAGTAATAGAAATTACTCCCAACTCCTCTCTCCGATATTTGAATGTATCTTTTGATCGTGCCTTTGAGAAGATATCTGACAAAACATATACATTATTCCATGTCCTTTGAGCATCTGTAATCAACCCATTTGAATCTTTTCTTCTAATCTCACAACCTTCTTTATGAAACTATAATGTGTATCCTTGATCACATATTTGACTAACACTCAACAGATTATGCTTAAGACCTTTTAGATATAAAACATTCTTAGTCTTAGTTATACCATAATCCGAATTTAAAGTACCTTTTTTGGCTATCTTGGCAGTGGTTTTATCTCTGAATCTCACTATACCACCATTGATCTTCTTTAGAGTTGTGAACTTACTTTTATCACCTGTCATATGCCTTGAACATCCGCTATCAATTAACCATCGCTGATCTTTATCTCTTACATGAAGAGCTATCTAAACCATCATAAAATCTTCAGGTTGTTTCTTATGCCATGAACATGTCTGAGCCTTATTTTTTATGAATGGAGCTTTGAAACTCTGATCCTTTTTGACTGACTCGAACACGCTTCTACAATACTGAGCTATGTGTCCGAAGTTGTTGCACTTGTAGCATACTATGGTCTCTTCATCAAATCTTGATAGAGGAGCAAAAGAGTTGTGGCTTCTGCTTAACTTTCCTTCTCCTTATTTCTAAAATTGTTAGCTCTTTTTATACACTCTAATTTTTTGTGACCATATCCATTACAATAAAAACAATAGCCATAAAAATAAGACATGTCTGTATATCTCTGACCTGATTGTCTTTTGTAGCTTTGTTCTCTCCAGCCTTCTCTATTTGAAATGTCCTCTATATTTTTCACTTCTCCCCTTTTTGTTTCCTCTTTTGTAAGAGCTTCAACATAGCTCTTTTTCTTTTCAAATCTGATCCCTGTCTTATCTGAATTTGCTTTTTGACTTTCCAATATCTTATTCAGCATGTTAGTGTTATCTTCAAATTTTAAATCACTGACTTCTTTCTTAATATCTTCTTTTCAAGAGGCAATTTCAATAACATACCTTTGACATTCTTTTTTTGCTATTTCCAGCTGTATTGTGAGGTATTCTTCATTCTTCTTAGCTTCTTCAAAGTGTGTTTGTAGATTTTCAATCATTTTCTTTGACTCTTGTTCATTTTTCTCGATCTGGCACTTTAATCTTCAATTCATCTTCTGAACAGCTTCTAACTCTTCTAAGGCACAAATGAGCTCTCCTTCCATATTCTTTTTAGCTTCCTCCTCTTCTTCTTCTTGATCATCTTCATGTATGGCCATGAATAGAATCTCTTTTTTTTTTGAATCGCTGACTCCACTATCTTCGCCTGAGCTAGGATCCTTAGAATATAGGCTCTTCTTCTCGAATCCCTTCTTAGATTTTCTTTTGAAATTCTTCTTGTATGTAGGCTTTTCTTCTTCATCATCATTAATCTTATCTGAGCATCTAGCTAAAAAAATGTCCAATATTTTCACAATTAAAACATTTAAAAGGTAATTTTCTTTGATATTTACCTGTTCCTCTTTTCGGTTTACGAATAAAAAGTGCTCCATTGTCATCTTCATCATCACTGGAACTATCACTTGATTCTTGAATCTTAGCCTTCTCCTTCTTTGATGTCTTGAAAGTCACTTCTCTCTTTGAGGGTTCATCTTGTTCTGTCCGCATCTCATATGCCGTGAGAATACCATGAAGCTCATCCATATTTAGCTTGGCTAAATTCTTCATCTCCTTGATTACCGAAACCTTTGCATCATATCTTATTGGTAGAGATCTCAAAACCTTTTTCACCACCGTTGACTCATCCAATGTTTCTCCAAGACCTTGAATCTGATTTATGATTTGATCAACTCGCAAAAGATAACTTGCTATATCTTCTTCTTCTTCCATCTTCAAACTTTCAAACTACCTTCTAAAAGTCTGCAGCTTAGCTTGCTGAACCTTTCCATCACCTTTGTAAATATTCTCAAGTTTTACCCAAGTTTCATAAGTAGATTTATATTTCATAACTGTAACAAATTTAGATTCACATAAACCACATAAAATAGCATTTAAAGCTTTAGCATTACATTCACTTGCCTTCTTTTCTATCGGAGTAATTGCAAATGTTTGTGGCTCTTCATATTCCTCCACCACTGCTTTCCATATGTCAAATCCAAGGGCCATCAATTAAACCTTCATTCTCATGCTCCAAAAAGCATAATTCGTCCCATAAAAAAAAGGTGCCTTATTTGTATAAAATCCTTCATGTGACCCAGCCATCGTGCTTTCCCGATCTACCTTCAAGCTGTAAAACTTTTCAAAAAAGAACATAATTTGATACCAATTGTTAAGAATGAGATATACTGAGAGGGGGGGTGAATCATTATATCATATATCTTATAAAATATTCTTTTAACCAAAATCCACTTAATCAAACATTCAAGATATATAATAAAACTCAAACAATAAACACCACACAAGATAGAGAGAGACACCAGATATAACGTGGAAACCCAATATGGGAAAAACCATGGAGAATAATCTCAAGTATATTAATGACCACCAACCCAAACAATATTTGCAAGCACAAACTTTCAATAACACCATACCCCTTTGTCGAGCACCAACCCAGCTACTATTCGTGAGCACCAACCCATAGGAGCACCAACCCCTTTGCCAAGCACCAACTTAGCAAAAATTTGTGAACACCAACCCACAAGAGCACCAGCCCCTTTATGTATAACACACACCTATCTCTCAATGTTGCTATCTCAACAAATGATAGTTCAATACAACATCTCTTTTCTCTCTCTCACTTTTGCTCTTCTAAGCTAGATATAACGAATACAAATCATATTCATCTCTCACAATTGCTCTTCTAAGCTAGATATTACAATATCAAATCAACCTCTATCTATTATATTACAAATGGCTTCTCAAGCCTTTATTTATAGCTTTCTAAATGACCTTTGGCCTTCCCCCTTTGTGACCCTTCAATCCTCATGGAAAATGGCACCAAACTTGTATGACCCTTCATATTCAAGGCTTTGAAAAGTCATGTGGCGACCCTTCATGATCAAAAACTTTCTTCCCTCTTTTGTCCTCATCTTGGTGACTTTTCGTATTCTTTAAAGTGTCCCTTCATCAGAAATTGTGCCCTTCCTCTTTGTCTTCACTTGGTGACTCTTGGAATTCCCCAAGATGACTCTTCATGAAAAAATGTGTCCCATCCTTCTTTTGTCTTTATCCCGTGGCTCTTTGACTTCTCCATGGGCCCTTTTTTTGTCTCATATGGAACCAAAAATATATTCGTTAATATTAAATAAATATTAACTCATATTAGCCAAGATATATTTATTACAAACAACATTAAATACAATGGGGCCTTTATCACCAATAATGCTAAACCTTTGACATCAATGACAATATTTCCAACACATCGCTCATCAAAATAATAAAATTTGTAAGATTTGGAGTCTGGTCATAACAAATGAAACTATCCCTATTTGTAGGTAGTAGTAATAGAAGTGTCATGATGGTTATGTAACCACATTAGGTGGTAGTTACGTAACTCCCACAAAGGCTTACATAATTGCCCCAAGAAATAATGTAACTAACTTGAAAGGTGGTTATGTAACTACCCCTATAGCTAATAGTAGTTATGGAATTGTTGTAGTGTAGTATGTAATTGCCAACTTGCAAAGGGAGGTGGTTCCATCCCCGATCGATAGTTTTTTCTATTGGTCGCATGCCCTACAAAACCCTCCTAAAATGTCAAAAACTACCAGAATCAACAAAAAAATTAAATTTTCCTAATCTACCTATCCTCACAAGTATTTTAAAGCTATTTTTTTTGAAATTTACTGGGTTTATAATAGGTTTTGATCAAATATCACAAAACTAGGGCAAAAGGGAAAAAATAATAGAACTTACCTAATTCTGCCCTGTAGCTCCTCCCCTAGTAGATTTTTCCTCTCATTGTTCTCTTTTTGTTGACTATTTTATCATTCAAAACAATTATAGCCAATCTAGATATCAATAAATATCATAGATAATTGGCACAAATGAATTGATTTTTGGTAAGTTTTTGAATATATTAGACCCCAAACTAGCTATTTTAATTTTAAAACTTTCCATTTTTTTCATATTTTCATGTTTGAAAGTCATATTGTTGATGGATTTTACCACTTATAATTCTAAAACTAATGTTTTGACAATTTTATATCTTTCATAGCACATTTATAGTTTTTCAAGTTCTTGGCCACTTGGTGCGAAATTTAGTCCCCTAATGAGACAATTTAAGTGGTATATTTTTCTACACAAATGGTACATATTATTATTTGTAGTTTGATTATGCAGTTTATTTTCTACTTTCTCATCACATTGCACTTGATTCTTATCTTTTTATTATAGGTTGTGTGGAGTCTCAATTGGTTTCACTAAACCACCAAGGTAAGTATTTTTAACTTCATATTTCCCTTCCATACACCACTACTTGGGACTACATCCTTGCCAATCCATGACAACGTGTCCTCCCAATGGGGTAATATGTATGTACTCAATTTTTTAATGGTATGACATTCCTAACATGACAAGTCTGATGATGATGTAGTGACCTCCTAATTATGTTCAAACATAAACTCTCTAACACCTCTTTTGCTTCCCTCTCTCTCTCAGGTCTTTCAAAACCCTCTTTTGTTGGCCTTTGTAACTTGTTTCAGCTTGTTTTCAACCCCTTCTCATTGATGATAGAGCCATCACTTTAGGTGACAAAACCACCCTATTTGGTTATAGAACTACTACCTTCATGATAGATTTGTCACAACAATTACGTAAACCATCATGGAGGTTATGTCTTAATAGGGTGGCTTCATATTAAATAGGGGTGGTTATATCATTTATAATAACAATTTGATTCTAATTTGTGACAGTTATGTAACTGTGCCCTATGCATATGGGCAATTTCATCCCTAT
Source organism: Torreya grandis (assembly GCA_037957365.1). Taxonomy (NCBI): domain Eukaryota; kingdom Viridiplantae; phylum Streptophyta; class Pinopsida; order Cupressales; family Taxaceae; genus Torreya; species Torreya grandis. The sequence continues at coordinate 516,813 of JARHVA010001832.1, forward strand.
TATTCTATCTTCCAAATTTAACTCCCATGAATTATTCCTTAACATGTTTTACATGATTTTTGTCATGCTTCTTACTTGTTTCATCCTAAGTTAACCTTCAATCAGAACCAACTCACACATCTTATATTTTCAATTGTTTTTGTCCCTCCCAAGTTCAAATCCTAGTTCAATTTAGTTAAACTCCATGCAAACTCCATTACTATTCTATAAGTAAGCCAATTTTGGCTTGATTTTAGATACAAAAATTTGCTTTCTAAGATTAAGAGTTTTAAACCTTTTACAATCACATCCTGCTACAAATGCCTTGTATATTTGCTTTATTATATTTTTGTGTTCAACTACATAATTTTGGATAGGGAGAGCCATTATTCTTGCAACTCAATCTTTGTAAATGGTGTCTTCAACCAACCATAATCATTTGTTCATTATTTGGAGCTGTCTCTTCTCTCATTCTCCCATTTGTGACAACCATATATTCATCCTATTTGTTAGATAGTTCTTGACACCCTAATTTGAACAAAAGGAGCCAACATATTGAGGACCGCAGTGCTACATTTTTTTAACCTTCATCTGGTCCACATTAGGATCAGGTTGGGGGTTCTAAATTAGGTTTATATTTTTTATTCAAATAGATTAGATCATATTAGTTTCCATTTTACACTATCTTAGATTTCTATTTAAAAGAATCAAAATAAGTAAAACTGATAGGAAAAAAGAACTCTCTTCCTTTTCTCGCCTAAAAGTGGTAGATAGATTCATTATTTACTTGCATCCATATTAGTAGATTTAATTTCATTATCATACAATCTTGAAACCAAATTTTAGGAAGATTTTATAAATCATTTTATACACTTTCAACCAACACATTATTTAGTTTTCAGATTCAAAACAAATTCCATTGCTCATAAAATAATCAACTAGAAAGTAATAAAACTTTAGATAAACTTTAGGCAAACAAGACGATTTCATACTTTTGATTTTTTCATTGTCTTAAGTCAATTTGAATATTTTTATTGTTCAGACCAATAGAATAAATAAAATTTATATTTCTTTCTTCTTTTTAAATAAATCATTCAAAACTTGCATGCAATAATTAGGAAAAATTGGAGAACTAGCTTAGCTTATTAGTTTGCAAGAAAATTGTATAAGTGTTAGTGTGTTGTTCTAGACTAGATTATTTATTGCATTGTTTGCATATTTAGAAAACATAATTTACATTAGATATATCTCCACAATCAACAAATAAAACATAAGATAAACTAAAAAAACACCTACACTTAGATTACATTTAGACAAAGCTAGGAAAATTCAACATCTTGCATAATAGGATGTATATCTTTCTCTCTCTTTGCGTGTATCGTCAAATCATCAAAAAAAGGATTAATTTTTTTTTTATTTCATTTATTTTTATTTTTACCATTTATTTAATTTCAACATTTAAATGTCAACAAACAAGCATTTTACTTCCAAGTCAAACACAATAAAAACTACAAAAATAACTAAAACATTGTCAAAAGTATTATCTAGTCGTACAAGCCAAAAATAAGAACAAATAAAACCTTACTTCCAAAAATAGATAATTCCTTACACAATTCATCCATACAAGATCCTATTATTATTAATTTCCTAATCCGTCTTATATGACACTTCTCAAAACACCCGATCTTGTTAGAGAAGGTCTTTTCCCTAGGGTTAGAGAACCTAGTCCCACAGTTAGCATACAATATAATATCAACACTAATCTTAGGAGAGAGGTATTCCATTCCACCCCAGTTTCTCATCTCATTTTTGACTCTATCAATGCTTTAGAAGAGTAATAAAAAATTCTTGATCTACCCATTATTCTCTTTCACCGAAACATAGGTTATCACTACAACATCATCTGGGCCTAGTTTCCCATTCTCACCTCTTTTTTCTCCTTGGGTCTAGCCTCATCTTATATAATTCACATTTTTGGATGAAATTGATTAGGCATATCCAACATGATAGATTATATCTCCTCTCACAAGTCATTTAGCCCAATCTCCCCCATTTCTCTAGTCCTAGTATTGACTAGGAGCTTCACCTTCTTGTGATCTCAGAGACCAAAGGACCTTGGAACTTTATTTCCACATAAATCGACATTATTAATGAGAATTATGATGATATTGAGGTATTTTTATTTCTTCACAAGAACCCCTTACCTCCACCCATTTCAAATCTCATTCTACTAAAAAGCCAACCCAATCCATAACTCATCCATTATGTTCACTACCTCGGCTTGACATCTAAGAGTTGAGTGCATAATTTAACATGTACTATTCACATTTACATAAAAATCTATTACCTTTCCCCAATCACCTCTTCCACACCATGGGCTAGGTGACTCATTCATCCTTGCATGTATCTTTGTTCTCCATCACATGTTTCTCCCTATTCTTACATGTCAGTGTGATTTTTCCCTATGCCATCATCTCCTTATCTTTATTAGTTTCTACTAGCGTTACCTCTTCTTCCTATACACACAAATATTCCTTGACTTGCTTTATGAGATGTTATATGCATGAAAAATTCTCTCATGGCTTAGTAAAAACTCAATGATTCCTCCATAGTTTGGATCCAACCCATGCTTAACTTTTATTGAATGGAAAATCTCAATCCATTCAGGTACCTCACAACCTTCTCCTAGTCAACCTCACTATGATGTGATTTTTATAACTCTTCCATGTACTCCTTTACATTAATACCATTTTGACTTATATTTTATAATGTCTTTAATAACTCCACCTAATAATCTCTTAGAAATAACATACATTTCATCTTCACAACCATCCCATAACATATGGTTATCTTTACCTTTACTTATCTTCATTTCTTATTATACACCTCCTTATGCCATAAAATCAAGTGACACTTTATCTTGGTGTGTGCCACCTTTACATGCTACAAATCACAAATGTTGTCAAAATTTAAGTATTCTTCTATATTAGTGATAAATTCAATGAAATCTTATGCGTTCAAAGATCCCAAGAAACATGTCACATGAACCTTGGTGCCTCATCCAATCTATGAGATAGCTCTCAAGAGTCTATTTCACCTACATCCATTTTCATCTCATCATCCCCATCCCCTCTAGCTCATTATATGTGACGTTCATCCTAAGTGTCACTCAAATCATCCCTTAGCATGAAACCAAGCCTCTTATCTTCCTCCATGACATCTAATCATATTGGATACGACTATGCATCTACAATAAAATCTTTTGGGTGACATATTCTCTATTATGACATGGATCCTATTATTATGAGATCTTTGCTTTCAAGCCTATATAGGCATCTCAATCTTCCACTACTCAAGTATCAAACCTTTAATTTGATGTCACCTAATTTAGTCACAAAGATGGGGATTTCAATGAAGGAAATCCCTAATCCAATAGCAATGATAAAACCAATTACATAATAAAAATAAGAAACACAAAACTATTGATTTTTATTAATATAATAACATTAGTACATATATTTTCCCTAAGGCATAATCTATAGGCTATGCTTGGATCTCAAGTTGTAACATGTAAGATTGTCTCTCTCTACAATAATGGATCCTATATACACATAATATTTTTTACTTTTATTGATTACTAACACTTTACATCTTGAAGGAACCCATCGAGACTCAATCTCTCTGAGTGCATGCCCTAAGGGTTGCATTGGGAAAGGGGTGGGCAAACCATCAGTGTTTCACAAGATTTTTGTTCCTTATTGCCACATTATTACCAATCCAACCAGATCCAAAACCATTCCCTAAGCTATTTTTCCTCCCTTGATTATTCCTCTTTCCATCCCTCCTTTCTTATCTTAAACTCCTTTTTGACTGTCAATTATACTGGGTCAACCCAATACAGTTTAGGGGTATTCTTTACTTTCTTAGCTTGTTAGCCCTTTGGTTGACCTAGCTCAGACTTGGTAAATTATCCTTAAAAACACACTGGGTTGATTGGGTCAACCTGTACAGTTGATGTTCCCAAAATGATTTAGGATAAGATCCACCTATAAATACAAGATCATTTCAATCATTATTCATTTGTGTAATAAAGAGTTATTATTCTTTTGCACTTCTTCACAATTTGCTCTTCCACCATTCTACTTGAGAAGACTTAGTTTAGGTTTCTTATCTTGGAGAATATAGTCTTATGGATAAGTCTTTAATGCTTTGTCCTTTCTTAGTGATCTTTATAAACCACAACAACCTCTTATGAAGCCCCTTTGGCGAAGGGAGAGATTGAGTCTCGACAAGTTCACATTCAGGTAAGTATATTTAAACTTGTTCTCCTCTCTTTTAGTAGATAGAAGTAGCATAAGTGTTGGCTTAAATAAGACTATATTTCATATTTCATGTATTAGGGTATTACTCATACTTTAATTGAAAATTCCTATACATGTTTGATTTATTGCTTCTAAACCCCCACTTTGTGCCACAAGCTTTGGTGTGCACTAGATTATATTTTACTTTCTTGTTATTAGAATAGAAGTGAGTGTTTTAAACTTTAGGACTCCATTAGGGTTATGTGATTATATTAGAATGTAAGCTTTGGAACCCTTCCTAACATGATGTGTTATGACAAGTGATACAAGTGATCCCCCAATCGGGTCTAACATATCCTCATATTGGTCATGCTCCTGCTTAACAAGTGCATCCCAATTAGAAGTATAGGGATGATCTATCTTATCTGATCTAGGATTAATTCATAGACATGATGCATTTTTTATTATATACATTCTAGTGAACCCAACGTGAACTAAACCTTGCAGGATTTGTTTATTTTTTCCTTCATTTATTTCATCTATTTTGATCATCATTTTTATCATATATTTTTGGCATTCTAGATCAATTCTATCAACCCAACTATTTTTATCTATGCATAGGTTTCAAGAACAGATAACTGGATCGACCCAATACAAGTTTCCAGCCTTTTAGACACCTAGTTTAGCCTACTAGGTCGACCCAAATGACCCCTTTTTTAGTAATTTATTGTATAACTTGATCGATATTGTCATCCTAATTTGCAGGTTTCTCAAGCATACTTCCAGGTTCTAGACCAGCAATCTTCTTCATTACATCTCTAATCCACCAAGGTTCCTTTTTACTTCTCTATTTCTTTCCTTTGTCTTTCCTTTCACAATTTACAGTCTTTAAAACTACCCTTGCATAGTCAACTAGATCAACACTGCCAACCCAATTCTATGTTCTATGTGTTGTTTGAAATAACTAGATCGACACTACCTGTAGACACCACAAATGTGTCTGCACCTTGGTTCTCCCCCCTTGTCCACCTCAAACCCATATCCTAACCCTTGGCCTTAGTCCCCTCCACTCATTTGATTAAAATAACTTAAATATGTCAATTAAGTGGCCCCCTTTCCACCTCACCCTTGCTACCTTGGATCCTCCCTTGAATCCCTCCACCTTCCTCTTAGTATTTATTATGCCAAATCTTCTCATTATCTTCCTCCCGCACCCATTTAAGCATCATCATGACCGTTCTTCCCACAATCCCTCCCCCGGCGGCGTGCAAGAATGCGCAGAGGCTATTTTTAGTCTCTGTCCCCATTCTGCGACCGCCGACGTCGGCGACCATTCGGCCGACGTCGGCGATAATGCTGGCGTCGGCAGCCTTCAAGACTCCCTTCTGCATCCATTTCACCCCCTGGACCCTTGAGCTCGTAAACGGAATTCTCTTGGCATTTTGGCACTCGTCTCTTCTCCATCTGGACCTCGTGCAACAGCAGCAACAGGTGCAAAGACTCTTGATCAGAGATTTCCTCTTGAAAAGTCTTCTGTGGCTTCAACAACAGCTCTCCCACTCTTCATTCAGCAAGCTAAAAGGTAAGCAGAGTCTATTATTTCATTCTTTTGTTTAAGCTTTCAGTTATCTGGCATATTTGCTGTCTCCTACTCCCTCTGTCCTTCCCCCTGAGAGGCTGAAAAGCCTTCTCATGCCCTGTCCTCTATCCATCTTCCTCTCACACTGTCCCCCTTTCTATACAATCCCAGACAACTTCCTCATTCCCCTGCCAACAAAGACCCTATACAGGGCACCTAATCAGAACCAGACCATTCCCCAGTGCCTCCAAATTCGTCCCCGAACTCTATCTCGACCCTGTTCACAAACCGGACCCGTCCACAGCCCAAAAACCAAACCAGACCCGACCACAGGCCACTGCCCCGATCGACGCCGGTTACTTCCCCGACCGACGTCGGTAGGATAACCGAAGTCGGCAGACCAGGCAACCGACGCCGGCAACATTACCGACCTCGGCGACTGTCATTAGCCCGACAGCTCCTTTCAGGTAATCATTTGTCTTTTCTTTCCTTTCTAATTTATTTATCACTCCTATATTCTGGCATTCTGTATTTCCTTAGTCTTTTATCTGTCTGTTATCAGTGGGTTGACCTCCCTTGAGGAAGTTTTCACACTTTCGGGAACAAGCTCTTGTTTGGCAACCCACTGCCTATCCGTCTAACTTTTTCTTGTCCAAGTTTCTTTTCTTTGCAGGTGTCATTCCTCCACAGCCAAAGAGGGGTGCTCACAAGCGTCTGGATTACGGTGCGCAGTCTATATCCAGGTACTTCTAGCCTTGTCCATTTCCTTAGTTTCTTTATTCATTTTTTGAATGTAGAAAGCGAATTAGCGATAGAAACACTACCGACCTAGTTCATTTTTCAGACTTTGCTTCCACATTACAGGTTCGACCATATTCTATATTTTATGTATATAGTGTCCACACTATACATTTATTCAAAGTTGGAATTAACATCATATCTACTAGTAATTAGTTCACACATTTCTTTTCATGTTGCTTGCATACTTAAAATAGTACACATAGTCTAATTAGGGGATTTTCAATTAATTTCCTAGTTTCACTATTTCTATTTTATGCACACACAAAGAAATCACAAAACATAAACAAGCATTTTAACATTTGTCTACCTTAGGCCAACCTACTTGGATTTCATTACCAAAAGGGAAGCCGACTTGATGCTCTAGTCAAGTATAAAATGTGGTTAATGGTATATTCTGGCTAAGCACCTGACACCCTTATCAATGTGGTATGTGAAGTAAGAGGGTAGGCCCCAATACCAAACATGTATCATTGACACTACATTCTCTTTTAGCTCAAACTAATTGAAACCATCCTTAGATTGCTATCTAGTACCTTGCTTATAGTCAACTTCTAATCACATTTAAAATTATATCTTAATAATCTAATTAACAACTAAGTTGACCAATTAGTTAGATTTACTTTTCAGTTTGATTACTTGCTCTTTGTTTAATTGTGTGTGCAAAAACTTACATTATCTAGCATTAGTGTACAGTTTTGTTTTATGTACCTCAATTGGATTGACCAATGTTAATCTAATTGATTGTCTATTTCCTTTCAGCTCTTACTTTCTTAAATTAGATATAAAAATTATCTTGTTTCAATTCATAACTTGTTATCATCTTGTTCTTTCTCCCTGCCTACTGTACTGGATCGACCTAGTCGATCTAGTGTGTTTTCAACCCCTGTTTACTATATTAGATCAACTTAGTCGACCCTGTACAATCTACAATTCCTTTTCCATCTTTTTTCTAAGTTTACTTTACTGGATTGACTCAATCGACCCTATATAATTTCTAGGCTCTATTTTCTATACTAGATCGACCCAGTCAACCCTGTACTATTTCTTGCTTTCCCTATTTATCAATCTAATTCTTTATCCTTCTAATTTCACATTTTGTTCATCTTTCTTCAGTCAAAATGAAATATCCTATCAGAATCTTCTTGGATAGCTTTAATTCATTTAGGTACTACATGAGATGTTCATTTCTTCCTCTCGTTTCCTCCCAAAAGCATCATCACTCTTGGGTCACCTCTTCTCCTCCATCTATGAACTACAATTTGGTGCAAATAACATCTCAAGATGAAGTTGATGGATCTGATCCTTTCTATACTTACCAAGAAACTTCTCAAAATCTTCAAACTAATATGGGAGTGATTGATACAAATTTACTTAACAATCCTACTAATCCTTCTTCTAACAATCCTCTCCCTAATACCAATATGGGAATGCTCCTACAAACACCAACCCACCCCCTGATACAACCCAAATTTTAGCCCAAGTCATTCAACAAATGAATATTAAGAAAAATTCTAAATCTAACCAAATGATGCAACTTCAACAACACTTAATCACCGTGGCTAATCAACCTCCAACTATTAATCCTCAAGCTAATCCTAATTATATTCCTCTACCTCTTAGAGATGCCTCAGGTAATTGTATTCCTCACTCCATAATGAATAACAAGATGCTTCAAACCATTCAAAATGAGCCTTTATCTCCCTTCATTATTTCCATTGATATTGGTAACATATCTCCAACTATCAAATATGATGGGACTAAGGACCCTACCTCATTCCTTAAATCATTTAGCAAACTTTACAAAGAGTGGATCCAAACTAATACATTCACCACTACTAAACTCTTAGTCAAAACTTTCACTAGTGATGTATTACAATGGTATAATCAACTACCCCAATATTGTATTTGGCAACTTGAAGATTTGGTTAATCCTTTGGTTAAAGAGTTTCAACACAATCATCTTCTTGAAAATTGTCTCAGCCACTTTATGAATGTTAAGCAATCTCCAACTAAATCAGCTCATGACTTCATTAAAAGATGGAAATCTTTAGCTCATAAATTTGATCATAACATGAATAATGATAACTTATTTAAACTCTTTATCATGGCTTTAACTCCTACTCTCTAATATAAGGTTCAAACATTTGCTTCCCAAACACTTAATAAAGTTCTTGATCAAGCTAAGTGTCAAGATTTTCTTATAAAGCAATTTGAAACTAATCCTAAACTATTTAAAATATCTTTCCAAACATATAATGATATCACTAGTAATGATCCACAAACCAAAAAGGGAGTTGCCAAAACTGATATTCCTTCACCTTCTCATACACCTCTTTCAGTTCAACAAATGAAATAATTTTTACCACCCTCAAAACCTTTCATCTATCCCAATGCTCCTCCTAAGTGGTATGACCCTAATCTCTTTTATTGGTTCTATGTTGACATTTGGAACTCTCATGAATCTTGTAGAGGACTAAATAAATTAGCTATCTCCTATATGCTTGATGATTCATTTAATTATGAAGCTATGATAAATCTTCATTGTCAAGAATACACTGTTGCTTCCAAAAAATGACAAACTTTCAAATCTTCTACCTCTAATATCCAAAAATCTTATTCTGATAGTCAAAAAAATATCAAAGATGTTTGTGCCATCGATGCCGATTACAATCAATATTATAAAAACTCTCAATATGTCAACACTGCCAAGGTCAATTATCATCATAAACTAGCTCATAAAGATCATGTTACCAAGCCTAAAAAGCCATCTTTAGAAGAATAACTTCTTAAAGATACTAACACCTATAATATTGATTCGAAAGCACCTCAGGAACAACTTCCTCCTTTCAATCCTCTAACCATGTCTATACCTTCCAAAACTAATTTACCTTCTAAAACTCATGTTGGTTCTTCTAAATCTCATTGGAATTTTCTTTAAGAACTTAACTCTATGCCTTGTAAAATTCCTCTTATGGAGTTAGTTCTCACTTCATCCTATCATTGTAAAATCTTTATGAAACAACTTCAATAAATTGAAGATCCATCCTCCATTGATGAGGAACTACCTTCTATTGACTCTCAACTTATTAATGTCAACACCATTGAAACTTTGTGTCCCTCTTCCAAACCTTCCATTGAATTCTTTGAAGAAGACATGATCAATGATGGAATTATTTTTCATGATGATGTTCTGCCACTCTTTATTAAAATATACATTAATACCAATCTTATGGTCCTTGATCTCCCTTTATCTTACAACATCCTTCTTGGTCGTCCATAGACCCATCGAATGCAAGTTATTGCTTCTTCTGGTAGTCAATGTATTAAATTCTTACATAATAAAAAATGGTACAAGTATGAAGTTGATCCCAATCCATGGAGCATTCAGCTTCTTAATCCTAAACCTCAATATCGTATTCCTACAAATCCTAAGAGTAACAATGCTCTTTTACTCGACTTCATCAACATGAGTCATGATTTACACATTACTCTTGCAGATTTCGATGATGATGAGCCCAATAAATTTCAACACACTTGAAATACTACCAAGTTACCTCCATATATTTTGCAATGGCTTCCTCCCTCTCTATTACCAAGAGACCGTATTGTTCCTCTTATTGATGAGATTACTGACTTTTCCCCTCCATGTAATACTTAGGAGCCTTCTTTACAAGATGCCTTCACTTGAAATGATTTTGGAGTGGCTAAATTATTTCAAGATCCTCTCATCATGTCTCCTCATACATGTAGTAATATTGTGATTTTACCTTCTGAAACTCCCCTCGATTCTCAATCTTGTACGATTTCTCCAACATAAGACAATAACTATATCATGGCCCAAGCTCAATCTAGAGACTTGGATATCCAACATTACCAGAAAACTTTAGCACAAATCATTGCCTTTCGATCCAATCATTGCATCCAATCCTTCTCCCATCATTAAATCCATCGATATTCCAATCTCTTCTATTCCATTTACTTCTCCTAAAATTACACTTGATTCCAAGGCAACCGATGTCCATCAGATTCATTTTGATTATGATAGTTATGGCAATAAAATTCTTGATCTTGAAGTAGATGTCAAATATTATGATCCTCTTCCTACCTTTCCTAGTGACAAATCTATTCTTGAGTTACTTCATGCCTGAGAACCTCAAATTCCTTGGCAACATCATAAAATTGGAAATTTTAAAACTAAAACTCCTTACTTCAACAACTTCATTGCTAGCATTGACCCTAAAACAAATCCAATTTCAGCCTTGCCTAATGCACCATATCACTTTCAATATGGTAATGCCATGCTTATTGAAGAAACCACTCGCATCGAATATAGTACTCCATCTTGTCCTCGACTGATTATAGCTTCTCAAGATCTTTCACCTATGGAATATGATAATTTTTGCTTATTCTTTGAAAAATATCGTGAAGCTTTTGCTTGGTCCTATGAGGATATGTCTAGCATTGACCCTAACATTATGGTGCATAACATCATTAGTTATCTTATTTCTAAGCCTGTGCATCAAAAATTTAAAAAAAAAATGCCTGAAGTTTAAACTTTGTCATAAGGAAATCATTAAATTACTTGACGCTAAAATTATTAAACTAGTGGATTATTCTGAATGGGTGTCCAACATTATTCTCGATTGGAAGAAAGTCACTATGGTTATTAGCATTTGTATTGATTTTTTCAACCTTAATCTTGCTTGTCCCAAGGACAACTTCCCCTTAACTTCAATAGATGCCATCATAGATTCTATGGATGGTTATAAAATTTTATCTCTTATGGATGGTTTTTCAGGATACAATAAAATGCATATCACTCTTGAAGACCAACATAAGACTACTTTCACCACAAAATGGGGCACCTATTGCTATGTCAAAATGCCCTTCGATCTCAATAATTTGGAGCCACCCTACCAATGTGCAATGGCCCGCATATTTCACGATCTCATTCACCAAATTATTGAAACCTATGTGGATGATCTTATTACTAAATTTAAGCATCGTAAGAATCATCTTTCCAATCTTGTCATCATCTTTGAACCTCTTCTTAAATATAAAGTTAGACTTAATCCTTACAAATGTGTTTTTAGAGTCACATCTTGCAAATTATTAGGATTCATAGTCTCTCGCCACAACATTGACGTTGATCCTGCCAAAATTAGTGTTATCATCAACATGCCTATTATTAGTTTTATCCCTAACATTCATACTTATCTAGGCAAGCTTGGGGAAATTAAACGATTCATCTCCAAAATGACATATCAAACTCACTGTGTCAATTTCTTTCTCAAAAAAGGTACTACTTTAGAATGGATAGATCTATGTCAAAAAGCTTTTGATAACATGAAAGAGTCTTTGTTTCACCCACCTACTCTTCGTCCTCTTTGCAACAATATAATTTTGATTCTATATATTTCTTCCACACCTATTTCAATTGGGGAAATGATTACCCAACAAGATGATATGGGAAGAGAGTATATTATCTACTACATTAGCCAAGGCCTCATCGACTATAAAACATGTTATACCAAAATTGAATGTGATTGCCTCACCATCTATTTTGTGGCTAAAAAACTTCGTCACTACATGCTTTACCAAACTACCTATGTCATTGTTCATTCTGACCCCCTTCATCATTTCTTCTCCAAAGCCTTTCTTCCTGGAGATATAATTGGTAAATGGATGGTCCTCCTTATGGAATTCGATCTTCACATTATCACTCAAAAAGTTGTTAAAGGGCAAGTCATAATATAACTCACATTCCATCCACTTCTTCCCTTCAAGATGACCTTCCAAATTATAATATTTTTAACATTGAAGGTCTTAATCAAGCTATCTCTCTTAAATATTATTTTCATAGCTTTACCGTTGATCTTGAAGCCAATAATCTTGAAGAATCTTCCACTTCATCTGATACTACTAAACCAAAGGTAGTTATCGAGGAGCTCCCTAAAATAAATGTTAAATTGCATGAAGATACTTGGACCCTTCACTTTGATGGTGTTAAATGCCTTCAAGGAGCTGGGAAAAGTTGCATTCTCACAATTCCTCTCAGTAAAATCATTCCTTTAACTTTTCATTTCACCTTTAATGTTACCAACAATATGGTCGAATACGAAGCTCTTAACTTAGATATGTGTGTTGCTCTTGATTTAGACATTCAATACCTTTATGTTTTAAGTGATTCTCAATTTATTTGTCGTTAGGTTAATGGTGACTATCAATTTAAAAGTGAGAACCGTATTACCTATCATCAAATTACAACCACTCTTTCTAAGAATTTTATCTCTTTCACTATTGAGCCTATTCCTAGAGATCAAAATTTTGTTGTTGATTCTATTGCCTCTTCAGCTTCTATGTTTCATTTGAATCAAGTTCTTTCATATCCTTCTTTTTTATACAAATAAGAAAATGTTCATCTTCAAATCAACTACTGAATTTGTTTATTTGTCATATTGAGGTTATTACCATTAGATAAAGCCCTTGGTATAAGGACATCATTTAATTCTTAGAACACCAAAATTATCCTCCTAATTTAGATTCTTGTGAAAAGACACACATTCGTAAACAAGCTTTCAAGTATGTATTTTGACATAACATCCTTTACTATCACAATGCTAAAGGTACCTTGCTCTGTTGTGTTATACAAGCTAAGGTCCCTCCTCTTCTTGAACAAGTACATGGAGGCATTTGTGGTGGTCACTGTAGTGGACATGCTACAACATACAAATACCTATGTATGGGTTACTTTTAGCCTACTCTTGAAAAGGATGCAATCGAATATGATAAAAATTGCACTCCTTATTAGCTTCACGATGATCTTATCCATTCACCTCCTACTGAACTTCAAACTATCAAATCTCCATGGCCATTTTCCACATGGAGATTCGATCTCATTAGTAAACTTCCTCGCTCCCAAGATGGGCATGTCTTTATCATCACTGCATCGAATATTTTACCAAGTGGGTAGAAGCCATGCCCCTTGTTAACGTCATCAATCCTACCATTTCCAAATTCATTCTTAACCAAATTATTTTCTGCTTTAGTATTCCCCATACCATCATCTCCGATAATGGTGGTAATTCTAAAAATAAACATGTTAAATAACTTTGCAACAAATTCAAAATTGATCACAAATTTTTCATGCCTTATTATCTACAATGTAATGGTCAAGCTGAGGCTACCGATAAAATTCTCAAAAAAAATCTTCAAAAGCCAATTCGTGAAACCCACATGGATTGGCATATTCATCTTTACCCTACACTTTGGGCCTTTCGAACTAGCATATGCACTACCACTAAGGCAACTCCATTTTTTCTAGTCTATGGTTTTGAGTCAGTTCTTCTTTTAGAAGTTGAGCTTCCCTCTCTTCATATATCTCTTCATGGCATTATTCCTGATGAAGAATTATGTGAATCTCACCTTTATACCCTTGATCTTCTTGATGAACATTATCTTTTTTCTTTGCAACATAACCATCAATACAAGTCTCATATCGCCCGACAACATAACAAATGTGTTAAAGTTTGCACTTTTAATGTTGGTGATTTTGTGCTTAAATTAAATTACACCCATGATAAATAAGGTAAATATGCCCAAAAATATTGGGGCCCATATTTAGTTAAAGATATTCTTGGTCCAAGCACTTACCATGTCAAACTAATAAAGGCCATGTTTTCAAAGAGCCCACCAATGCTTAATTCCTTAAAAAGTACTTTGCCTAAACATTTACTTCTTATCATGTTTTCTATCTATATCTATCTAATAATTTTTATAGGTTACTTAAGCACGGGTCTCTTCGTTTGCAATAATCCTTTTGCAAACCTTTAGTCCTCCCTTTTGATCTTTTGGTTTCTTGATGTACCATAGTCTTATTTAGCTTCTTGCATTTTCTCTTATTTTTGACACCCCTTGGGTTTTTATTTTGTGAGTTGATTTGTCAGACCGTGGATAGGACCCAACATTTCTCACAAAACCACCATCTTTTCATCATTTTTTTTTCTTATTGCTGCTTACCAATGTTATTTTGGCATCCATTGGGTTTTTCTTTTGTGAGTTGTTTTGTAAGAAAGCTCCCTCACCTTGCTTCTCTCTTGCTTGTCGGTACCCTCGTGGGTCTCTATTTTATGAGTTACTTTGTAATATCGCGGATATGACCCAGACATCCTCATAAAATTATCATCTTTTCATGTTCTTAATCTTTGTTCTCAAACTTTAGCTTTTATTTCTCTTGCTAGATGAAATCTGCACAACAATTTATGTTAGCATGTTTTCCTCCACTTCCCTTTTTTTATGATAAAGAATCACACTTTACTATCATTATATCCCTCTCTTTTCCTTTTGTCACATTTTTTGCGATTTGAAGTAATTTAAATTATTCCATGTGTTGTTCCTCTTGATTTCCCTTTCTTTTCACTCCACATTAGATAAAACAAGGTCAAAGTAAAGATAATACTTTTATTTTACCTAGATTTATGAGACTTTTAGACCCCATGCTCTTTAAAGTTTCTCTCTATTAATAACCTTCTCCTAAGTTTTTAAATGAAAGCCATATTTAGCACCCATGTTTGGTTTTTCAAATATGTATGGAGGAGGAATCTAAAAAAAGACATCAAAAAAGTTAAAAGCCAAATCATCTGAATCAAAAGACAATGATATCTAAAATGCAACATACAAATCTCAAAATTCAACATCATATCAAAACACATGATTACAAGCACATCTCCTATCTCCAATCGAAGCTCAAACTCCATAGTCGGCTTCACATAGAGCTGAAGTCTTTTGGGGTGCAATAGGCTAATAGATTGGAATAGGGGATTTCAAAAAACTCTATAGTGCTACCTACTTTCTCATGCAAGTACCCAATATTCGTAGTAGATCAACAACTCTATAAGGGGTCCTAAAGAATGGAGAACACGTCATGAGGAGATAGGTCCATTTTAATTTTCATGCATATAGCCTTCATGGGATGATCTATATACTCTATTTCTTGATCCAAGACTTGTGTCACTAAGAGAAGTTCTTCATAGTCCTTAAGGTCGAAAGTCCTCTTGTTTTGACAAACCTAATTTGAGTGTCCTAACTTTGATAAAGAGTTCATTTGCATTGGTTTTTCTTTCATTCTCCCCTCCACCCATTTCATTTCCTCCCCGTGATTCTAAATATATTTTTTCTTCTTTAATTCTTTCTTTTTCACCTCTTAAAAACATGCTAGCACTACTTTGTTTTAGTTTTATCTATCCTTAGAGCAAAATAACATGTTTGAGAAATTATGGATTATCACCTTTCTTTACACCATGATTTTACATTTATTAAACTCTTTACTTTCTTTTTACCATTTATCATGATTTTTATGTCATATAGTTATAGACACCTGAGTTCATACTCTTTTTCTATTGTTGAGTGAGGTTGGCTTGTTACTTCTCACTTGACAATGTTGTTTTCCTTTTTATGCATCATTTTTCCATTGATGATTAAGATGTGGTTTGTTACTGCTCACTCATCAATGTTGTTTTACCATTTTATTTTGTCTTTTTACCATTCATTTATTTTTATTTTACCGTCCTATTTGACATGTATCATTGGTTTGACTTGGTGAGTTTGTCTTTCTTACTTAAGGATAACATTATTTGATTTTTTTTAATATCTTTAGTAGCCTTACCTTTTTGGTTACCCAATTTACTCTTATTTTTGACTTGGTCATTTGATCTAACATAGCACCTATCAACCTAGCTTGCCAAATTTTCCAAGTATGTCATATCCTCATAGCACTAGCTATCTTGGCTTTTCTTGCATTTGTTTGTTTTTCATCTTTAGTTTTGTATTATTAGGTTTGTCGAAAGCAGTCTATGCACCCTATACAATTAAAACTAATAACACAACAAACAACTATTCCACGATAAAGGTAAGTCAAGGTATACATCGCATTTACTTTTTAGATTAGTTTCCCTTTCAATCATTTACTTTTAGTTATTTTATGCTTTTAAAATACTGAAACTTTTTTTAATATCAATGTTGTGTGTCCTTATGTTCTTTCTCGAAACACCATCCCCTATTACACCTTAGTGACACATGATGAGCTTTGAGTGGGGCATATATATACACATAATATTTTTAACTTTTATTGATTACTAATGCTTTACATCTTGTAGGAACCCGTTGAGACTCAATCTCTATGAGTGCATGTCCTAAAGGGTACATCGAGAAAGGGGTGGACAGACCATCGGTGCTTCGCATGATTTTTGTCCCTTATTGACACATTATTACCAATCAAACCATATCCCAAAACCATTCTTTAAGCTATTTTTTCTCCCTTGAGTATTCCTCCAATATTTTCCTCTTTCCATCCCTCCTTTCTTATCTTAAACTCATTTTTGACTGTCAGTTGTACTAGGTCGACTGGGTTAACCCATTATAGTTTAGGGGCATTATTTACTTTCTTAGTTTGTTAGCCCTTTGGCTGACCTAGCCCAGACTTGGTAAATTATCCTTGAAAACACATTGGGTCGACTAGGTCGACCTTATACAGCAGACATTTCTGGAAGGATTTAGGGTAAAATACACCTATAAATATAAGATCATTTTAGTCATTATTCATATGTGCAATAAAAATTTATTATTTGCTCACACTTCTTCACAATCTGCTCTTTTACCATTCTACTTGAAGAGACTTAGTTTAGGTTTCTTATTTTGGAGAATCTAGTCTTGTAGATAAGTCTTGGATGCTTTGGCCTTTTTTAGTGATCCTTACAAACCACAACAAACCTTTTACGAATCCCCTTTGACCAAGGGAGAGATTGAGTCTCGACGGGTTCACATTTAGGTAAGTATATTCTAACTTTGTTCTCCTCTCCTTTAGTAGATAAAAATAGCATAAATGTTGGCTCAAATAATACTATCTTTCATATTTCATGTATTAGGGTGTTACTCATACTTACTTTAATTGAAGTTCCCTATACATGTTTATTTTATTGCTTCTAAACCCCCATTTTGTGCCACAAAATTTGGTGTGTAATGGATTAGATTTTACTTTCTTGTTATTAGAATAGAAGTGAATGTTTTAAACCTTAAGAATCCATTAGGGTTGTGTAATTGTGTTAGACTGTAGGCTTTGGAACCCTTCCTAGCATGATGTGTTATGATAAGTGATACAATTTATCCCCTAATTAGGTCTAGCGTATCCCCATATTGGTCATGCTCCCGCTTAACAAGTGTAGCCCAATTAGAAGTGTAGGCATGATCTATCTTATTCGATCTATGATTAATTCATAAAAATGATGCATTTATGATTGCATACAGATCCCCTTATACTTCCAAGCTAACACTCAAATGGCTACATACATTATTCTCCTTGAGCTCTCTCTCTCTCTCTCTCACTCTTTCTATCTGCAATTCATCATAATCTTCCGTAAGAGATTGAAGCTAAACTACTCAAATATTAGCCTCACATTTCTTTATATGGGCTTTTCATAGTGTTACGTCTTAAAAAATTTCACTTAAGTTATCTACAACTAACACATGCCCCAAAGCTCCTTTGCTTCCACTCCACGCATAAGATAACAAATTCATTTAATGTAGTATTATGTATCAAATGTTATAGCTGTATAAATATGTAGGTCTACCCTAGAAGTATAACCTCTTGTAGAGTTTATGTTGGTAAATCTAGACTACCTATTAGGATGGATCTATGTGCATCTATTTCACCAAATCTTACCCTTTACATTTACTTATCCTTCACATAATTGGTCTAGAGTCTAAGTAGGTTTATCTTAAGTCCACATGGTTTTGTTATGATTCTGATGCACAAATTTCACTAACGCCTTGAGGTTTTGGTGTAACGGTTTGTTACATTTGGTATTAGAGCCTCTAATCATGTTCAAGTCACATAGCAGGTGGCTACGCCGGTATGGCAGTGTTCTCTCGGGGCTCGTATATATGGGGGATCATGGTGTACGAGCACAAATTTAACCCAGAGTCTGGTCTTTGGAAGCATGGTGGGATGTTATGATCCTGATGAGTAAATTTCACTAACGCCTCAAGGTTTTGGTGTAACGATTTATTACAAGTTTCACATCTAAACTCATATAGTCCTGACCTTATCCTAAATGTTCTATGTGTTACTCGATTGCATAACATTGATTCAATAAAATTACTTCCAAACCTAGGAGTGCCATTATACTGTTAAAAATTCCTTAGCTTGCAGTGCACCCATATTCAAATGGTCTCATGAAATTTCAACCTTATGAAACTTGCATGAACCAAAACTTTGTAAATGATGGTCCAAACTTGTGTAATTATAATTTTCTATTTATTTTTTATGCATCAACATATGTGCCCCAAAGTATCTATGCACTCATGCCTTGTGCTAACAAGTTGGAACCTTCAAAAAATTAGATTTAGTTGTCTTTAGTGATGTAAGATTAATTTGTACCTAAGTTTTTCTTGAATCATAGATGGATTATATTTTGGGTATGGATGTTATTCAAACAAACACTTTTCTATTTTTATGAGTGTGTATTATTGAAGATCGATGGTACTACATAATCACTTTGGGTCTAAAATCCATCTACAATGGTTGAATCAAAGTTTCAATTTACATACAAACTTGTTTTAGAATTTCACCTTTACATACAAACTATTTCGTGGTTCCAACAAAATAATCATAATAATATTTTGAGTCTGTGTAGTTGAGTTGTCTGCGACACTCAATTACTAGTACTTCTTAGGCTCCAATGAGGGTTTAGGAATTTATCTTCTCAACCCAAGGTTTTAACACTGACATCTCCTTGGGGCATAAACCCATTCTCTAATGAGTTTAAAGCATATCTTGGTTTGCTAACTGACAAGTTTATTTATTCCTTACTTTTTCAATTTTAAATATTCTAGTGATCTAGATTGTCCATATTTTCTAATCATGGGTGGGCATTGATTTATACATATTTCCTTGTAGGTTTTGCATGGATCAATATGGATATTTGGGTCATATAGGACATCAAATTTGATTAACCATAGGTAACAAATGTTTTCTTTTATTATTTTAATCTAGCATTTTCAATACTAGACTAAAAAGAGGAGTTCTTGGACACATATAATTAATATTAAACACTTGAAAATGTCAATTTTGACGTATCTTTAGCATACTCTTGTTTACATTCTCTCTTAGCCATTCATCTATTTATGAGTTCAACCAACCCAGCTTTCCATCATTCATATACATGACCTCCCTAGTATCTACCTTAATACTCAACTATCCTAAGCAAATTGTCACCCATATTTCATATTACTTTTTCTTCCTTTTTGGATAGTGTTGGTAACAATCAAATGCTATCAATTATCTATAATGTTTGCCTTCATCAACAATGTCCCAAGTTCCTCAAATGACTAATTTTCAAATTCAAATTCCTCTTGAGTTGGTCCACAAGTTTCACATGTTTGTTATGGGGAGAGGAATACCTATTTAAATTCATATATTTATTTACATCAAACATAAGTCTATTCCTATCTAGCTCTCACTTGGTCACTACTCAAAAAACCAATTGCATATTAAGAGATCTATTTTTACATCCTTGAGGCACTATCCTAAAGCATCTAAATATAAAAACCCTTAAAGGAATAGTCCCTAAACTAAGTTTAAACACCTAAATCAAGGTCAAAGTGTCATATTGTCAGGTTTTGAAAGCCAAAGAGTTGCATTGTAATCTAGCGTATCATTATTGAACACACACACATATATGGAAGAACTACATGCGATTTGAACCCTCTTTAGAGTATTAAAACGTAGGTAATGTTCAACTATTCCGTGAAGTGCATTTGGAGTTGTCCAATCCATCTTTCTAACCCCTTTTATAGGTCGAGAAAGTGTTGAAATGGAGTTAGGGTTTCGAGGAAAAGGAAGACAAAACTTAAATTTATGGATAGGACTGAAGATCATAAATAACTTGAAAAATATCTTGACAAGTAGGTGTAGTGATATGTGACACAACACACCAAAAATTACATAAGGCTAGTTTTGACAGATAGTGGATGAGATTGGTTGTCGTAAGTGTCTGGGCTTTGTCGACAACATCCTAGAAAATTTTCAAATTTTGTTAATTGAGTCAAGCGACCATAAAACCACTTTTAGACTAGTTCGGATGATTGTGCATAGATAGTGAGGCAAATAGAATAGAAATAAACTAAGTACCTTATCTTGTCATTTCTATAAATATTAACTAAAATAAGTCATTTGTCAGCGTCATATTTGTGTAGTTTATGCCATGTCTTATGTAATCTAAATTTCAAGAGTATTGTCCTATTTAGAACTCATGAATCTAAAAAAATTAAAATAGTTCCATCATCTCCTTTGTTAAGTTTAATCCTCTATTGTGTCCCTTGTAACTAACTCCTAGGGCTCATCTGCCTCCAAGAGAGTTGTCCACCAAGTTGCAAACATCTTCTCACAAGCTTTGCTTGGTTATGGCCACCAAAGCTCCTCTCAACAACCTTTGACATGGCTTAACATGCCCATCTTTCGCTAATCATAGTTCACAGTTATGGTCATCCATCCAATAATCTATTACCAAGTGCTATGCCCTTTGATGAACAATCTTAGCCATGGTCATCCACTCTGCACTGTCTACTCAACAAGAAGAAAATAAGAAATGAATTTTTATTCATGTGAGGATTAGATCAATTTTTCGGGTGGTAATTTAGTGACATTTGAAAAATGATGTAAATGTAATACTTAGTCGGGTAACATGACATAAATGTGGCATTTTTCCATGACATTTGCACCACATTTTCACTACAATTTTGATTGAGCAAAGAAACAAATATCATATAATGACGTAAAATTGACCTAATTTGTAGTGCTAATTACACTTCATTTAATAGTGTCAACTACCATAATCTTGTCAACAAATTTTTTGCTCGGATCAACAAACATATTCATTTCTTTATTTACTTCTAGTAAATTTGAAGTTGAACAATATATAAGCTAACTATACATTAAATTAGTTTTAATCATCCTTGTGGAACACATCTATATAAAAACTTCTGAAATTTAATGTTTTTTTTTCCACCTAACGAGTTTTCTATTGTTATAATTAAAAATAATTCCTTTTGAAAAAAATGATTATAAATTCATTTTTTATTTATTTTAAGAGTGATTCAAATTTTATTTTTATAAGTGCATATATATATATATATATATATATATGGCTTGAAGTATTTTTTTTTTTTTGAAAAAAAAATTAAATTGTTTAGAGGCTTATATATTTTTAATTAAATTCTCACTTCAAACCTTTGTAGGCACATTTGATACCCTTGTTTAAAAACAAAGTGACTACTAAATGAATTTAAAAAAAAATAAATTGTCTCATTATAAATAACTCTTCTGAATTAAGGGCTTGTTAGAGATATTCTTTTCCTTCGAAATATTCAAACCAAGTGATTATTGAAGATTTATATGGTAATTTAATGATTTATTATGTTAATTGTTATCATCCGAAATTTCTTACAAGAAATAGAATCATATCATTGGACATTTATTTTATATATAAATTTGATAGAAAATTATATTTATTAGAATTAGAAATAAAATCTTTATAAAACTTACAAACATAAAATATTGTATAAAATTTAATGAAAAATACAAATTCTTAATCATTAAACCAATTCAAATACATTTGTAAAAAAATTACATATATGGGACAGTGAAAGCTAGTCTGCAATGCTTATAATAAAAATTACATATATGGGACAGTGAAAGCTAGTCAGCAATGCTTATAATAAAAGGCCGCTGCAAGCGACTGTTTGACACTCCTATAAAAAGGGGATGGAATTTACCTGTCAGAAGCGACTTATTGCAGAAGAAGTTATCGATAGCATACCGCTGTAAGATGGGTGTGTATCTCCATCGATTTCAGCCAACAGAAAAGGCCTCGGAGGGTCCTCAATATCCACTGTGCCTTCCAACATTTTCGCCACTTTCCCCATGGAAGGCCTCTCCTCTGGTCGGCTCTGAATACACCACAACGCCGCCTTCACCATTCTCTCCACCGCTTCCAGCTGACTCCGATCCTCTCCTACGCCACTCAGTCTGTTATCCACCACATCTGCTACACTCCTTTCTATCACCACCATATCGAAAGCCCACCCAGGAAAATACCATTCGCTGCGCTGCACAGCGGAAGCCGGTGCATCCAAATTCCTTCTGCCGCTAACCATCTCCAGAAGCACCATCCCGAAGCTGTACACATCCGCTTTGGCAGTAATTGGATTGATTTCAAACCACTCCGGGGCTAGGTATCCACGGGTACCCCTGATTGTCGACACGCTCAGACTGCGCTCTTTTTCGACCAGTTTTGCAAGCCCGAAGTCAGAAACCTTGGGGCAAAAGCTCTCGTCCAGCAAAATGTTCTCTGGTTTGATGTCACAATGAAGGACCCATTCCAGGCACTCCTCGTGCAGGTAGGCTATGGCCCTCGCTACCCCCAACGCTATGCGGTATCGTATGCCCCACTCCATTACATTCGCCCCCTCCGTGCTGAAAAGATGCCTGTCTAGCGAGCCGTTGGGGATGTACTCGTACACAAGCAGTCTCTGCTCGCCTTCTGCACAAAATCCCCACATGCGAACGAGGTTGAGGTGATGGATCCGCCCTATAATGGTCACCTCTGCCCAGAATTGCTGCTCTCCGTGTTGAAGGCCTTCCAGTTTCTTTACGGCAATCTGCCTCTGATCCGGCAGAATGCCCCTGTACACCGGCCCGAATCCTCCCTTACCCAGTATGTCGCTGAAGTTGTTGGTGGCTGCTTTCAGCTCTGCGTAAGTAAATTTCTTCGGCCCGCCAGAGGGAAGAAGATCCAGGGCAAACATTCGGGCTATGTCTCTGAATTTGGAGTACC
This sequence comes from Torreya grandis, assembly GCA_037957365.1. NCBI lineage: Eukaryota > Viridiplantae > Streptophyta > Pinopsida > Cupressales > Taxaceae > Torreya > Torreya grandis. The sequence continues at coordinate 540,362 of JARHVA010001832.1, forward strand.
TCCTCAGAAACGCCCAGAAAGCCAAAACGCCGCACAACAGCTCCACGCCGAACAAGGAACAGATTATGATCAGATCTCGCGTTGTGTGGTCGGAATCCTTGGGAGGAGGTTCTAGTTTCAAAAGAGTTGGACAAACATTTCCGACTACTGAGAGCAGTCCATTGAATTGATTTGGGGCTTTCTTCCCGCTTGCAGAGACCTTCAAATACATGAGCGATTGCGCCTCTGGAGACCAGTATCCATTGAGCAATCTGCCCAATTGATAGACACAATTCCCGGTGTCCAGCTTATACGCGAAACCCTTACAGCTGCTGTTACTCCTACAAAAATCTATGCAGTCTTGTAATCTTGTGACAGACGAATCTGGAAATTTCCTTTCGTTAAAATTGACGTAGTCCAGCGCCTCAAATTCTAGATCAGTCGTGCCCTTGATATCATTGTGCGGCCTGCAGGTTCGATTATCGGTAGGGCTGGGGTCGAAACCAGGCGGACAGTAGCACTTTGGTTCCCAGTTCTGATCGGCCTTACACACAGCGTTCTCTCCACAAGACCCGTGGATTTTACAGTGCTCTGGGACGGCTTCCCACACCACATCCCATGAAGAAGGGGAATTCCTTTTCCGACTGTACATTCGTAGGCTCCCGTTGCTCTCTAAAGTGAGTCTCCTCAAGCGATCCCCCTGGCCACCGTCGGACGCCATGATCAAATTATTAGCATCGTCCACGCTGGTTGTATTCAGAAAACCATTATTGTCTAGAGTAATTGCCGAGAAGCCTGACTGCCAATACCAAATTTTTGCTTGACCTTCCTGTTCCTTCATATAATACAACGAAATTTTGTTAGATTGTTGGTCTAAAGAAAGTGAGTAGTAGTTGTTGTCTCTGCCATAGGTGCCATTTGCTAGTCTCGACTGCAAGGCGTGTTCACCGGTGAAGTTCTGTGTTGGAAGAAGAGTAAGCGTAGGAAATTCTGTAAAGCTCTCCCAAGCAAAATTCTGGCCCTGGCTCTGGCTTTTATTGAGGACCAAATTGCCTGTATCCTGTAACATAAGGTCCATTGTAGAATTACCTAGACCCTTAGTGCTCCAAGCGATTCGCCCTTTCTCGTCTACAATGGACAGAACTCCGTTTTTTAAATTGAGAGAAGAATTTCGGCCTACAAGAGTCGTCGAATTTGCCATCCATGCGAGAGTCCGGTCAGAATCATTGGCATACCACACAGCAAAGGCATAAGCACTTGGTGTCAGGTTATAAAATCCAGCGCAAAACGTACCATTTTGTGAAACCAAGTACGTGTTATCGCTAGGTCTGAAACCAGAAGAATTCAGCCGAGTATAGGAGAGATGTAACACTGTTGCTTGCTCCTGTGCTTGACTATTATCAGCCCACACAAACACCATGAAAATAAGCAATAAAACACATGGAGCGCCCATGATTTTTGTGTTTACCACAACAGAAACCTTCTCCACCATCAATTCAGACTGACTGAGCACTACCACAGAGGTGGAAAAATATTCATAAAAACATGCCGATCTTCAGATTTTGAAGGTTTATGAGCGACTACTCCTGCCTTTGAGTCCACACGAAAATACATTTGCGTCTATCCAACGGCCACGGCGTTTACCGGAAACGTATCTGGATTCCAGTCAAGGCCATCGCCCTATTGGCTCTCAATGCAAATGTACCCCGTCGTGTAGCTTTGATTGACGGCAAGGATATTCAAGTTAAAAGCAGAACTGCTCATTTAATCTCAACCAAACACGGTAGCTTTGGTGTAGCTTCCGTGCGGGCTCTTTCTGGTCAATTGAATGCTTCGCCTGCCATTATTTAACCTTCGTGGAAATAACTTATATCAAGTTTGCTTTAGTAGATGTACGGGCACCAGAAGTCTTGCTTGTTTATGTGATGTGGGTTTACCAATTGTACAATTATCATGTATATAAAAAAAATTGATATTAAATTAGATCATGTTATGTCTATTTCCAAGATAAATTGGGTTCATTTAAAGGATAAAAAATTAAATCCACTTTTTACATAACCAAAAAAAAAAAAATTTAATAATTTTTTTTTTCCATATAATAAATTGGGTGTATTAAAAAAAATGATATTAAGTTAAACTATATTATATTTATTCACAGATTAAATTGGGTATATTCAAATGATAAAAGGTTAAATCCACTTTCTACATAACAAAGAAAACAATTTTGAGTAAAATTCTCTTTCCATATAACAAGTTGGGTGTATAAAATAAAAATGATATTAAGTTAGACCAAGTAATGTTCATTCATATGTTAGAGTATATGCTTATGCTTGCTATGTTCTATAGATAGTTTTTTTGTCCTTTTTTTAGTTTTGTCCTTCAATAGATTTATCTCACATTGGTTAGTTAGCCTTGGTTATTATTTTTCCTTGTCTATTTATGCAAATTCTCTCCATTGTACTCGCATTTCTTTTTTAAATATTATCTGATTTACATTTCCAACATCTTGTAATGTTTTTGTTGTCAATATTTCAGATTCTTGAGTTATCAGAATGATCTTATTATCATTATTTATATGGTACCGGAGCCTTGAAGTATTGCAGCGATCCTATTGTATATTAGCTACAAGTATTTTTTTCAAATAATTCTATACACCCAATGCTATTCCATTTATTGTTGTGTCATTATACATGTGGCGTTGGAAAATTGAGAAGTAGTATTTGTGCATGTATGTTGTTGCGTGAAAATTTGGTCTTTGGTCTATGTGATTGGTCGTTAGTGTTTTATTTTGCACCAACAGCAAAATCCCAAGTAGAGTCTGCATTGAGAGGATAGACTCTGATCAGCATTAGAGTTGCGTTGGATACCTAATTCACTAAATTTTGGTCTGGAGTTTTTTTTTAAAAAACTATAGCCTCTATTGGTTAGTTTGACAACCCTTCCAACTCTGTGTTGGAAGGAGATTAGAGGTGCATACGTGTGTTGGAAGTTTTATACTTGCAAAGAAGATCTGCTCTGTGTTGGACTGCATAAACCTGCCCTTCTATTAACTTTGGCACCCTTTCTTTCTATCAACTCTTGTGTTGGAGCTACAAGGATCCAGACTGCATGTGGGTCTGCATTTAGTTTGTTTTGTAGGGTAATAAGACTATTGCGTGGATATTTGACTCCCAATTGCCTCAAACCTGCATCATCCTCTTAATATTTGTGTGGTCTGAGATCTGCATTGGAGGATAGGATCCAATCATCTCTTGTAATCATGTTGTGATGGAATTGATGAGGTGACATTGGAAGTGGTGAGGAGATTTTTTATTTACAATGTCTATTAGTTAGGGATCACATCCTTGTTCTAACACATTGGCAACATTCTCCCTCTTGGTGGCATCCCATTTGCTTGATCAACGACTTGCTAGGTGATAGACACCTATAATCTAATTATTATCCTCTTAAAATAGTTCTATTTATTATTTGATTTTAATAGTTCTATTTTTTCCTTTAAGAGGAAGTATCTTTCACTTACACGTGTATAGGGGTCATCGATAGATTTTTTTAATTAATTTGAGCACGTCCACGATGAAATTTTGGTTCTAATGAGTGGTTAGAAGGCTAGGTTCACTACTAATTTGGTCACAAAATCATCTTGTAGTGCAATTATTATTACTTTTGACCCATTTACAAAATTCGTAAAGCCTATAACTTTTGAACCGTAATTCAAAATTGAGTTCAGTTTTTTTTAAAAAGTGTACAGTTTTCAATTCTCCATTCACTAATGTAATCTATTTGTAAAAATACACTTTTTATAAAGTCCAAAATTTGGGGAGGGAGGCTCAATACAAATCTTCTGGGGGGTTGTCGCGATGCTAATTTGTGCACCCTTTTGCATTATTTTCCTCTTTGATAATTTAAGAGCATGGCTTATTCTTCTAATTTAAATTAATACAAGCCTTTAACTACACATAATTACCATACATTAAGACATAATGGAAACAATCATTAAACACAAATGATTATGGTCTCTACTGAATGAAGTTCAACCACAATTCACTAGAGAATATGAAATATTTCAACACCAATGTAAATTTAAAGAGTATATGGGTTTGATAGGGGCTTATGTGAGTGATAGTCTTTTGTTTCATTTGGATAGATGTGACTCTTCATTCAAAATATGAGCTAAATTATAGGGTTTAGTTAGGAAAGTAGATCACATGAGAGCCATGTAGCTTGAAGTCGAGATTACTTCTCTTAATCCTAAATATTTTTCTTCTATTATAGACTATCTCACTAAGTTTAAGTACTTGTTGACACAATTGAAAGGGAGTGGACGAGATAAGAAATATGAAAAGTGTGTATACTTGATTCTATCTAAGTTGAAAAGTTCATTCCAAATTTTTGTTTATACCTTTTTATCTAGCATAAATACCTTAGGTGTTGCATTTTAAATGCCTAATTTTGAGTTATTTTATGAAAGACTTACTAGGGAGGAATCCAAATTATCTCACCTTGAGTCTTCCACCTCTCAAAAAACATTAGTAGCATCTAATCCTAAGAGCAAGGGAAAATCAAAGAGTAAATCCAAGAGCACTCCTCCTCCATATCAAAGTATACATAAACCCAATAACTCTAAACAAAAATCATCTTCCAAAACCAAGAATAAGCTTAGCCTTTCATGCTCTTTTTATGGGGAGAATGGTCATGAAGAATCTAGATGTTTTAAGAGAATGCAAGCCTTGGAAGATGAAATTAGAAAACATAATATTTATATCTCCACTCCACCTAATGAACATGGAAAAGCACTTAATTTTATTGAGAGATATTAGTAACCTATTTTAGATAGTTGGGTCATAGATTCTAGTACTTCTCACCACATGACTTCTTCTAATGAGTCTTTTGTATCTCTTGATTTGAGTTCTGCTTCCAACATTGAGGTTAGAGATTCTTTTTTTATTTTTATTAAGGGAAAGGGTGATATGCAGCTTGATGGTGGCCACTTAAATGATTCCCTATATGTTCCTGACATCACTACAAATTTACTTTCTATTAATCAAATTTTTCATTTTAGTCGGGGCAAAATAATAACTTTCACACCATAGGGGGCTGAAGTTCAAGCATTGATAAAGCATCATACACTCATTGCACATGGTCTTGTTAATCATAGTTCTCGACTCTATTACTTTGAGGGTTTTGATGATACTCCTCTTATAGGGACATGTTTTGTCTCTCATGTATATTCTAAGAGTAAGCTTTGGTATGAGACATCCAAACATTTTAATTACAGATATTTATAGGAGTTGAGCACTCATGGTATGGTTGATGGTCTTCCTATAGTTTCATGTCTTGATGGAGTTTTCCTTGGTTGTGCATTAGGTAAACAACACCAAGACTCATTTAATAAAGGTATATCCAAGAGATCTTTTTCATCACTTGAGCTTATCAATAGTGATTTGATGGTCTTTTCTACTCCTTTTAATGGAGCTAAGTATGCACTTATTTTGATTGATATTTTTTTGAGGTGTACTTGGGTTTATTTTCTCAAGTACAAGAGCGATATTTTTTCACACTTCAAATTCTTTAAGGCTTTGGTCGAGAAATAGTCTTCTAATTGTATCAAGAAGCTTTGTACTGATAATGGGAAGTACTTCAGTAGAGAGTTCCTTGATTTTTTGGTAACTCATAATATTATTCACTAGCATTTTGTTCCACATAATCCACAATAGAATTGATTAGCAGAAAAGAAGAATCAAACTTTGAAAGAAATGGCTAACTGCATGATGAATTCATGGGATTTACCTCCCATATAATGGGGAAAAGTAGTTAATTATGAAAATTATGTTCAAAAGCGCACACCACATAAAAAACTTGATAATTTGACTCTAGAGGAGGCTTGGTTTGGAACCAATCCTGATGTCTCATTTTTCAGAGTCTTTGAGAGACATGCTTGGGATTTTGTACCAAATAAGGAAAAGAAAGCATTGGATAAGAAGAGTAAACCCTTGATCTTTGTAGGGTATTGTGAGGACAAGAGAGATTATCGCCTTTTAGATCTTGATATTCGTGATGTTCTTTTTCAAACACATGTTTAGTTTGATGTGCACTTCACTTCTCATGATTATTCTTCCATGCCTTCTTCTTCTTTTGTTGATTCCTCACCTCCTATTGAGGATTCATTCTTTGAGGGGCCAGTTTAGGAGGCCCCTGAGGAGGTTATAGATGTTGAGGGTCCTATTCCCACTAATGTTATCACTATGCCTATGTGGGATCATACTACACTTTCTAAGGTAACATCTTCTATACAAGATCTTCCACCCATTAGACATCATCATGTACATTCTACAGGTATTAGACTTTGTTGAAACACAACTAGATACTGAGAGGGGGGTGAATTAGTATATCAATTAAAACTTGTCTTTTGACACATTTTGATGCAAATTAAAAGATATATGCAAATCAAATCAAATATGCAAATATAATACACACATAAATATTCATGACACCATATTTATACATGGAAAAATCAAAATAAAAAACTATGATGAGAATAACTACTAGAATCTACTATTCTAATCAAGCCTCATAGTCAAAGCCTCACTGGTAAAACCTCACTGGTTACACATTTAAGGGTGCTGACCCTAAGGAGACACTAATCCCATAATTGAAGAGCACCATCTCTAAGGAAGCACCAACTCAACTTAACCTCATTGGTTATGATGTTTAAGGGCACCAACCCTAAGGAGACACCAATCCCCTAACTAAGCACCAACTTAACCAATCTAATGGCACCAACCAATCAGATCTATGGAACTATAATTCCAGTATACAAAATAGATTCATAAATGAATCCAACTATGTTCTCTTTGTTACAAGTCTAATCTGTAATTGATCATTCTCTACACACTATGTTTATGTGCCTTTCTTCCTCTTTGCCCCCTCTCTCTGTGTCTATATATGTATCTATTTGACACAATTCATCTCTCTCTACAACCTCTGTGTCACTATATTTTTATTTAACACAATTTGAATAGCTCCAACAACTTCAGCTATGGTAACAACAACCTCTAACCATGTCCTAGATGTATATATAAGCATTTGATATAGGGTTTGCTTCTTCTCTGTGTTCACACTCAAAATGTAACACATCATGTCAATTTTGGACTTTAGCTCATTAAAACTTGAACTGTAAATTTATCGCATCTCGATCCTATGCATCACATCATAATTGTAAGTCTCTTTACTATCTATAACATCTGTTAGACTCAAGTTTTGATGCACAAGCTCTTTAATGTAGATTTGATCAGTTAGATCGATCAATCTTGTTGTTTTGTTGAGATATAGAGCTTATACGTAAGTTCATGCATGTTCTTGCATATTTATCCACTTGACCATTGGAATATAAACACTTTAAATACTAGGCTTTGATATCTTTCTTCGCACCATCTTCAAGCTCTCTCACTCCATCAGAGCTCTGTATGCTCTTAAACTTTAATGTTCTACTCTTTAAAACATGTCCATCGATCTCTAGATCCTATTGATGAGGCCACCAATTGCTTATTTTTATAGCCTTATCTATGCTTAGTCTATGTAAATCCCATAACTATCCGTCACTAATGCAAATGAATGAATGAATTATATATATATATATATATATATATATGCTATGAATTATTGATGCTTTTCCTTGATTGAATTATATTGGTGTGACTTTATATAATAAGCATTTGAAGAGTCATGTAAAGCTGTAGAATCTTGCTAATCCATAGCTACTACAAGCTACCTATAGCAACTATAAGCTTTATCTACAGGTTACCCATAACCACTGCAGAGTGCTCATAGCCATTATAGGCTTCACCTACAGGTTGCCCGTAACCACTATAGAGTACCCAAAGTACTTTAGGCTTCACCTATAGGTTTCCTACAGCCACTAAAGAATACCCAAAACAACTATAGGATTCACCTATAGTTGCTCTCAGCCACTATATAATACCCATAGAAATTGAAGGTTTCACCTAGAAGTTGCCTGTAGCTATTACATAGTACCTGCAGCCACTATGCAAAGCAGAGTCATTATTGAGGAGATCTTGTAGATACATCTAGCTATCTTGAGAAACCAAATAAATGATTGGCAAGAATCATAATTGTTGTACGGATTTCCTACATGCAAAGAGACATTGGATGTGCTATCAAAGATGGTAAAGACATGGATAATGAGAAAATCCAAAAGAAAATAAAACAATAAAATAGTATGCCTTGTCTCTAATCCAGTCAAACCTAAAACAAGTAATTTCAGTTACTAACTACTTGAAGGTTGACAGGGGTAGTTTCTAAGTATTTGTATTTTTTTCTAGTTTGGTGTTTTTGGTTAAGAGTCAATAAACTACTTTTTGTATTTAAAGGTAGAACCTGGATCAGACTAGGTGTTGGATAATTTTGAGGAAATAATAGCATAAGTTTTTGAACTACAACCTTTGTATTCAAAATTGAGTAATGAGAAAGTTGAATTTGTAAGAAGTTTGTGAATTCTCTCAGAGAGGGATTGGATCTTAGTTCTGAACAAGGAAGGGCCCCCTCAAAATGAGTTGTTATGAAGATCTTGACCCTCTTTAATTATTAGTGTGTTGTGTAAGTTGATTTTAATATTAAGTTTGATTATATAAGTGTGATGCATGTATGATATATAAGTGTGAAATAGTTCTGTAATTCTATCACAACAATTTCATTATATATATATATATATATATATATATATATGTTAAATTTAGCATAAATTAATTGTACTACAACTGGAAAAATAAGTCAATTTTTAAATCAGTAATGCATATATAGTGATGACACTCTTAAAAAGCTTACGCACCTATGGTTGACAATTAATGTTAATCAGACTGGGGAATCTGGTAATCACTGGGTGATTAATCTGTACAACATTTTATCACCGTTGTCAAGGAGGGTTTCAATTATTGTTTCTAAAATCAATCATTAAAAAATTATTTTTAGTTAATGCACTATTCTATCGAGTGAGGCAAGTTGAGTGAGGACACTGCGGTGTCTTATGTCAAATGTCTAAGTTCCTAGACATATAGTTCTAATCGAGCAAGTCGAGTGAGGACACTATGGTGTCTTATGCTAGATGTCTAAGTTTTTGGAAGTAAAAAATGTATAAGTTACTTAATTCTTATTTCTAAAATTTATTTCCTATAAAAGTGATTTATTTTCAATAAAGTGTGCTCTTAAAATTTTCTTGCTTTTATTTTCTGCTTTCTAGAATAAAATTTTCCTGCTTTCATTTCCTACTTTCTAGAATAAAATTTTCTAGCTTTCTAGAATAAATTTTCCTACTTTTAGTAGTTAATTTTTATTAATTTCAATAAGTATAATTTTAACTCCTATTTGTTTGATTTCATCATTCCCTTATTTCTGCATTAAAAAAAAAATGGTCTAAAACAACCCCCTTGAAACACATGAAAATAAAAAAACTATGTGCAGGAAGGGACATGACAACTGAAGGAGTGGCATAATATTTATGCAGAGAGAAAGAGATTCTCGAGGGATATTCTTGCCAAATAGGCTACAAGTTACTACTAGGAAAGAACCACAAATACCTACAACTAGGAATCCTATTGAAGAATATACCATAAGTTGGAAGGCTCTTAAAGAATAAAACACTATAAACCAAAGGAGGCAGCTTGCAGAAGAAGCACTGCTAGATTTGAAAAAGGAAACATAAGTGGAAGAAACATTAGCTGAGCTGGTAAGAAGAAATGAAGGAGAGGAACTATACGAACCAGACACTCTAGAGAGTAATGTATTTATAACATTTTAACAAGGCTTTCTTGATCAAATCAAAGGAAGCTCAGGAAAATATTTAGACCCTTCATCCAATAAAAAATTGAGGATCAATAGATAAATGCTTATTATCGTGTTGACCAAGGGATTGATACAAAGTTTGAGGATGAGAACTTGAGTACTTTTGGTATCCATATCACAAGAAGAGCCATCATGAGCAAATAAGGAGACTTTGTAGAGGACAATGGGACTCCAGACACAGTTACTTTTGAATTTTCTATTCTAGGTGCAACTGGCATAACACAAATGAAAAACATCCTACCCTGAACCTTGCCCAATTTCAGAGGCACATTATCAGAAGACCCGAACACATTCTTGTTCAAATTTGATATCCTCTGTAGAAGCTATGACTATAGATAGGATCCACAAAAATTGAATTTTTTCAGCTATTCTCAAAGACTCAGAGATCTATTGGTTTATGGGACTAGGTAATAATTTGGTCCACACTTGGGAGAACATGAAAAAGAAATTTTTGGCCAAGTGTCAGGAATATGGAAGAGGAAGAAGTTATAGAAGAAATGACATCTTCAGAATGACTCAGGAGGGGGATGAATCCTTGGAGGTTTATGTTGAACAATTCATGTTCAATATACAAAAATTCAAGTAAAGTGCACTTCGAAAAGAACCTTTGAAACTCATCTTTCTAAAAGGACTCAGAGAAGATTGTCTAGAAGCCTTGGACCTAATGAGTGGAGGAGATATTTCTCACCCACCATTCTCAGATATCAAAGAGCTGAGCAAGAATTATTCTCGATTTGCCATAAACAAAGTTAGGAGCAATAAACTTCCATTGGCAGTTGCAAATGGCCTATAAAAAACTAAGGTTAATAACCTATTACATGACATGAAATAATATATCTTTAGCCATTTGGAAACCCAACTAGACAACCTGCACTCAAGATAAAAGCAAATAGATTTAGATCAAGCCTTAAGCATTTACCAGTCTAGACTATAAGAAGAAAAATGTTGATTGTAGATGTCACGAGGTTTGGGCTAAAGTAGCTCACATCTCAACTAAGGAACTCAAAACAATAGATCTACACACTATAAGAGGAGATAGTTACCAAGTTTTATATGTTGCAAAAATAAAACCATGGGTTCAACAATCACCTTATAAAAGGTATGGGATAAAATCCACCTTTTTCAAATTCTACCTCCTTTAATTCACAATTTGCAAATGTTACTCCCAATTGGACTAGTCCTTGGATGAACATTACACCTCTTAATTCTAGTTGGTAGCGACCTCAAGTAATCTATCCCACAACCTCTTGATAGCCTCCAAAAAATGTATGCCCATCTAGGATGCAAGCTTGGCAACCACTCCAAGGCCCACCCTTCACAAACTAGTGGCAATAGCCTTGGAGACCTAACCAGCCATGGGATATCTCTCCAGGAGAATGTCCTCCACAACAACAACAACAAACTCCTACTCTTATGACCAATACATAAGTTTCACTTAAACCTAACCAGCTACATACCCAACCCATACAAAATCTTGTAAATAAGCTAATGTAATTTATATTTAGTACTGAGTCTGTTTAGTACCTAGTATACACAGTGAATATCAATGAAGTTCACCTCTATTCAAGGAAGGTTCTACCACCCCTAGCACCACCCATAATAAGGGAATCAAATGATGAAACTCCAAAAGAATATGCTAACCCACCTCCATCATCTCAATAACTCTCTGAACCAACAAATGAAGCTGTTGATGAAATAGCCCCCCATTTCTAGAATATCTCAACCTTCAACGCTATATAATTGAACCTGAGTTTGATTTCATGGGACATCTTAAGAACCTTTGCATCAAAATCCATCTATTCTAAGTCATCAAATATGTACCCATATATTCTAAAGCTATTAGAGACCTCTATCTATGGAAACCAGGAAGGAAGAAAAAAGATCCTAATATTGTGCATGTGATTGGCCAGCTAGAAAACATCATGATGGGGAACACCCTACCAAAGAAGTATTCAGATCCTAGATGCCCAGTAGTAATAGTCTAGATCTATGACCAACAAATGTCTAATACATTGATTGACTTGGAGGCTACAATAAATGTAATGAAAACTGAAACTATGCACAAAATACAACTGAATAATATTCATACCACATCTACACTATTGAAAATTATTGATAGGTCTATAGTCAAACCAGAGGGAATCATTGAAGATCTTGTCATCACTATAGATTCTTGAGAGTATTCTATAGATTTCATTGTGCTACAGCCTAAATCTAATTTGGGTGGATACCCCCTTATCTTGGGATGACCTTGGCTTGCCAAAGTTGATGCCTTCATAAACTATATAATAGGTAATATGATGATATCCAATGGATACCACACTAGGTAGTTGGTTCTTTATCCCCCAACATAGTTGATTTTTACACCAAAGCCTACATTATGGGCTGAAGAAGATGAGGCAGATCAACCTTCCTTAATTTTTGTATTTACCATAGACCTTGCATGCACATTGGTTGATCAAGAGGAAGATACCATTCTCTCCAATGTTCTTCAACATAATTACCAAACTCTTTCTACAAATCTTGACCACTTGCAATGTGTTGAGTGCCCCTTTTCTAACTTCTATAAATTGGATAATTTTGATGCATTTGTACAGAAAACATTCCACTAGATGTTGTATAATAGCTATAAAAAATCAAATATATTCGCAATATGGAAATAATGAAAGAACTCTCACATCAAATTGAAATTTCTTCTGGAAAAACACTGCTTATTAATAACAAGTTGGAGTTAAAATGAAGCCTAGTCAGCATGTTGCCTGCCAACCAACATGATTTTGCATGGGATTATGAGGATATGTGAGGAATCAACCCAAAAACATGCACACATCATATTTACATCAAAGAAGAGTGCCAACCAATCAGACAACCACAACGTAAGATGAATCTAGCTCTTTGAGAAATAGTCAAAAGGGAATTATAAAAAAATTTACTGCTAGATTTATATATCCTATTTCTGATAGTGAATGGGTGTCACCTATGGTAATTATACCAAAGAAAAATGGAGAATGGTGTGTATGCATTGATTACAGGAAACTCAACACAACAACCAAGAAGGATCACTTTCCTCTACCCTTCATTAACCAAGTGCTGGACACACTAGCGGGGAAGAAATATTTTTCCTTTCTGGATGGCTTTAGTGGTTATAACCAGATTAGAGTTACTCTTAAGGACCAAAAAAAGATCACCTTTACTTGTCCCTGGGTTACTTATGCTTATGTTGTATTACCTTTTGGGTTATGTAATGATTCAACCACATTCCAAAGGGTTGTCTTAAGTATCTTTGCAGATATGGTCAATGAATGTGTAGAAATCTATATGGATGACTTCATTGTCTATGGAGAGACATTTGATGAATGCCTCAAAAACCTAAAAAAAGTGTTGTAATGTTGTTAGGATCACCATCTATCTCTTAGCTACAATAAATGATTCATGCTTATGATAGAAGGTATTATCTTAGGCCACCAAGTATCTGCTATAGGAATTAATGTTGACCCTACAAAAATCAGCATCATCTAAACCCTGCCTGTTCCTCAAAAATAGAAAAATGTTAGGAGTTTTTTAGGCCATACTGGTTACTATAGGAGATTCAAAAATAATTTTAGTAAAAGTAGAAACACCATTATTCACCCTTCTGGCTAAAGATGCTAAATTTCTCTAAACTCTTGCTTATGATATGACCTTCAAGCGATTGAAGGAATTATTATCCACCATCCCTATTCTATGTGGTCCTAATTGGAAGCTTCCTTTCCACATTCACATAGATGCTTTAGATACTACCATCAGAGTTGTGCTTGGCCAAAAATAAGAAGCACTCAATTATGCCATCTATTTTATGAGAAAAAACTTGTAGGCAATAGAATTAAATTATACAGTTTTTGAAAAAGAGTTCTTAGTGGTAATCTATGCTATCAACGAGTTCCATCACTACGTCATAGGGTATCAGGTATTTATTCATATAAACCATATAGCCATTCAGTACCTTATAAACAAACCAGTTGTTCCAACTAGAGTGATAAGATGGTTGCTCTTATTACAGGAATTTGATATCACCATTGTAGATAAGCTTGACAAGGACAATGTAGTGGCTAACTTTTTATCATGCCTAAAAACCACTAAAGAGGATACCATAGTGGATAACTCATTTCTAGATGAGCACCTATTTTCTCTCTTTCTTACCACACCCTGGTATGATGATATTTCTAACTACCTTGTAACAGAGTTACTTCCACATCACTTCCTCCCCAAACAAAGAAGAGCATTGATTCACAAAAGTGCTAGATATTCATGGTTATCTGGATTCATTTTCTATATTGGGCCTGACTCTATCATCAAAAGATGTCTTAGAGAAGATGAAGTTCTAGATATCCTCAAAGCTTGCCATGATAAACCCTATGGAGGACACTTTGAGGCCAAGTGTACAACAGTCAAAATTTTGAATACAAGATACTATTGGCCCTCACTCCATAAAGATACAATAAGATATATTGTACATTATGACAAATGTCAGCGTATGGAGAGACCCACACATTCAGATGAATGCCTTTGCAGCCTTAGATGGTGCTTGAACCATTTGAAAAGTGGGGCCTAGACTTTTTAGGACCTTTTTAAATCTAAAATCTAACAACAAAGAGTACATCCTTGTCTGTAATAACTATGTCACTAAATGAGTAAAAGTCAAGGCTCTTCACATGCTAGAGATGAGAAGGTGGCAACTTTCCTATATGAAAAAATATTTACTCGATATGGTGTGCCACGTGAATTAGATGTGAATTAGTCACTGATCAGGGACCCTAATTCACCGTTAATTTAATTATTGCCTTAGTTCAAAAATATGAGATTAGACATAATAAATTAACTCTATATCATCCACTATCCAATGGATAGGTGGAAGTCACCAACAGGGAGTTAGAAAATATTCTAACAAAACTGTTAGTTTGTCTTGTAAGGATTGGGAAGCTAGGTTCCTTGAAGATGTGTGGGCTTACAAAATCACATAGAAGACCATTACAGGGTTAACTCCATATGAGTTGGTCTATAGAAATATCCCTATCTTTTCCATCGAATTTGAGCACAAGACCTTATAGAAAACACTATAACTTGGGATGGATATATCTGAAGCTCAGAAAGAAAGGCTTCTACAGTTGAATGAGATGAATATAGACAACAGACATTACATAACACAAAACTTGTATAATAGTGATGGATTGGATGGCATGATAGGCACATTAAGACCAGGTAATTCCATACTAGAGATTGAGTCCTTCTTTTTGACTCCAAATACAAGGAACATAAGGGTAAACACTAGACCAGGTGGCTTGATCCTTTTTAGATTAAGCATGTTTTTGATAATGGAGTAGTTCAACTCCAAACCATTGATCCAATGAGATTTTTTTTGCTAGTCAATGGACACAAACTCAAGTTGTATAAAAAGCCACTTACTCAAGAAGAATTTACCAATAACATATGCTAGCAGTTATAAGATGGATACAATGATGTATTGGATAGACATGTTGCCCCACCAGATAATGAGAACACCAGGCCACACTCAACTAAAGGAGAGGAAGACATCCTTGCCCTCCTCTGACATGATGAATGAGACCTTTCATGGGTCCTTGAAAAGTCACATTTCTAGGTGACTTGGATAGGACCCTAAATAAACATTCTACTGCAAATAATAGTTAGAGTAAAAAAAAATTAACAATGAAAACCCATTTTTTACCATTATTGGCAGCTTCTGAGTAGAAAACTAGCCTATTGGCTACCTAGATCTGTAAAGAGGGCCTAAGTATAAAACTAGATTGCTATCTATTTAGGGGTAAAAAATAAATAAATAAAGGAATGTGAAGAAGGAAGTAGAGAGAAGGTAATCCCTCAAATCCCAACTATTTACATAGGTTTTCTCTAGTTGCTACGAGTATTTCTGAAGTTGCTAAGGGCACCTTCTACATAGTTAGCCATCACTTTGTAGCTTTCTACAGGCACTTTTGTATCTACTATAGGTACCCTCTCATGCCTATTCTCACCTTTATATAGAACATTCAAGATAGATCCTCCTACATCTCTCACTGATGGCTTGGCTATTGGCTTTTGGGCATTGCATGAAAGTTATCAGATAACCTCATAGAAGAATGAAGGAAGATTGAGGCAATAAATGTCATATCTATTTCCTAAAACTACCCCTGAATACCAAGCCATAGATCCACAACAAATAATACAACTTACATTTCTATGTGGAAATGTTGTGGACCATAATTTTTTCCTATAGGGACACTAATAATTCATTTTTAGTTATGGTTCTGTTATGAAGATCATCTCAATGTGTTGACCAGTGAGATCTCAGATTTATTTGGCACATAGGTTCCATGTTGAAGACCCTACTGATTACTACATCCAAGCCCTAGGCACAAAAATTCTAGGGCATAAGCAACATCTAAACTCCTATTAGTCAGTTCATCTAGCTGAAGGTCACTAGGTAGTAATGCCCTCAGCTACCTACTCAAGATCTTTCAATCCATCACTTGGATCACTCAACTTTGAAATTTCCACCTTAGGGTATGACAACAATCATTTATCCTCCAAGTCTTAGACCCTTGTTCCATGTAGACTATCCTACATCACATGCACATGAGCTATAGGCATCATCAATGCCTAACCACCAGTGATCTCTCAATCACTTTACAAAGGGTCCACTTCACTCTAGTTCCAACTGCAAACCCAATCATTACAACCGTTAATCATTCACATGCAAATATTTGCATGCCAACACACATGTGACTCCTTAGGCATCACATCTAGAACATCATTATTAAAAGGTATGTCATATTTTTCATCATTAAAAATGTCATTCATTATTCTAATATAACACGTATGGTATTAATAAAACATATATAATTATTATTTTAATAATTCATTCAAAAGTCTATCACATCACCACTAAACCCAGAATTCTATCCCTCACAATGACCCATCTTATCTCATACTTCATACTCAGTCCATGTCACTTGAGGACACGTGATATCTCAAGTAGGGGGAGAATGCTACAGTTTAAACCTCATATGCCATGAGAACCCTTGAGATGTCATAATTTAAAACCTCACATCTACCATTATTGAG
Organism: Torreya grandis; assembly: GCA_037957365.1. Lineage (NCBI taxonomy): Eukaryota > Viridiplantae > Streptophyta > Pinopsida > Cupressales > Taxaceae > Torreya > Torreya grandis. The sequence continues at coordinate 557,312 of JARHVA010001832.1, forward strand.
CCAAACCCTATAGCCTACAAACCCTATAGCCTACAAACCCCATATTTGCCATTTTAGACCAAACCTGCTACAAGTAGATTTCCATAAGTCTAAAGAGTGTGAAGCTGACTATTAGTTGAAGGGACTAAAAGAGAAGTTAAAATTAGAGGGTCAGTCATGTGGAGAGAGCCCTTAGACCACAAGCACTTACAGGGATACCAAGCTAGTTGGCATGTATTCCATAGAGATGGTTGGAAAACCTATTTTGAATGGTTACAACATTTTTTAGAGCCTCTTTCCAAGGAATTTGTAGGTTCTTTTGATGAAAACCAAGCCACTGTATGTGGCATCACATTTTATATTACTAAGACCTTGGTGAGCCAAGCAACTGGGCTACCAAGCATGGGAGAAAATTGGAAAGATAGACCCAATGGCCAGGAGGTCAGGCAAATGAAATATTGGTATTAAAGAAAGGAGATGTGCAAAGACTTAGTCTACTTGAAAAATGAAGAGAGATAGAATCATATATTATCAAGGACATGACCTGTGAGGGAAGGTATTACCTCATTTACACTCTGTAATTTAAATTTTTAAATCATTTAAGGCACAATAGAGTCATTAATGTTCCTAATTTTTTTATGGAATATCTTGAAAAGAATGTCTAAAGAATATCATAAGGGCACTAAAATATCCCTATCTCATCACTGCCTCATATGGCTCATAATTAAACAAGGAATAACTTTTGTCATACTTGACCTCACTTGGGAGCAATTTTTGGCCCTAGAAAATATTGTACCCTAGTAAGAAGAAGGCACTGATGAGAGGGAATCCCTTGAAGAGCATCCCTAACAAACTACTAAAGAAGATGTTGAGGGCACTAGTATTGTTGGTTAACTCGTAGCCAATGAAGGTCCATGTGAGACTGCTATGGGAAAGAAGAGGAGAAGACTGGTCTTATCACCTTCTGATATAGAGGAGGAAAGCCCACAACAACATGTCTCTTCTCCCATTATGTCCTCACCTCAAGTTGATTCCTCCACACTATCTCCTGCTGGACAAGAAGTTCCCCTGTCAACTGATGCATAAGAACACAAACTCCATTAGTCACCCTCTTGCAAGAAAAATTAAAACTAAGGGGAAGAAACCCATAGTGTCAAAAAGGAGACCTCCTCTTAAGATATCTCAAAAGATGAAAAAACAAAATACCACTACAACCTCCTTAACCATAGCCATCAGTGATGATGAAGAACCAAGGAAAGAGCCTAGGCTTAAAAAACTCTTGATAGATTTGAAATAAAATAATGGTCTACTGATGAAGGATCTACTAAGGTAGAAGAATAATAATGGTTACCTCTCCCATCTAGATTCACTGAGGAGGACATTGATCTCCTCAAAAACATTGGATACATAGTGGAAGAATTGAGAGAGGTAGAGTAGCATGTAGGAGAAGAAGAATTGGTTGAAGAAGAGGTTATGGAAAAAGGAAGATAACAAGAATTTTTTTATCATGATTAGGGGTTCCAAACATTGGAACAAGCTATGGAGGAAATATACAGACTCGGAATTGAGGTAATAGAATTGAAAGGAAAATGAGGAATTGAAATGCTTCTAGGAGTAGTAGAGTTTGTAGAACCCTCTAGGGACAAAGAGAAGGAAGTCAAAAAACCTGTAGTATCCTCATCCACCTTGGCCACAGAAGCTCTTGTAGAATAATATGCTCTAGATTTGGTACCCTTATATTAAGGATTTCCTCCTCCATTACCCACTACACCAACACCCACTATAGAAGAAGTTATTGATGTGGATTTCTCAACAACCACTCGAATAGAGATGATGATCTTTTGATTTTCTTGAAGGAAAAATTCAATAATAATGAATCCTACCACAAAGAATTGGTGCAAAGATTCAATGGATATGTTGAATCAAAATAACATGATGAATTGCAAGAAAAATTAGAATTTTCTGAAAATAGGATCAATTATTTGAATTTTTTTGGTAAATTGCATGAAACTACTGAGTTATTAATGGAGTGCATACCCCCTTCTAGAGTATATGTTGTATACTTGGAATAAAAATGGTTGAAATTCAAGTATGATAGGATTTATAATGATCAATCTTATATGTTCTATGACCCAAAATATTTATTTAATGAGTATAGACATGTTGATCTTAATCTTCAAGCCTAATAAAGCGAATTATACATTCACCAATATGTTGTTCCCAGTGATACATAATGAAATTCTAACATCTATTTAGGAGATGTCCCATTAAATGAATTTTATTCATATGTTTTGAATGAAATTTAAAGAAGAAAACAAATGGAAGAATATCAAGGAAAGGAGAAAGAAGCCACCCTAATGATCAAGAGTAAATCCAAAGATTCAGATGCTGTAGTAGAAGAATGGATCTCATTTATGAACACAAATGCTCCATAGGAATGGGTTGTCAAAAAATAGGTGAAAGTCCAAAACCACTACTTGAATCTCATGGAAGGAGATGGAAGAAAAAAATTTGTTGCCTGCTCTCACAGATGGGAAGAACTCTCGAATGCCTTGAAAAATAAGGAACCATACTCCCCTCAAAACCTTAGGGAGGTCATCCATAAAGTATACTTGTATATTGAACTTGTCAAGAAATAGAGAGTACAATGGTTGGGATTGATGTTTCAAACCCCTATATTTTGGTTCCCAATCCCTAACTAGGAAGGAAATGTTGCAGTTGATAGAGAGGTAGAGAAGAAAAGATGGAAACACATTGAGAATGCTAAAAAAATTTATATCTTGGAAGGGTCAAGCTATCTTGAACCTCTAGACTTCAAAAAAAATTGTGGTTTTAGAATGCAACCAAGGCTTGCTCAAGGTCGAGCAAGAGGCTAAGTAGGGGGAGTGATGAGGACATCAATTGCTTACTTTTATAGCCTCATCCATGCTTAGTTTATGTCTTTTTCTATGTAAATCCCATAATTATCCATCACTAATGCAAATGAATGAATGAAGTTATGATTTTGTATGTTAATATGTGTGTGTGTGTTTGTTATGTTATGAATTATTGATGCTTTTCCTTGATTAAATTATATTGGTGTGACTTTATCTAACAAGCATTTGAAGGGTCATGTAAAGTTACATAATCTTGCTAAGTCATAGCTACTATAGGCTACCTATAGTAACTATAAGCTTCACCTACAGGTTTCCTGTAGCTACTATAGAGTGCTCGTAGTAACTATAGGCTTCACCTACAGGTTGCTCATAGCGACTACAGAGTGCCCACAACAGCTATAGGATTCACCTATGGGTTACTTGCAATCACTATAGAATACCCACAACAACTATAGGCTTCACCTATAGGATGCCTGTAGTCACTATAGAATGCTCGCAACAACTGAAGGTTTCACCTACAGGTTGCTTGTAGCTACTGTAGAGTTCCTGCAGCCACTATACAAAGTAGAGACATTATTGAGGAGATCTTATAGACACATCCAGCTATCTTGGGAAACCAAATGAATGATTGAGAAGAATCATAGTTGTTTTATGGATTCCCTACATGCAAGGAGATGTTGGATGTGATTTCAAAGATGGTAAAGACAATGATAATGAGAAAAGACAAAAGGAAATAGAACAAAAAAATAGTATGCCTTGTCTCTAATCTAGTCAAACTTAAAACAAGTAACTTTAGTTACTAACTACTTGAAGGTTGACTAGGGTAGTTTCTAAGTATTTATATTTTTTCCTAGTTTGGTGTTTTTGGTTAAGAGTCAATAAACTACCTTTTGTATTTAAATTCAAAACCTAGATCATACTAGGAGTTTGATAATTTTGAGGAAATAATAGTAGAAGTTTTTGAACTGTAGCCTTTGTATTTAGAATTAAGTAATGAGAAAGTTGAATTTGTTAGAAGTTTTTGAATTCTCTCGAAGGGGGATTAGAGCTTAGTTCTGAATGAGGAAGGGTCCCCTCAGAATGAGCTGCTATGAAGATCCTGACCCTCTTTAATTATTAATGTGTTGTGTAAGTTTATTTTACTATTAAGTTTGATTATATAAGTGTGATGCATGTATGATACATAAGTGTGGAATAGTTATATAATTATGTCACAATAGTTTCATTATATATATATATATATATATATATATATATATATATATATATATATATATATATATATATATATATATATATATATATATATATATATATATATATATATATGTATATTTGGTAAATTTAGCATAAATTCATTGAACTGTAACTGAAAAAGCAAGTTAACTTTTGAATCAGTAATGCATATATAGTGCTGACACTCTTGAAAAGCTTACGCACCCAAGGTTGACAATTAATGTTGATCAAACTAGTGAATCTGGTAATCATTGGGTAATTAGTTTGCACAAAACCTATCTCTCACATGCCATTGGATCTCTAAAGATGCACGTTCTTTACCTTGATTTGGTTTTTAAACTTAAACAATTTGACCTCATCTTTCTGCTTCTTATATCTTTGGATCACTTTCACTCCATCAATCATATCTAACCTACTTGGTCTTTAACTTATCGCTATGTTGATAAACATCAATCACTTTGTTCTATCTGAGTCCACTCACTCTATTGGATCTTTCTCATCCAAGCTTCTATGTGCCATTAGAACTTCAAAGATGCATGATATTTACTTCTATCTAGTTGTTAAATGTTGATATTTTTATAACATTTGAGTCTATTCACTTTGTTGGATCTCTTTTGCATGATCACCCATGCACTATCAAATATTCTAACAAGCTTGATATTTATCTTTGATAAACACACTCTCATTGGTCCTCTACTTGATAAAATCATGTGCTTGTGACACTTGGCATTAGTGCATTTATTAAGAGGAACCTTTGACACTTTGATTTTGATTTACTTCCTTGGATCATCTGTGTATGATGAAGCACGAGTCGTTGATCAATCTTGGATATAATATAAAGTCTAAAACTTAGGAAATATTAAGTCCTTTGAACACTACTCAATCTGGTAATTGCTAGGTCAAGGGGCTGGTTTTGCAATGATAACAAAGGCTTGAGTTATAACTTAAGCTACCAGGTCTAGGTTATAACCAGTCACTATGCCTATTGATACCATGAATTAAACCCGTAGGGTTTTACTGAGAAACCCTCTCTAATCAGAGAATAAAGATAAATCAATTTTGAGCTCAATCCTTCTCAATTGAACATGTAGTCCATATATTCAAGATGCTCATGAAAAACCCATAACAAATCTACTATTTGTTTCTTTTACAAATGTACATAGATGATCTTTGTAAAAGCATGACAATTTTGCATGACCTTGTGCAGATTTTGTCTAAGTGTGGAGACTATTCATTTTCCCTGAAAGGCTAACTTTACACCTACATAAATTTGGTTGTGCTTAGTCGCATGACCTACAAATTAGCTCATATGATCCTCTTACATAGGGGATTCCATCCATATATCCAATTTCTCCTAAATCCTTCATATGTGCAAGATATGTCTTCATAAAAATGCCTTTGAGATTTTTCATGAAAACTACAAATTTGACTAAGTGTTGGAAAACACTAACAAAATTCCTTGGATCCCTACTTTACTCAATCATATCTTTTGTATCTCTACATTGCATGACCTGATATTTAGTGCATATAAACTAGGCACAAAAATGAATAGACTCATGTGATAATTTTGTCCTAACACTACCATGTGTTTGAACATTGAATTCATCAATATGCTTACTTGGTTTTGTATAGCCTTTTTGTAGATTTGGTTGTGTTGAAACTTACTGAATTATGTCCAAGTAGCCAACTTTGCATCCCTATATCTCTAATTACACTTCATCTCATGTCTTCAAATCTAGTGCATAACTACTAGAGACTAATGTGATCACAACCATGTGACCAACTCCCCCATACTCATTCACATGTGGTAATGGTGACATCAGTAAAATTCCTTAGCATATTTTCTATCATAGACCCAAAATGTCTAGATGATCAATGTGAAGAATTGAATGAATTATAATCATGCACACAATCATTCCAATCATTCTTGGCCTCTAATAGGATCCTTTGCATATCTTCTAATCACCATATACAATCCTAAACATCAATGACATGCTCATAATGTCCCTTTTGACATCAATGACAATCATATTTCCAACAATCTCCCCCTTTGTCATTCATGGCAAACTAAATGCTCTGATCTTCTAATACTTTGCTCTTTCTTTGGCATTGCTTGCATTGGCTTCTGATGAATATAAATTGAAGTTGTTCATACCATAATTGCTCCCCCTTAAGCAATGGAATATCTGCTCTTCCAAACTTTTACAGAGAGCATTTAAACTTTTTATTCAAACTTTTACAAAGATCATTTTGCTCTTCTTCTCCCATAGAGAGCATTTACATTTTTTCTCCCCCTTTGACATCAATGGCAAAGGGACTCTTTCTCACTATTTATCCAAAGTGTTCTCCCCATTTATCAAATAAAGGAGTTTGTCCAAGAACTTGCAAACATCAACTCATTTGAAATTTGCAAAATATACATACCTGAGTTGCCTTTTATCTTCTTCTAGGGATCAATAAGGCTTTTATAATCCATCCTCTAGACTTATGTTCCATCACTAGAATATAATGATGTGATGTAGGATCTATCACTCCCAAAGTTTATCTCATTGAGTCACTTGAGCATCTTTAGGTATCTATACATAGTCCTCTGATCCTAGGACCTGACCAATTACAAAGCTCCCACTTTGTTTATGCATGAGGATTCAATACACTATCTAAGTACCTAACCTAGTCTATTCAAGTCATCATCTCAACTTGCTTGAGTTAACATATGTATCAGATAACACCTTATCTTTCAATCATTACTGAAGCATCTCACATATGCTCCTTTTCACATCATGCATAGCTCCTCAAGCCATTCAAGCTATTTGAGTTAGCTCCCCCTAACTCCACTGACCTACTAATGATCAATACAAGACTTTGCAACATAGGATCATTTATTATATATCAAAATAGTATTGGTATAAAAGACCAATCAATAATATGCATACCTCTATACTAATTGGTATGATGATCTAGAGAAAATACACTTACTTCCACACTTGGAAGTTTCCATATCTTGCCTTTGGAACTAGAGTCCATGAACACATTGTTGGCACACTCATTATGTCACTGCAGACACTGCATACACAACACTTCTCTCATCTTGGCACACCAAATTCAACTGGGAACACTCATTTCTTTCCTTCATAATCTTCTGAAGAACACCACTTGCTTCTTTACTAAAAGGGATATCTTAAGAAGCATAGATAGAGACACCTTACTTCATAATGCCTAGAACAATGTGAAACTAGGAGTTGCCCATAACTCCTCATATTTCTTCTCCTCCATAACCATCTCGTGCTTTCAATTATTATTCTTCTTCTTAGGCTTAAGATAAGTAACATGATCATCCACTATGATATTCTCCTTTGGATTAACAATACATGGAGATACCATGTGGCACACCTTTTCATCTGATGAATATTCCTTACAACTTAGAATCTTATCACTAAGCACATAAGACTGATGTTCTATGCTTGATACTTGCTCTATATCAGTAGGATGTTCAATTGAATATACATACCTTAGAACTATCCTCGGCTAGCACTTTGGACTTCTCCTTGAGCTTTATCTTCTCATTCTCAACATGTGCAGACACTAAGATCTTTTGACATTTTTGAACCTCTATAGCATTCCTCATCATGGCTTGATCTTTCACTTTCCATACATGCTTGGGTTGCTTATATGTCCCGTTGGGATTAATTTTCTCTTTTTCAGAGACTTGGGACCTTTGTTCACACTAGGAGGCATCCTTTTATTCACACTTTATACTTTTTGTCTTTCAAAGCTTGTTCTACATTGTTTAGCTGTGACCAAAATTATTACAATTATAGCACATTACATTTGTATCTACCAAGGATGCAAATGAATTTTTACTTACAAATTTGGTTCTCCTTGTAGGTATAATTCTACATTTACTAACCTAATGACCAAATTAATTACAACTATAACAATAACCATAGAAAGATGAGGAATACTTAGTCATAGCATTTTTGTGTAAGATGGGAAGTTCTTCTCAGCTTTTGTTTCTTCAAGTTTCTTACCCTTGTGTAACCATCTACATCAACTGCGTTTGTCTTCTACATCTTCCTTGAGTTTATAGAGATGGACTCATTGTTCTTTTTCCTTTCCTCAAGCTTCTTTTTAGCTTTATCCTTCTTCACATCAGCATTGCTTGTGTTTGTCTTTGTATCCTTGAAAGATTTCTCTTTCTTTACTCTTGATCCTTTTGCTTTGAAATTATCATATAACTTAATAGATGTACTAGGTATGGGACTTTTCCCCAATTCATAACCAAGACCAAATTTTCATTTTGATGGCTTTTGAGAGTTGATCAATTCATCAAGAATATCTAATCCTCCTTTTATCTTCATACCTTTATCTATTTGTTCTTTAGCATTTTCAAGATATTTTCTCAAAGCCACTATCTTTGTTTCTAGCCTCATACACTCTTCAAATTTGAATTGTAGTTCAATTTTCACTATATCTTCAATTCTTTTGGCCTCTTCAGTCTTAGTCTTAAGGCTTACTATCATCTGATCAAATATTTCAAGACTTTTGGATAGTTTTTCAATTTATTTTTGTCTAAGATTCTTCTATCTTGAGTTCTCTTTTGCTATGTATCTAGGGATATGATATATTATTGTATATGGGTTAATGGAGATGCTGACATGTGGCACAAATCCCCTTAGTTAGTTATATGGGTACAATATATTATGATAATAGAGTAACTTGTGGAAGTATTAAATTGGGTAATTGTTGGCCTACATTGGGATTAGGGGGTTACCCATCCATGGGTTAGATAGATGTATATATATAGGAGATGATTATCATGGTAAAGATATGAAGTAAGCATTGAGTCTTCTATTTTAAGAAGATATTGGAGGTTATCCCCTCGAAGAGACATTATGGAGTTATTCCTTCCTAAAGGAGTATTATATGGTGTTGCCCTACCTTAAGGGTATTTCTACATATATTGAATATTTGAATCATATCAAGTGGTATCAGAGCTTTGATTTGGGCAATTTGTGGAGTGAAACCCTAGTTTTTTTGAATTGTCAATAACTTTTTATTGGTTTCAAAATTTTCCACAAATTTTCTACTGGATATGATGAATATTTAAAATAAGTCACAGTAAAAAAATTGAGATTTTTTATTCTTTTTGAGGGAGTTATTGCTATTTTAGGTTTTATAATAATTTCACTATATCTTCCTAAATATAATGAATTTTTATTCAAAATTTTTAATGGAGATGTAAGCAAATATAAGAGAAGCACAGTCAAAATTTTAGATTTTTTTGAGTTGTATGAAGTGATTTTTTGTGATTTTATGGATCCATTTTGACATTTTAGGGTTTCATGAACCTTAATTTTTTTTGTGGATCATAGAGTTGCAAACATTTTCAGGTGAATATGATATTGATGCTAGAGAATGGTGGTTCCTTTTGGAGAATCATTTTACAAAAAAATTTGGGCAAAGATGATTACTTCCTTTTTTGTCTCGGCCTGCACTACATTTTCAGGTGAATATGATATTGATGCTAGAGAATGGTGGTTCCTTTTGGAGAATCATTTTACAAAAAAATTTGGGCAAAGATGATTACTTCCTTTTTTGTCTCGGCCTGCACTACATTGGTTTGATCAATTGAGCTGTACAGAAATGTTTTCTTCATGGAAAGAAATGGAACAGATCTTTTTAGATCATTGGGCTATAAAACAAGAAGTAGAAAAAGAAGAAGTAGTAGAAGAAGAAGAATCAAAAAAAGAAGAAGAATAAATAGAAGAATCAGTAGAAGAAAAAGAAGAAGAAGAAGTAGAAGAAGCAATAGAAGAAGAAGCAGATGAAGAAGAAGAAGAAGAATTGGATGATAAAGGTTCAAATTATTTGGCTCCAAAGAAATCTGAGTCAATTTTTAAATTTCATGGATGCATTCAAAAGAAAAGGGTTATTGTGTCCATAAACCCTACCAGTAAGTATAACTTCATCAACATGAATGTGTCCAACCATCTACATGTTCAAGCAAAGAATATCAAAGTGGTTCAAGTAGATGGTAAGAGTATTTCAATGTTTGAAGATCTGAAGCTCATTATGGAAAAATATGTTTTGCATTCAGATTTTTATGCTTTGGATATGGATGATGTGGATATAGTTCTTGGATATCCATGGTTAGAGACTTTGGGAACAATGAATATTAATGTTCAACAAAAGTTCATGAAGTTTTGGTATAAGAAAAAGAAGATCACTTTAACCAATAACAATCTAGGTAGATCATGAAGATGAGATTAAAATAGGTGATGAAGATCATGATAAAGATTTAGATGATATAGATAAAGACACACTACAAATGAACACTTCATCTACTCAAGAGACAAAGAAGGAAAAGGTAGAAGAGGTAGAAGTAAAGGTGGATAATGTCAAAGTATTGGAAAAGGTTGAGGTATATAGACACCCACATCATCATGAGAGGAAACAATCATGGAACCAAGTGAGGAAGTGTCATAACAACAATCATTTTGTCTATATAAGAAATCAAATTTCTAATCATTTTGGATATGCATGGAATCCAAAGAAAAAATACTATGGCACATGGAATGAATGGGGAAATCACTATGACTATGCATGGAAGAATACCTACTATGGTCATGGTTGGAATCAGAGTAGCACAATGGAATATGGTACATGGAATAAAAAGAGGAATAATTATGCTTAGACACCAAAGAAGTATAATTATGATCATGAACGAAATTAGAGGAGTAAAATGGAATTTGGAAACAAGCTTGGAGAGCTATCACCTGCCAAGATCACATATGGATGGCTAGATAATCAAGATTGGAGACAAGTGTGCAATGATTTGAAGCACACTCATTATTTGGTTTCTTCCTATGTTTCGAGGATGAAACATGTCAAGGAGGGAATTAATGCTATGTACCTAGGGATATGATATATTAATGTATATGGGTTGATGGAGATGTCGACATGTGGCACACATCCCCTTAGTTAGCTATATGGGTAAAATATATTAGGATAATGGAGTAACTTGTGTAATTAGTAAATTGGGTAATGATCGGCCTACATTGGGATTAGGAGGTTACCCATCCATGGGTTAGATAGATGTCTATATATAGGAGATGATTATCATGGTAAAGATATCAAGTAAGCATTGGGTCTTCTATTGTAAGAGGATATTGGAGGTTGTCCCCTCAAAGAGACATTGTGGAGTTATTCCTTCATAAAGGAGTATTATATGGTGTTTCCCTACCTTAAGGGTATTTATACATATATTGAATATCTGAACCATATCAAGATCATATCATCTTTTCTTAACATGTCAATCTCATCTAAAACACAGATGATTTCACGCTCAAGGTCCACTTCTCCTTCCTCTTCTTCATCAGAGTCTTCAAATTCTTCTTGATCTATATCTATAGAAGTTGATTCTAATGCCATAAACATGGATTCATTTCCCTCAATCACAAAAGCACAATCATGGTCATCATCTGAGCTATCACTATCATCTAATGAGTCACTATCTTCTCTTATAAACAAAATTTTCTTATTTTTAAAGAAGCTCCTCCTTTTGGAATAGTGGGGCTTCATCCTTTTGCCATCCTCACCTTGCTCATGTTATCATTTTTATCACAAGGTAATTTAGCAACAAAATGTCATACCTTGCCACAGTTAAATAATTTAAAGGGTAACTTACCTTTGTATTTCTTAGATCCTCTTTTCAATTTTTTGACAAAGTTGGCTTCTTCTTCATTAGTCTCTTCAGATTTGGATGTAGATCCTTCTACTTTTGCTTTCCTAGATGCTTTAAATGCAACTTCTCACTTAGGATTATCTACTTCTCCTATTCTCATCTCATAATTAGTGAAGGTTCCATACAATTCATCTATAGTGAGCTTATCTAGATCTCTTGCTTCCTCTATTGCAGAGATTTTAGAATCATACATTGATGGCAAAGATCTTAGGACCTTTTTGAAAATGATTGATTCTTTCATTTATTCTCCAAGGCATCTGATTGCATTGAATATTTCATCTACCCTGAGAAGGTAGTCTGCAACCTTCTCTTCTTCAGTCATTTTAAGACTCTCAAACATTCCTCTATATGTTTGTAGCTTGGCCTACTTTACTTTATCATCACCTTCATAGATTCTCTTCAACTTATTCTAAATATCTTGTGCATTTTGACAAAATTTGATTTAGATAATCCATAGAGAATAGAATTCTTTGCCTTGGTATTGATCTCATTTACCTTTTTTCATTGGGATTTGTAGCAAGGGTGTATATCCATTTAATATAGAAATCCATACATCAAACCCTAATGAGGATAAGTATGCTTCCATTCTTCTGCTCCAGAATGCATAGTTAGATCCATCAAAGAGAGGTTCTTTTTTTATGAAGATCCTTCTTGATTAGCCATTGTGTTCACTATTTCAAGATCTACCTAAGATGATTAAGCTTATTTCAAGGAATGCTAACCTCCACTACCAATTGTTGGAACATAACTAGATACTGAGAGGGCGCTAAATCAATATATCAATTAAAAATAGTCTTTTAATCCTTTTAAAGCAAATTCAAAAGCATATATGCAGATCAAATCAAATATGCAAAGATCATACACACAAAAATACTCATGACACTAGATTTATATGTATAAAACCTAAAGGGAAAAAATCAAGGTGATAATAGCTGCTAGAATCTATTATTCTAATCTAGGCTCACAATCAAAGCCTCAATGGAAAAACCTCACTAGTTACACATTTAAGGGCATCGATCTTAAGGAGACACTAATCCCCTAGTTTAAGAGTATCAACTCTAAGGAAGCACCAACTCCCTAACTAAGCACCAACTTAGATTAACCTCATTGGTTACAATGTTTAAGGGCACCAATCATAAGGAGACACCAATCCCCTAACTGAGCACTAACTTTATCAATATGATGGCACCAACCAATCAGATCTATGGAGATACAAATCTAATATACAAAATAGATTCAGAAATGAATCCAACTCTGTTCTCCCTATTACAAATCTAATTTGTAACTACTCACTCTTTGCACATTATCTTTGTGTGCCTTTTTTCCTCTCTACCCCTCTCTCAGTGTTTGTATATGTATCTATTTGACACACTTCATCTCTCTCTTTATAGCCTCTATGTCACTATATATTCTGTTTGAAACAATTCAAATAGCTCTAATAGCTTCAACTTCAGCAACAATAATATTTGACCATGTCCTAGATGTTATATATGTAGGAATTTGATCTAGGGTTTGGTTCTTCTCTATGTTCACACTCAAAATATAACACATCATATCAATTCTAAGCTTTAGTTCATTAAGACTTGAACTATAAGTTTACCGTGTCTTGATTCCATGCATCATGTTATAATTGTAGGTCTATTTACTATCTATAGCATCTGTTAGACTCAAGTTTTGATGCACAAGATATTTAATATATATTTGATTGGTTGGATCGATCAATCTCATTGTCTATGTTGAGATATAAAGCTTATATGTAAGTTCTTGCATGTTTTTCCACTTGACTATTGGAATATAAATAGTTTAAATACTAGCTTTTGATCTCTTTCTTCGTGTCATCTCCAAGCTCTCTCACTCTATCAGATCTCTGTATGCTATTGAAATTTAATATTCCACTCTTTAAAATTCATCTATCAATATCCATATCCTATATCCCATGTGTCATTGGATCTCCAAAGATGTGTATTCTTTACCTTGACTTGGTCGTTAAACTTTGACACTTTGACCTCATCTCACTACTTCCTATATCTTTGGATCAATTTCAGTCCAGCAATCTTCTCGAACCTACTCAATATTTAACTTACCACTATGTCGATAAACATCAATCACTTTTTCCATCTGAGTCCACTTGGTCCATTGGATCTTTATCATCCAAGCTTCCACGTGCCATTGGATCTTCAAAGATGCATGATCTTTACTTCTATCTAGTTGTTAAATGTCAAGCTCTTTATAGCATTTGATTCCATTCACTTCATTGTATCTCATTTACATAATCACCTATGTACCGTCAGATCTTTTGAAAATCTCAATATTTATCGTTGGCATGCTTACTCTCATTGGTCCTCTATTTGATAGACTCATGTGCTTGTGATACTTGGCATTAACATGTTCACTTGGAAGGACATTTGACACTTTGAATTTGATTTACTTTGGTGGATCATCTATGTACGATGAAGCATGGGCCATTGATCAATCTCAAACATAATATAAATTCTAAGAATTAGGAAATATTAAGTCCTTTGAACACTACTCAAGCCAGTAATTACTAGGTTGAGGGGCTAGTTTCACAACAACGATAAAGGCTTAAATTATAACTTAAGTTATTAGGTCAAAGATATCGATAGTAAGTATTCCTATTAATGCCATGAATTAAACCTTTAGGGTGTTACTGAAAAACCCTCTCTAGTTTGAGAGAAAAGATAAATGAATTTTGAGCTCAATCCTTCTCAATTAAACCTATAGTCCATATATTTAAGATGTTCATGAAAAACCCATAACAAATCTACTATATGTTTCTTTTGAAAATGTCCATAGATGATCTTTGTAAAAGTATGAAAATTTTGCATGACCTTGTGTAGATTTTTTTAAAGTATGGAGACCATTCATTTTGCCTAAAAGGCTAACTTTGCACCTGCATAAATCTAGTTGTGTTAAGTCTCATGACCTTTAGATTAGCGCATATGATCCTCTTACATAGGGGATTCCATCTATATATCTAATTGCTCCTGAAGCCTTCATATGTGTAAGATATGTCTTCATAAAAATGCCTTTGAGATTTTTCTTGCAAACTTCAAATTTAACTAATTTGTTGAAAAACACTGATAAAATGCCTTGGAGCCCTTCTTTGCTCAAGCATATCTTTTGTCTCACTAAGTTGCATGACTTGAGATTCAATGCATATAAACTAGGCCCAAAAATGAATATACTAATGTGATAATTTTATCCTAACACTACCATGTGTATAAACACTGACCTCATCAATATTCTTACTTGGCTCTGTATAGCCTTTTTGTAGATTTGGTTGTCTTGGAACTTAGTGAATTTTGTCCAAGTAGACAACTTTGCATCCCCATATCTTCAACTACACTTTATCACATGTATTCAAATCTAGCACATAACTACTAGGGACTAATGTGATCACAACCATGTGACTAGATCCCCCATACTCATTCACACATGGCAATGGTGACATCATCAAAATGCCTTCTCATTGTTTCTATCATAGACCCAAAATATCTAGACGATCAATGTGAAGAATTGAATGAATTCCAATCATGCACATAAGCATTCCAATCATTCTTGACCTCTAATAGGATCCTTTGCATATCCTATAATAACCATATACAATCCTGAACATCAATGACATGTTCATAATGTCACTTTTAACATCAATGACAATCATATTTCCAATAGACTTTTGTGTGAAGTATTTTTTGGGGATACACAATATTTTTCACAGGCTCATGGGATACAAGAGTGGGATGATGCGATGACAGATGAGTATTATTCTTTGATGAAGAATCATACTTGGGATTTTGTCTCTCTTCCTAAGGGAAGAAAGTTTGTTAGGTGCAAATGGATATACTACATTAAGTATATAGCTGATGGGTCCATTAACAAGTATAAGGCACGTCTTATTGTAAAGGGTTTCTCATAAGTCAAAGGTATTGATTACTCTAAGACTTTTACATCCATTGAAAATATGGATTATGTGTGCCTCATACTTTATCTTGATGCATCATAGGGTTGGCCAGTGTGATAAATGGACATTAAGAGTGACTTCTCACTTGGAGATTTACAAGAGGAAATCTATATGGAGCAACCTTTTGGGTTTTTTCATGATTATTCTCTTATTTGTCAACTCAAGAGGTCTCTTTATGATCTCAAATAGGCCCCTCAAGCTTGGTATGAGAAGATAGATTATTTTAATCTATCTACTAGATTTGTTCATTTCCATTTTGATCTTATAGTATATATCCAACATGTTGGGGAGGATATTGTTATACTAGTATTGTATGTTGGCAATCTGCTTCTCATAAGCAACTCCTCTTCTCATATTTAAGCTATTCAACAAGCTCTTTTAGAATAGTTTGATATGATAGATTTTGGTCTTTTGCATTTCTTCCTTGGTTTGTATAATTCTCAATTAGATTCAGGGATTCATTTGAGTTAGCATAAGTACACCCTTGATATTCTTTAACATTTTGGCATGGATGATTGTAAGCCAAGTCCATCTCCTTTCTAGTCTGGAGTCACTCTCACTAACACCTCTACTACTCCTCTTTGTGATCCTACATTGTATAGGTATATGGTTAGGAATTTTATGTATTTAACTCATACTTACCCTGATATTTCATTTGTAGTTTGGCTTGTATCTAGGTTTGTAAATGCTCCTCATGACAATAATTATCAGGCTACCAATAAGATTTTACGATATATGCAAGACATTACCTATTTTTTATTACACTACACTAGGGGTTATACTCAGTTAGATGGGTACACTCATTTTGATTGGGCAAGTTCTCTTGATGACAAAAATTTAAAATCTAGATACATTTTTTATTTTGGTTCTTCCCTTACGCTTGGGCGCGCAAGAAGTAATAGGCTATTGCACTTTATTCTACAGAGGTTGAGTATAGGGTAGAATTTAAAATGAGTTAGTAGGCTCTTTAGATTTATTAGTAATTGATAGAGTTTGGATTCACATAAGATTTACCTACCATACTTTGGTGTGATAACCAAAGTGCCATTCACATATCCTGCAACCCAGTTGAGCACCAACAGATTGAGCACATTGAAATACACATGCACTTCATTAGAAAACACATTCAAGATAGAGTTCTTTGCTTGGAGTACATTACAACTTAGTAGTAGGTTGTTGACATATTCACATAGCCTTTTACATCACCTTGTTTTTTTGAGTTGTGTGGCATGCTTGGATTTTCAAAAGTTGTCCTTAGGAGGTGTTCATGAGGACATCTTCCTTCTTCATTTTATGGTTATATATTGTACATGAGTATTTGATTAGGCCTTGTTAAGAGACTCATACTATAGATATGCCAATTTATCATTTTGGCTATTTTTAGCCTTGAGCTTCACTTGAGGGGGGTGTTAGAATATATGTTCATGCTTGCTAGGTTCTATAGATAGTTTCTTCATCTTTTTCCTAGTTTTATCTTTTACGGATTTATCCTATATTTTTTAGTTAGGCTTACTTCTTATTTTTCATTATCTACTTATGCAAGGTCTCTCCATTATAATTGCATGTTTTATTTTTAATATCATATGATTTACCTTGTCTTTGCATTTCATCCTTATAGCATTTTATGATGTTTTTGTTGTCAATGCTTCAGATTCATGGGTTCTTGGAATGATATTATTCTCATTCCTTATATCACATATTAAATTGGGTCCATTCAAATGATAGAAACTTAAATCCACTTTTAACATAACAAAGAAAACAATTTTGAGTAAAATTATCTTTCCATATAACAAGTTGGGTATATAAAAAATGATATTAAGTTAAACCAAGTTATGTCCATTTAGAGATTAGATTGGATCCATTCAAACAATAGAAGGTTAAAAAATAATTTTGAGTATTGTTTTATCCATATAACAAATTAGGTCTATTCAAATGATTTATGTTGAAATTTACTCTCCAAATACCAAGAAAAATAATTTTGAGTAAAATATCATGACCCACCTTTATGGCCTACTACAGATAACTAATTATAGGTTGTTTAACATGTTCTGATAGCACTAGACTGATAATTGTTGTTGTTGGTCCTATTTCAGTTGGTTATGATGTAAGATATTTTAGGTAGCTATTGTGATTAAGCTATACCATGGTTGATGCTCACATTGGATTCATTTTATTCTAACATACATATACTACTTGTATTGGATTCATTTTATCCTGATATGTATACTACTTCAGTTTAGTATATTATTATGTTATGACCATGCTTTTTGATACTTTGAATGACTTTTTGACAAATATTATAACCTATATAGCTGAATTATGTATTAATTTTATCTAGATGGTACCATGTGGATGGATTTAGATATGATAACATTTTGACTGCAGGTTAATGGACATGTTATGTTTAATTTATTGCACTTTATGATATATGGACTAGTTGATAAAATTAATGTTTTTATTACAATTTTGTATCATATTAATTATTATCATCAGGTGCTACTGATATCTATTAGTGGTTGTAAGTACACAACATGAGTTAGGCTAGATGATGACATCGGCACCTGGGGTGACAAAGCAAATCTTGAACAATTAGATGAGTTCTGACATGTATATGTATGTTCAATTAGGTGTCATGCTATTGGACAATCATGCCATCTTCATTTGTGTAGTCACATTTTGTTTTTGTTCTTTAGTCATGATACTATTTGGTTTATTGCATGGTTATCATATTATTGATCAGTTTTGTTTATACTCATTTGAACTCCCTACTTCTGACCTCTCTCCCTCTCACCCATTCACAAACTTATCACCACCCACAACATTGTTTGAGCCAACCATTTTGTATGGTGATTTGGACATTTAGGGGGACTCACTTAAACCACTCTCCATAACACCCATTGGAATCTTATGACCACTTGATGTTTATTTGGATGGTTTGAACCATATGATATTTGAATCTTATATTTTATTATTATATTGGATTTTCTTGAATTGGTCATTTATGACCACTGCATTAATTTAGTTGGCATATTTGGTGCCTTGGGAGGTGGTTGACAACATTGAAGGGAGGATTCTCTCTCCTTGCATTGAATGTTGAATTGAATGGGGGTATGGGGGAGGGATGAAAAAAAGGGGAGAGGGAAAGGGAAAGAGGTCAACGTATGGGAGAAGAAGGGGGAGAGAATGGGAAAAAAATGATAGTGAATATTTTTGTTTTTTTTTGGATTTTGGTTTTGCTTTTTGGGGGTCAACAGTCTAGGAACTACATAGGGAGAAGCTAGGGGCTGATGTAAGGGGCATCAAACCCTGTGACCTAATTCTTTACTATTATTTTCAGCATGTAATTTTTATTCCAAGTGAGTGAGTTCTACTATATTCTTATACTGGGTCATAGTTAGGTAGAATGAACCGATTGGGGGTTATTTTTCCCTTTTTTTGCTTGCATTAAAATTTAATCATTATACTGCTGCATTTTATTTTGTGTAAATAATTTTAGTTTTGGTTTGAATCGACTTGGGAATAATTTTTACACTATCTATGCTTGAAATAATTTTTACTCTACTATTTATTACTATAAAAATGATAATTTTGGGTCATTATTAGAATAAAATCAAGTTGTCATACCCTGCTTTGCTATATGAGATGTAGGGTAGATTTTAAAGTTTATTGAGTGTTTGTTTGAAATGAATTGGGGGATAAAGCTTCCTCTTATTCTTTGCATTAACTATTAATTACCCTACTATGCCTAACTTGAAATATGAATCATTCCAGGACTTGGTAAATTTGGTTGCCTTTTTATGCATACCTATTATATGACATTTTGGGTGAATTCTATGTGGTTTGTGAGGATTTTTCCACAATATTTAAAGGTTTATGTGTTCCCTGATCTGGGATGAATATTATGGCTATGTGTATATGTTTTTCTATTATTTTAAATTATATTTATATATATATTTGGGCCATGGTACCTCCCATGTAGAAAATAACAAACTCTAGTTGTGGAATAATTTTGGTTTGAGGGTTTTCTCCTCCTATCTTTGCTTTAAAAACTTGATTATTACCCTGTAATCCTTGTTAAATTATTATATGGGTTCAATTTATGATTTGGGGGTTTGAAATTGATTTGGAAAATTTTATTGTTAAAATAAAAAGGTTTCTATTTCTGATAAGGATTTTGTTGAATCGGTGGAGGCCCACGTCTTAATGATTAAGCCAGCTTTATAGATTAAAAAGTATTTCATCCCTTATATATATATATATGATTGAAAGCTTATATATATATATATATATATATATATATATATATATATATATATATATATGATTGAAAGCTTACCTGTATTTTTTTTAAATTGGTCAAAGCTGTATAGGGTTATGAGGTGAAGCCCTAGCAAATTTTATTACCCTATAACACATCATTAACTTATTTCATAATCATTTTATGGAAGGTTTTTTTTATTAAATCGATTAAACTTTGATTTTAGATTCAAAGATCGTGATGAGGTTGTGGGACCTCATAATGATCCCATGAATTCATTATATGGATTTCCTTAACTTTTAAATTGATTTATGAATTATGAATGGTTGTTAAAATCACTATTTATCGCTTTGGAAAGATAACAGTATGGCTGGAAGTCATGACAAAATGTGTTGGTTGGTTGTATGTGTGATTATTTTAAATTGGGTGATTATATATGGATGGTTGCATTCTATTGGTCATATTTTCATTTGCATAATACTATCAATTACTAATGTATTTAATATTGTATGAACTCTGTTGTTATGGAAAATGATAATCCTTTAAATAGGCTTAAATAACTAAGTTATAGCTGTCAACTTACAAGCATGGAATGCAGATTGGTAGATGAGATGTTTAACGGTTGACCATATACTTGGAGGTTTTGCAATTACGATAATATTGAATGTTACATACCTAGATTTGGTTCATAAATCTATATCTATGACCTTTGAATCAACCTATAGTGGATTATCCCCACTTCCAATTTTTAGTGATGTCATTTACTTGGTTATTTCTATCTCATCTTTGGATGGTTTATTTGTTAGTCACTTGCCTATTTTATATTCTATTGTTGTGTTGAGTCATCTAATGTCTTGGGAACCCCAACTTGCTTAGAATCCCTTCCTAACTTAGTTGCCAAACCTACCATCTAGTTGATGGATGGAGTGGTAAGGGATACCAATGGTTGGGATCATAGGGCTACTTGGGAGGGCTTGTTTGACATGATTACATGTTACTCACACTCCTGAATGATCTCGTAGATAAGCATTACATTTCTGATAACTTTTGATATAAGTTATTCATTATTTATTTAGCTTAAATTTTGTTATAGTTTTCCATGTTTTATGATTAATGATTATAATTTTAAACTAATAAAATTACTGTTATTAGTTTAGTTATACTCGGTAGTTATTATATGCTAACCTTGTCTTGAAAATGGATCATGTTGAAAGAGGAGTAAAAGGATTTATAATGTTGACATATGGTAAGGTGGTAAAATTTCCCTTATGTTTTTTGAATTTAATCATTGATATATATACTCTAGGTTTTTACCTTGGATGTCTAGATTATTATCATTATTGTTTTTACATTAGTACATTACATTGTTAACATTATTATGTTAATGAAATCTGTAGCTGATCATGAGCACGATTAGTGTAGCATTAATCTCTTTATTTAGTTTTATATAATGTTTTTATAGTCTCTTGGAATGAGTATTATATTATTAGCAGCTCTAAGACTTGCCTGTGTATATACTTTTCTTGCCATAAGATGTTTAAAGCATACATAAGTATGTTGGTCTAGTTCGTTATGAGGCAAGAAGTTATATTGAAAACAATATTCATTGATGGATTTAGACAACTTATTCCTTTTTGGTATACATTTATGATTTTATCTTATGCATTGCTTAACTATTGAGGAAGCATGAGTTTATATAGAAATCTTCCATTTAGTTGATTTTAGCTTGCATATGAGATAATAGAAACAAGGTTCAGTTAACTCTTGTTACCAACATATGAAGGAAACATTGATCAGAATCACCATTGCATTCCTTGGCCTTTGTACAACTACATATAAAATATATGTATGATTATTGTTAAAAAATCTATTATTGTTAAATTACTTTCCTAGTTTCATTCCTTATTACCTATTGGAATTAAAAAAAAAATTGAGTTATATTTAAATCGAGGGCTACCTAGTAATTGCATAAGTTGTGTTAATTATTGGAATGGGTTATTCAACTTGTAGGGGATGGTTAGTCTTCTTGGAAATGTTATAACGAAACATAGTAATCATAATTACTTATATTACTAAATAAAATATGTTAGTATTTTATTCTCTTATGATTAATGTTATATGGATATGATAAGGCTGAATATGTATGTTAACTTCATTTATATGAGGTGGAAATGAATATATGTTGTTGTGTTATGGCATGTTCAATCATTTTATGTTGATATAGATACTTATATGGAATTTTTATTTGGGTTATACTCATTCCATGTATGGTTGGAAATCCTTGTTTGAGTGAGATAATTTCTGATAGCATGAATAATATGCACTCAACTTATGAGAGAAGCCTTATGATGCTCATATTCTTTCTATACTTGATCATGTTAAAAATGTGTATCACTTATATATTTATGTTTATACGTATGTATGATGTTACATGAAGTTGGTTTACCATTTTAATGAAATTCCTATTGTAGGAAATGATAAGAACTAGTTACTTAAGGTTTTTGATAGTTTTTAATAAATATATGCATGGATGGAATTTTTTTCCATGTTATAATACTGCATGCATTATTGGCCTATGGCTAGAAACTAATTGAGAAATAACAGAGTTGTATGGGATGAATTTTTCTGCATACACATAATATTTTCAAACTTTTATTGATTACTAACACTTCATATCTTGCAGGAACCTGTCGATTCTCAATATCTCTGAGTGCATGCCTTAAGGGGTACATCGAGAAAGGGGTGGGCAGACCATCTGTGCTTCGTAAGATTGTTATTCCTTTTGCTACTTTCCATCTACACTCTTGTGTCCTAAAACCTTGAACCCTAAGCTTATTTCTCTCTTTCTTATCCATTCCAATCATTGTCATGCTTTATTCCTTCATTTCTTTCCTTGTTTCCCTTTTGACTTGTTTAGCCAACTAGGTCAACCTAGTCAACTTTAGGCATTAGCTTGAAAATGTACTAGGTAGACCTGGTCGACCTAGTACACCCAACATGTCCAAATTTTTTTAGGCAAGTTAATACTATGTATAGAAGGTCATTTACCACCATTTTAGAAGAGTCAAAAGAGAGCAAAGAATTAAGCAAAGAAGTGTAAACAAACATCTACTTATTGACCATTCTCTTGAGGAATAAAACTTTAGGGTTCAATACTTTCTTTGGAGCTCTGATATTGTCTTGTGGAGGAGTCTTTTGGATGCTTAGGTAGGTCATGTAGCCTAGAGTTGATTTATCCTAGTTATCCTTACAACTGCAATAATATCTTGTGAATCACCTTGGCCAAGGGAGAGATTGAGGCTCAATAGGTTCGTCTTCAAAGGCAAGTATTCCTAATTTTATTTCTCTTTTGTAAGAGTAGATGGATAATGAAGTATGCATTCTTCTCTTCCATGTACTAGGATTCTATATACATTGACATGAGTATATGTCTCTTATGCATGTTTAGTTTAGTTGTTGTTTATTTGTTTTGTTCTAACCCCCAATTTATGCCACAAGATTTGGTGCGTACTAGATTAGTTTACTTTTCTTATTATTAGAATAGTTTACTATCTTATTTGTTAGCATAAGTGAAATATCAAATCATAGGACTCTTTTAAGGTTGTTGTACGATTGTGTTAGACTGTAAGTTTTGGAACCCTTCCTAGCATGATATGTTGTGATAAGTGATACAAGTGATCCCCTAATTGGGTCTAGCGAATCCCTATATTGGTCATGATCCTGCTTAACAAGTATATACCCAATCAGAAGTGTAAGTGTGCTTTATCTTATCTGATCTAGGATTAATTCATGTACATGATGCAATTATGATTGCATACATTCTGATGAACCTAACATGAAATAAACTCTTGTAAGATTTATTTCACTTATTTTATTCTCTTTGTCATCATTTATATCATATATTTTGACACATTGGTTCAATTCTATCAACCCAGTTATTTTTCTTTGTGCATAAGAATAGGCAACTGGATCGATCAGCTTGACCCAATACATATTTTCAACACTTTCTAGACTTTTAGTTTAGCCTACTAGGTCGACCAGGTTGACCCAATACATTTTCATCCACTTTATAATAGGTTCTTGTATAGCCTAATTGATCAACTCAACCTAGTACATGTTTCAATTTTATAGACTTCCAGATTAGCCTACTAGGTTGAATAACTTGACCTAGTGCATGTTTAGACTTCCAATTCAGTCAACTAGGTTGATTAGGTCTACCTAGTGCATTTTTAGCACTTTTTCAGTAGGTTTTTGTATTTCTTGGTCGACCAACTCGACCTAGTTTGAAGGATTTTGATAGTATTTTCCAAGGTTCTTGATCAATAATATCCTTCATTTCCATCTTTGAACCATCAAGGTCGGTCTTTTATTCTATGTCTCTTTCTATTTTGTACTTTCCTTTCAAGTTTGTAGTCTTCAAAACTATGCCTGCATAGCCAACTAGATCGACCTAGTAACCTAATTCTAGGTTCTATGTGCTATCTAAAATAATTAGGTCAATTTGGTCAACCTAGCAGGTTTTCTAGACCCTATCTTTAGTAGTACTAGCTCGACCCTGTTCTAGTTCTGTAAGTAGTGCATATAGTATCTTCACTATACCTTGTTTCAAAGTTAGAATTCACCTTATATGTTAATCACATTTTCTCTTTTAGTTCATTACATGCTTAGAATAATTCACGTAGTCTAATTAGGATGATTTTAATTAACCACTTAGTTTCGCTATTTCTATTTTATGTACACATGGCCAAATCACATAATATCAACAAGCTTTTTGACATTTGACTACCCAAGCCAACCTACTTGGATTTCATCACTAAGGGGGAAGCCAACTTGGTGCTCTATTCAAGTATAAAGCATGGTTAATGGTATATTTTAGTTAAGCACCCAACACCCTTATCGTTATAGTGTGTGAAGTAAGGGGGTGGGCCCCAATACCAAGCCTGTATCATTACCACTATAGTCCATTTCATCCTAAACTCACTTGAAACCATCCATAGATTTATATCTAGTACCTTGCTTACATACAACTCCCTATCATTAAAAATTATTCTTAATAATCTAATTAACATTCTAGGTTAACCAATTATCTAGCTTTACTTTCCAAGTTGTTTTCTTGCCCTTTACTCAATTGTGTGTGCAAAAACTTGCATTAGACATCATTGGTGCAAGGTTTTGCTTTGTGTGCATCAATTAGATTGGCCAACATCAATTCAATTGACTGTCTATTTAATATTAGCATTTACTTTCTTAGATCAAATATAAACTATATTATTTCATTTCACAAACTTGTTATCAGCTCTTTCTTTTACTTCTTGTTCATTGTACTAGGTTGACCCTATTGACCTAACACATTTTTTAGCCCCTATATACTACACTAGGTTGACCTAGTCAACCTAGCACTGTTTATAAGCTTTTTCCCTTTTTCTGTTAGTCTCTGTTCTCTATATTTGGTTGATCTTGTGGACCCTATATAGTTTCACAGTCCCTATTTTTTCACTAGGTCGACCAGGTCGACCTAATTCTATTTCAGTCACTTTCTATTTCTTTACTTTCTCATCTTGCCTCTTCTCCTTTCATCATGAATTTTATGTTTGGTGACAACACTAAATATCATATAGTAGATATGATGGAATTTACCAATCCTAATAGGGTATCTCATAGACAAAGTAGGGTTCCTTTCAAAAATGCTAGTAATGTTCATATTGCAACCCATACAATGAACTATGGGAATCCTCATACCTCTTTACAACAAAACCTTCCTCTTCTCTTAGATGATCATCTTGAGTTAGATTATACTCCTGAAATGCTTTTCTTTATCAAGAAATTCCCTCAACATAGAGGGAAGGATCCTTCTACCATTTATAACCTTATGATTAGCCGTCAAGTTGAAGAACCTTATTCTCCTACTTCCACTTTCTTAACTAGATTTAGGGGTACCAGTTTCTTTACTTCTTAACCTCTTCCTTCAAACTTGACTCCTTTTTATGCCATGTCATCTTCTTCTTTAACTTCTTCTACCTCCATGCCTAATATCTCAGCTAATATGCTAGGTTCTACATCTAGTGGACCCCTCATAAGATCCACTATCCTCAATCCATCCACTAGTTCATTGTTTACTACCCAAGGCACTCATGCTTCTAGTGCTTCTTCCTCTCAACCATTTACTAGTCCATCTTTTGCTTCACAAGAAAACTTTGCTAATAGTGCCTCAAATTCTCATAGCTCTTCTTAAGCTCATATCAACACTAATAGTGGTACCCAAGCCACTAATACTAATGCAAACATCAATACTACTTCTTCTAATAACACTAATCAAACTCATCAACTATTATTGCAAATTCTCAATCAAATGAACACATTACAAGCTCATAATTTGAATCAAATGATGTGAATGCAGAACCACCTTCTTAATCTTCAAACCAATCCTCAACCAATGACTTGGGGCACACATAACCAAAGTGTTCCTCCTCTCCCTCTTCGATATTTTCAAGACAGTCTCATTCCTCAACCTCCTTTAGTTAATAAAATCATCAAACATTTACAAAATGAACCTCTTACCACTCAAATTGCTAACATTGATATTGGAGGTATAACACCTATAGTTTATTATAATGGATCAATTGATCCTACCCTTCATCGTAAGACATTTGGAAATATTTATAAGGATTGGGTCAAATTAAACACCTTTTCTTCTACCAAATTCATTGACAAAACCCTCATAGGTGATGCCTTAGATTGGTATAATCAACTTAGATGTCATTCCATTACTAGTTTAGAAGATATAGTGAATGCTTTAGTACAAGAATTCCAAACTAATGATCTTCCTAAAAACACTTTGGCCCATTTCATTAATTGTAAACAAAATGAAAATAAAACCACCCAAGCCTTTGTTAAACAATGGAAGATTTTTTCAAATAAGTGTGAACATAACATGGCTGATGACAATAACTTTCATCTCTTTACCAATGCTTTTTATCCTAAATTACAATATCAAGTCCACACCCTCTCTCTACATACCTTGGAGGAAGCCATTGAACAAGCTAAAAGACAATATTTCCTTATGCGTCAATTTGAGCCACCCCAACCTTTCACGGGTCCTCATCTATTAATTAAAAACAAAAACCACAATATTACTAATGATGGTGTTACCGATTCATATGATACCATTCATAATGTTCAAGTTGGCTTTCCTAACCCTTCTTCAGAACCAACTTCTTCTCAATAATATACTAGTCCTCAATTCTCTTCACCAAATAACATTAATGTTCATAAATCTATTTCATTAGCTAAATTACTTAAACATCTACCTAGGCATATTCCTTGAGATATTGACCCTACTCATCCTATGAAAAACTGGTAAGATCCTAGAAAATTTTGTTGGTTTCATCCTAGTTGGGGTCACTCTCATGAGACCTGTAGACAACTTCATAATTTAGCTTTGGATTTTCTTCTTGGACATAATTTTGATCACAATTCTATCACTCACAAGCATCAATAAGCTTATGAAATTGCTTTCAAGGACTACAAAACTCATCATAAATCTTAAGCCTTGAATCAAGCAAATGCTTATTTAGCTATCTATAAGGATCCTTTACCTAATCATCAACCTATTAAATAAAACCAAGATAATCCCACTCCTTCCAATAAGAATAGAGAAAGTCTTGTTGAGCCAACTTTCAAAGAGAATGTGGTTAGCATGACTAATATGCAAAGGGTGGTGGCTTTCATCGATTCTCAACCTATCTACACCCCTCTTCCTTCTAAGACATTTTATGTTATCCAAGATTCTTCTCCAACTCATTTAAATGATTTGGGGAAAGAAGATATTATAACTTTTGATGATGGTCCAAGTGATGATTCTCCGTTGGATAACACATCCCATTCTATTTCTACCCTTCTTCCATCATCTTCTAGTAGCAGTGATAATCAATCTTCTAATGATAATCAAACTTATATTAACACTTCTTATACTTCTCAAAATTGATATAAACCAACTACTTCTTCATCACCAAATGATTTACAACCTTCTTCTAAACCTTCTCATTCTTATCAACACAAATTTCAATGCTCTTCGGCTCCTCCTCCGAATATCTTCTTAACCATTATGCACCTATATCCAACAATCTTCTCATGGGTTATGATGAGTGGGATCCCATTACGTAGATCACTAATCTCCCATCTCAGATTCCATTTCTTGAGCTTATGAGGACCTCTCCTTATCATCGGAACCGTCTTATGAAACTATTATTTGAGATGCATGTCCCTCGTCTTCCCTTAGCATGATGAGAGGTATCCTTATTTGGTTTCTAGGATAGTATCTTGTAACAATGTGAAGAGATGTCCATCAAAGTTGATGAAACAATCAACACTTCTCTTTCTTCAAAATTTTGCATCACATCGAAGGTTCTCAATGAGATCCTACTTCATGTAGATGATCCTCCCTTATTTATAAGCATTCAAATAGGTGATATACAAGTTAAACAAACATTGATTGATGAGGGTTTTGACACTTGTGTTGCTTCTCTTGATTTCATTAAGACCCTTGGATATTCAGAATGCAATCCTAAGTCTACACGTAACACCTACCAAGGATATGATATAAGGTAAATGCCTCCTCTTGGGTGTGTGTGGCTTCTCATTATTGTCCCACCTATCACCGTTCATGTAAAAGTGATGATCTTTAACTTTCCCCTTTCTTATAACGTCTTGATTGGTAGGTCGTGGACTCATCATATGTGAGCTATCACTTATTTCGCTTATCAATGTATTAAATTCCCTAATAATGGAGCCATTTATAGGATTCAAGGAGATACTAAACCTTAGAATTTTGAATAATTCCAAGGTTGTGGTGTTTTTAAGGTTCTTACTCTTGAACCTTTTCCTAGCATTCCATTCTGTGAGTTACAATGTTTAAATTTTTTTGTCAACTAAACCAGAGGTTACAATGGGCATCCTGAGCTCATTGGTAAAATTCATCCCAAAATTTTATAATATGATGATGATGATCCCCGTGAGATTAACTTAAAGATCAAAACTTATGATCTCATGCCTTATCTCATCTTACAACTTCCTGATTCCTTGTAACCTCATTCTCGCAAACCTCCTTACAATGACATTTTCATAGTCTTATGCAAGACTTGACACTCTATTCACCATGCTTCTTCTGATGACAAAGTTATTCCAACTTGTGTCATTGATATTCATACACTGGATTATGATGATGGTTATTATCTAAATGATCCTTTATTAGGTGATCTTATCCAAGCTCGTGATGCTGAGATTGTGCATTATCATTCTTCTTTACTTGAGTATTTTCATGTATTTTCTCATGTTCCAACATTCATAGTTCCTAATTATTACATTTTTCTTATTTATCACAGAGTAGAGATGGTGCTGACACCTCCAGTTTATAAGGAGCCCTATAGGACTATGCTCATAGATTGTGTTATGACCAAACCTTATTACTTTTCCACACCTAGTGCAGTCCTCCTTAGACCTTCTATTGATCCCACCCTTCCCATAGTGGAACCTATGTCAGAACTAGTTATTACTGCTACTTCCACTATTGTTGAGCCTACTTTTGCTTCTTCCACTAGTGCTTCTTCTATTAAGCCTAGTTCCATTCCTTTTCCATCACCACCTTCTCTTGGTGGTGGTTTGCTTCCTTTACCTAAGATGGATCCTCTACCTACCAAATGGGCTGATGCTTCATCTCCTTCTTCTTCCATGCCTGTTACACCTTCTCTTGTGAGTGTTTCTTTTAAAAATACTCACAAACATATATGTTACTTCCATGGGATAGATAATCACTCTTCTACCCATTATTGTAAGCTATGATAATATATTGATACCTTGCATCCTTCTTCCCTATCAATAGACACTACCTTTCCTCCTCTAAAAATCATGCTTTAATATATACCTAAGTATGGTGAGAGGTATTGTCTATGGCACCAATATGGCACACATCACATTGATCATTGTCATATCCTTTAGCAGCATCTTAAGGACCATCTTATAGTTATTCTTGGACCTTCTACCATTCCTCTCATAGGTCATTCTCGTAAGAAGGCTCCCCCTTATTCTCCCATAGCTACACCTCCTGTGGTCCCTTCACCACCTTTTGTGCCTCCACCTGTGGTTCTTTCTCCACCCTTGGACCCTCCTTCACCCATGGATCCTTCTCACACATTCTCCTAACCATCCTTTTCCTAATTCCCCTCCTCAACATGATCTAATAAGCATTCCTACTTTTTCAATTGAGGATATTAGAAAAGAAGTATTTGCCTAGTTCTTAACAAAGATTGATGAGAAATTACTAGTAGTTTGTATTTAGCTTCATAGAGATTTATTTGATGCCTTGGATAATGTGTGTAGATAGATTTATCAGTACTTATGAGCACATGCATGGTTCTTTCTCATTTATATTTGTATTGGATGTGTGCTCTAATCTTATTTCCAATTTTTGATTATATCATTTGACAACGTGTCATATTATTTTCCTATCTTATATCATGTTTTTCCTTCTTGTTGTACTATAGTTAGCTTACATTTTTATTTTAAATTTTGCATATACTTGTCTTTTCCTTATCATTGCTATTTTTCACTTATCATTGCTTTCTTTTCCTTTAGAGTTTTTCTCAAAAACTCTTCCCCTTATATCTTCATGATTGTTTGTTTTCTTATCTTTATTTTTCATAGATAGTTATAATGGTGACTTGGTTATATCTACCCTATTCCATTTTGTTATTATATCCTTAGACCATGTGATCAGTTAGTAAAAAATATTTCTCATTACTATTTCCTTTTACCTGTCCACTTTTGGATCTCCTCTTTCCTTCTCTGCAAACTAAGCATATACACGGTTGAGACTTGAGATCACATACTTTTTCATTGTCAAGCCTAAGTGTCCTATTCAGTCTTTTGTCTTGGGTTACTTAGTTTCCTTTAGCCTTAGCCTAAAGATCATTCATGTGTATCACTATCTCTCTCATGATTGGTCATTCCAAATCTATATGGAGGAGGAATCTTAAAAAGCCTTCAAAAGAAAGTTAAAATCCAAATCATTTAAACAAAAGGTAATGATATCAAAAGGCAAATATATTCTTAAAAGTCTAATCACACTAAAATATATGATTCAAAGCACATCTCCTTCTTCTAATCAAAGCTCAAACTCCACAGTTGGCCTTATGGTAGAGTTGAGGTCCTTTGGGGTGCGGTAGTCCAATAGATTAGAAGAGGAGAATAAACAAAATCTTTTAATGCTATATACTTTCTCACGTAAGTACCCAATATTCATAGTATACTGATGGCTCTGTAAGGGGTTCTGAGGAGTGGGGAACACATCCTGGAAAGGTAGGTCCATTTTACTTTTCCTTGTATCAATATACCTTCATGAGTTGATCTTAGTAGCACACTTATTTGCGTATAAATCTTTGTGTCTATAGGGAATAGGTTTCCTTTGTACATAGATGACCACTAATCACTTAATGTCTTCTCATGTCCTTAGTATCCCTCTTTCCTCCTAAGGTCTTCTCATAATATGCCTAAATATTTGCTTTTTACATTCCCTTTTTCATTATCTTTCCTCATATTTCCTCTTGAGATATATTGTTTTATTTTCTAATCACTCCCCATGGGATTTCATTTGTGATTTGCTTTGTAAGACTACGGATAGGACCCAACATCCCTCACAAATTACCACCTTTTCCATCCTATTACCTACATCCTTGATTTACCATTCCTTAGTCCTTCTGCTTACCAATGTTATTTTGGTACCCCTTGGGTTTTCTTTTGTGAGTTGCAGTGTAAGACCGTGGATAGGCCCTGACCCTTCTCAGAAAACAAAACAAAATTTCTAATAAACAAGTCACCATCCCAATTACATGTGTCAAGTAAGAGATAAGATTCAATTGATTATGAGTTTACACGTCATTTGACGTACTTTCCATATTGATATTTAGTATGTTTTATGCTTACTTCATTTTTTTTTTGTCTTTTATTTTCTTATTTTCTGAGTGCATGTAAGATTACAACCATTTCTTGAATTTCTCATACTTCCTAGCTTGAATTAGTACGATAAATTTAAGACCAAGATTTTAATTTTTTTTTTCTTTTATACTTCTCATTGTGAAATAGTATAATTGATTTACTTAATTTTGATTTGTTTTTATCACCATTTTCCCCTTTTTACATACCTTCCATTTTATTACTTTATGGTCATACTTCCCAAAGTGATATTCAGTATGATTTTATTTGTTTTAATTTGGTACAAAAATCTTTCAGATTGGTTTACAAATAAATCTCCTTTACCATCTTGTTTGCCATTTTCTTGGTTTTTTATTCTTAGTCATTTTTTGTTATTACACATTTCCCAACTTGAAATAGTGTGTAGTGCATTTTTGATTGATTCTATTTTTCCAAGTCCTTTTTTGCTTTTTTTTTTTACCATGCATGTGTAATCCATAATGATAGAAAAGAAACCACATCACATATATTTCTCATAGCATATAAAACAAAGTTAAATACATGTGCTATAAAGAAATATATCGAAAGCATCCACAACCTCAACCATAATGAACAAATACAACCATCATAAAGACAACATACACAACCAAAACCAATAAGCCAAAATGATACATCATATATATATATATATATATATATATATATATATATATATATATCAAGAGTTTGATACAATATATACAATCATATACAATGCTCTAGCTCTAGGGTTGAGCTCCATCATATCGATCTCGTGGCCTAGCCATGCCACCTATTGAGGAATTGATATAACTCCTCCAAATGGTACGCTTTAATG
Source organism: Torreya grandis (assembly GCA_037957365.1). Classification (NCBI taxonomy): domain Eukaryota; kingdom Viridiplantae; phylum Streptophyta; class Pinopsida; order Cupressales; family Taxaceae; genus Torreya; species Torreya grandis. The sequence goes on from JARHVA010001832.1 coordinate 590,207, forward strand.
AGGTAGTTTGATATCTCAATCCCTCTACTTATCCTTGTAGACATGTTATCTGTACCTGTGCCTATACCAACTCAGTTTGGGTTACTGCATTTGCCTATGTTAATTGGGTCTACATCATTGTATATGTCTGCATCATCTATGCCACTATTTCTATATGTGTAACTCTCTCATTAGCTAGGGCTTACCAAGATTTCCTCTCCTTTGCACCCATCTTTGCTAGTGGTTGTGCCCTCTCTCTTTGCATTTGTATCTATCTCACGACCTCTCCTACTAGTCTAAATTAGCTTGTTTGAGCTGGGGTAGATGGTATACTCAAATCCTCCAATGCCATGGGGTCGTATAGTTATAAAGTCTCATCTAGGATGTCATAGAGTACTAACCTAACCAGGGACCCCTATACCTCTTCCTCATCCTCAGGTATGCCTATAAAATCACACCAGATAGATATTAGATCACTATTATATCTCATAATATTTATCTATCTACCAAATAACAACTTAATAAATAATTAAACCATATTCATAACTAGTTATGTCTTAGATCCTATGGTCTCTCCATCTACATAACTACCTAACACAGTCTCCCTGTCTATACAACCTCCTAATACCTCCTCTGTAGGTTGCCTCCTCAGCTTGAACCTAGCTGTTATGGCTTGCATCAATCTTATCCTACAATTGAGTAGTCTTTCTCTCATTTATCTCTCCTTTGGCTCCCCTATTGACTCACCAAAGATGATGATGGTCTCTATTCTCTCCTTCTACCTCTGTCAATGTCATGTACTTAGTAGTCATAACTCATCTCTCCATGGAGCTGGTGGTGGTATATCTGGTATCTTTACCTCTACCTCTACCTCTTCTTACTCTGCCCCTCATCATGCCCAACCAATCCATGGTCACTCCTAGCATGGCCTTAATGTTGGTCTCACTATTAGTGGTATGAGACCCCTCTTCCCTCATGGCTCTTTCACATGTTGATTCCACTGCTCAAGTATGAGTATTGATGTCACTAGATGAGGCAAACCCATCTACCCTAGTACTCATGCTACTAGATGTATATCTCTCCACCATGTATAGTATCTTATCACCTCTCTCTTCTCTAGTGATAGTCCAACTATGTGCTAGCTCTCCCAGGTAGTTGCTAGCTACTCATATGGTCACCATACTATGTCGATGTGTCGCACCATCTACAACACTAACACGTGGGGCATGGCTTGTGCTACTTAGTCCTCCCTCTATATCCTCACCCAAGGTGACCTATCACCGAAATCATGGGGCAACCTAACTAGCCAATACATAGTAAATCTCTCATATATCCATGTTGTTAGTAGTATGATTAGTCCCATGGTCTTATGTCCTCTGACCTGCATTTCAAATATATCATGAATAAGTTAGACCCAAATGACAGAGCCTAGATCATATAATACTCCCTCCTTTAACATCATCCTACTCAAAGCTACCATGTATAGTGGTATCTATCCATCCAACTTGTGATAGAGCACTCACTATGTTACAAGGCCTATCATCACCTTTCGAATATCCATAATCTATGATATATACACATCATCCATACTCACTCTCTACCCTGGTAATATCATCTATGAGCCTGTATCCCATATGGTTAAGGCTCCCCTCTTCTCTATGCTATCTAATATCCCTACAATCACTGGTGCTCTTATTATGGGTGGTCTAAATATGGCATGGACATCCTCTAGTGTGATAACCACCTCTATCATATCCCCATCCACCTCTCATCTCAAGGTGTTGGTCAGCCATTCCCAACAACCAAGGAACCTGACCAACACATCTGAACTAAGAGGGGTCCTGCACATATTTGATATACCTCTGAGACCCATGGCTACCGATCTAGCTCTATCTTCATCTGTCAACCTATCTAACAAATCCAAAAACCAAGACACGTTTAACATCTTCCAGAACTACGACCATCTCTATAATCAAGAAATAATAAAGGATGTATTAGTTCCTCAATGTCATGTATAATCATAATACATTCTATCTTTAATAAAAAAATAAGCATAATTTATTTATTTTTTCCTATTTTGGTCCCTCTTGCCCTTCTTTGGTCATTCAGACCATTCTAGCCCTCTTTTAGCTTCCTACACACTTTTTCATGCTTATTCTAGTTCCTTGGTCAACCTAGTTTGACCAAAATCTCCTTATTTTTGTCTTATTTCATCCTAAAATTATTATTTTTCCTCTTATCTTCTTCTCCCTAGTGTTAAGTTCCCATTTTGGCCCTTATGGACCAACTTGACACTTTTCCACTAGGTCTTAGCTTGCAAAATACACTAGGTCAACCTATACCCACTAGGTCAACCACATGGATTTCTCCCCTGATTCAACCTACTAGGTTGACCTAGTAGGTTCAGTGTGCTAACCTAGTCTATTTTGATAAAAATATACATTTTTCTTGTTTTATCCCTATTTCCCTCAAACCCATTTCCCGTCTTCATATTTACTACACTTATAATCTAATTTTGTTCATTTTTGACATATATAAATGCTTAAAATTAAATTTTATAAAAATTTCTCTTAATTCAACATAAATTTTAAAAACTGGTTTGAGATCCATAGTTACATACCTATAATGCACCTATTGTCGCCTATGGGTGTTCCCCTCATCTAGCATGTTGTCCTCTCACCATCCTAGCCTTGTTTTATCTCTAGATCTCTCTTTTCTCTCTTTTACAATTCAAAATAACAAAAGGAATTATCTTTTTCTTATTTAAACTCACTTTTCAAAATCTAAAATTCTTCAATTATTTTCCTTCAAATTCCTTGTTTTGCTCATATCTTTGTTTTTGCTCATCTATTTTGCAAACCATAAAATGTGTTAGAATCATGATGACATAGAGATTATTTTCCACTCTCATATGCCTATCTTCTAATTTTTTTGATTTTTGGCTATCTTTTGCACTAACTTCTATAGGTTCACCTAGTGTGCTTTACATTGGACGCCTTCACTTTCTTACAATCTTCTTCTTTATCTATAGCATTAAGGTAAGTTAAAGGTATGTTTTTCTAAATTATATCCTTTTATTTATCTTATTTTCTTCTTAATGCACTTTACTTAGCATCTATATTGTGTGTTACCATGTTCTATCTTCGAAGCACCATCTTGTGTTGCACTTACATGACACGTGATGAGCTTTGGCTGGGGCATATGTATACACATAATATTTTTAAACTTTTATTGATAATAGACACTTCATATCTTGTAGGATCTTTTCGAGTCTCAATCTCTCTAAGTGCATGCCTTAAAAGGTACACTGAGAAAGGGGTGGGCAGACCATCAGTGCTTTGCAATATTGTTGTTCTTTTTGCCACTGGCCATACACACTCTTTTCTCCTAAACCCTTGAACCCTAAGCTTATTTCTCTCTTTCCTATCCATTCCAATAATTTTCATGCTTTATTCCTTCATTTCTTGCCTTGTTTCACTTTTGACCTATTCAACCAACTAGGTTGACTTGGTCAACCTAGTGTGTTTTGGGGACATTTTAGCTCTTTTGGATTATTAGCCTTTTGACTGACCTAACACAAACTTCAGGCATTAGCCCAAAAATTTACTAGGTCAACCCAGTCAACCTAGTATATCTGACATATTTGAAAGTTTTTAGGCAAGTTACTATTATATATACAAGGTCATTTACCACCATTTCATAAGAGTTGAAAGCAAGCAAAGAATTAAGCAAAGAAGTGTGAACAAACATATGCTTATTGACCATTCTACTTGAGTAATAAATATTTAGGGTTTAATACTTTATTTGGAGCTATGATCTTGTCTTCTGGAGAAGTATTTTGGATGCTTAGGTAGGTCGTGTATCCTAGAGTTGATTTATCTTGGTTATCCTTACAACCATAACAATCTCTTATAGGCCAAGGGAGAGAATGAAGCTCGATAGGTTCGTCTTCAAAGGTAAGTATTCCTAACTTTATTTATCCTTTGTAAGTATAGATAGATAATGCAATATGTATTTTTATCTTCCATGTATTAGGATTTCATACACATTGACGTGAGTATATGTCTCCTATGTATGTTTAGTTTAGTTATTATTTATTTATATTGTTCTAACCCCCACTTTGTGCCATAAACTTTGGTTTGCACTAGATTAGTTTATTTTATTTTTTTATTACAATAGTTTACTCTCTTGTTTGTTGGCATAAGTGAAATATCAAATCATAGGACTCTTTTAGGGTTGTTGTGTGATTATGTTAGACTATAGGCTTTGGAACCCTTCGTATCATGATATGTTGTGACAAGTGATCCCCTAATCGGGTCTAGCAGATCCCCATATTGCTCATGCTCTCGATTAACAAGTGTATACCCAATTAGAAGTGTAGGTGTGCTCTATCTTATCTGATCCAGGATTAATTCATGTATATCATGAAATTTTAATTACATACAGTTTCTCCTACTTTAAGTTAAATGTATTATTGAATAATTAATGGTAGAGAAATATATAATTCATTGTAATACACTTTAAGTTTAAATTAATTCCTTCCTCTTATTAATTATATATGCATTGACTATTTGCCAATATGATCTCCTTGCATAGATCCAATAATGGGTTGCCACTATATCCTATTTAGTAAATATAGAGTTGATTGTAAATCGTATCATTGCTCATATTTCAGATAGTGGGATTGATGCTTAATAAATGGGACAACTTGCATACTTGAAAGAACTAGGTAAAGGTATAATGACCTTAAGCCATGAGAAAGATAATAACCTTGGATGGTAGCACCTGAATAATTGCCTATGATACTTCTACTTTCATTCTTTCTCATGATTTTACTCTCCTTTAGGCAGTAATAAATTATGATGTGTGATTATGGAATTTAGTATAAATTTGCATGTGTTTTAATCAGTTGTTGGTTGCTACTTTTATGATTAGCATTTTATATATTATACCTATTGGTCAAAATAAAAATATACCTTGGTTTCATTCCATAAACCTATTGTAACTGAATGGAAACATAATATGTAAAGTTGTCTTATTCTGATTGGGTCAGGAAGTAACCCTTTAACTATCCTCGAGGAAGAACCAAAACCTACTGAGGGGAGTGAGATATCTATTGAGGGTTAAGGACCTATAAATGGTCTTACACATAATAACTTGTACTGCATATGGTGCTCATGACTTATCCATGTAATTGTAAACTAATACGCTCTCGAACCCCATAGTTCATCCTTTGGGCAACCTGCTTCCCCATAACATCCTTTGTAAGTAATTACCCCATGCTTTTATCTTAGATATCTTCATTAGGTTTTGGTTGTGTGTTCATGAGTATGTTGAAGGAACTTTGCTTCCTTCAGCGAGTGAGGCTTTAGGCCATGTACGCAATTCTAAAGCATACTCTGATAATGCAATTCCATTTTTTAATTTTTGGGGTTGTTTCATAAAATTATTTTTCCATGTAACAAACAATTATAATTGGTTATCTTAACCATTATAAGCATTTTTGGAATCTTTTTTTTTGAAGTTGATTACATGGTAGGATATTAAAGGAATTAATACCATCATTAATCTTTCTCAACAAATCACTCAAAAATAAGATTTTTTTGTTTATCATGGTTAATGTTTTTATTTTATTTTATTAATTATGTATTATATTAATTGTTTTAAAAAATATTTATTTTTGTACTTAGTGAATACTAATTTGATAATTTTGAGGTGGTTTTTTAAATTTTTAAAATTTAAATTCTAAAAGTAAATTTTATTCAATTTTTAATATTTTATTTGTTTTTAAGAATAAATAATTAAATATTAATTTATTAAAAAATATTTACTATGCATTGCATAGGTATTAAACATTGATATTAAAGATATTTTTACATGAGAATTATCATGTACTTAGCTAAAAACTTTTACATTTTTATTCAAATAAATAAAGGTAATATTAACTTATTTGTATGTATTTACTTGTCCTAGTACTTAAATGATTTTATTTTTAAATCCAAGTATAAAGTAATTGCTTTGTATTTATTTAATTCATGTGGTAGTGGTGTTGTAATATTTTATACTTAAATAAATATTCAAGTGTAAAGTAAATGTTTTGTATTTATTTAACTTGTGAGGTAGTGTGTTGTTACATTGATCCTAAATAACTTGTTAATGCTCATTCTAAATTTTTTATGATGGACAATATTTTTTTATTTTAATATAAACTATAATAACATTTGAAAGGAAAGTATTCTCATAAAAAATACACAAACACATTATCTTCCTAGTTTATCCCTCTATTATTTTACAACAATAATGCATATTTCCCTACTAAATTAGGAATTGACCACTATATGACTCTTTATACTTTTTAGATTGTGTTGTAAAAATATAAGAAATATTATATTAAACTAAAAAGGAACATTATAATAAAAGGACCAAATAATTTATTGGAGTTCAAAAACAAATGTTGAAGATAAGATTGTTAACCAGAAAAAAACACACAAAAAAAAAAAAAAAAACAAAAAAAAACATACATGCATATATATAACACAACACTAATTATCACATGGGTTAGAATTTGGGTAGGTATATGTGCCACTAGTGACCCTTACTACTATCTCCATGATAGGATCAAACCATTAAGAGATAAAAAAATATGTCTTTTCTAACTTGGATTCTTGACCTTGGCAACTCCCAAGTCCTAAATGCAAACACTCCTACATTATACTTAACTAGTTGTTGTTAGGTTTCACACATAGGTTCCAAACCCTTTATTTTGTCTAAGTATAGGAGTACACATAAATATATTTATTGGAGACCACACATAAAGAGGAGACCATGTCGAAATCAAACCCATGCATAGAAAAGGTGGAAAATAAAGAAGAATTTCATGCATAATATGCACACAAAAATAGACCATCCTTGATCTTATCCATTCATCATGAAGATACCATATATGAGCATCATGATGACAAATCAAGGGATTCATGTCACTTAAGAAGCAATCTTGGATAATTTCAGGGACTAATGACTTCCACCTCTTTATTGAGTATAAGATTGACTATTAATAAATTAAATTTGTTTTGGCATGTGAAGCATGGTGGCAAGGTGCCTATATAAATCCACACATGCTAGCAATATAGAAATAAAATATTAGAGATCATAGTTCAATATTTTTAGATTGGACATGAATGCTCATATAAATTTGAACTATATAATGTATCTTGATAAGTAATGACTAGACATCATAATCGTGTTGATATGACTATATTTGGTCTTAATTTTGATGTTATATGACTAAGTTATCAAACTTATTAAAAATTTAAATTGATGATTTCATGGTTAAATTATTCAATATCTAATTATTTGTTCTACTCTATGACATTGTATGGTTATGGGTTTCATGATTGAATTACCAAATAAGATCTCACTTTGTCATAATGCAAGAAGAGCTTGGTGTTCTTTATTTATGTACTAAGTGTACACCAAAGTGATAGGTTGATGTATGAGTGTCTTATTTTTTAAGAATTATAAACACTATTTTTGAATTATATAGTATCTTAATCTTGTACACCTAGAAAATACATATCACGTATGTACCTTCAACTTCTAGAACTTCCCATTGCTGAAAGGCTTACATACACTATCTCTTTGTGCCTATTTATTCTCTCTTAATCTAAACAATGTTATTCTGATGACTCAAACCTTCTATCATACCCATAATGCTAAAAACATGTTTATATTATGTTTCTTCAAGTTTTGGATCTATGCCCATTTTCTATCTTTTCAAACACTTGCATCCCAGTAAGATGCCTATGTAAATGCTAGTGTCCTATTATAATGCAAGTGCTTAGTGCCTTAAAGTCATCCCATTTATAAATTAAATATATTCCTATGGTCATCCTAAGTGATTTAATGAGATATTATCTAAAAGGATTGGTATATATGCATGATCAATTCTCATCCATTCCTCACTTAGAAACTTCTTACCTCTCACAAGGAAGCTTATAAAATTCATTAATCAAGAACTCAAGTGAGGAAATATTCACTATTTTACCTTATTTCCATGTCAATCATAGGGACAAAAAATCTATAGGTCTGAAGTACTGAAGGGACATCCCATGAACCACATTTTCCAAGTTACAACCTAGGTCACTCTATGTACTTTATTATCACACATTTCATCCTTATACACACACAAGCCAACATATAGGGGATAACTACATAAGTCTGATATGTAGACAATGCTCATTTATAGAGGGGTCTTTGGGATAACTTGACATCGTGTGCTGAGTAACCCATTTTTTTCCCACAACCACTATGACGATGAAAAACTAGGGTTTTATTATTTGGCAAGGAGTGACAACCCATGATCCAAATTTGATCACACCAGAGTGAAGGTGACACATAACACAAAATATTCCAAGTGGTCACATCCAAATCTAGCAAGTATTTCATATAGGACACTTACATCTAGGTTAGATATAAGTGTCGATATAACTATCCAAGTTCGATGCAAGTGTTCAAGGTCACATAAGTGCTCAATTTGAAATCTGAAGATTGATCTAGAATCCACTCATAGTCTTATTCATTCTTATTCTAGATTGATTTTTGTATTAGCATCTGAACAAGTTAAATATCTTATTTTCATTATAATTGAAATATCTAACATAGATATACTTTTTATTTTAACGCACTATAATTATAATTACATTTCCATTCTATTTTATATCTCTCTTTATGTATAAGTATTAATATAAATATATCTTAAAATATGTTTACTTTTAATTGATTCATAATTGACCTCTTTCATTTGTTGCTTGCACAGATGATGAGAGATGCTATGGGTACCTTGTTTGGATAACAAAAACATGAAAATGACATTGTAATTATGTCCTAAAATCCACTATCTCCCTAACACCACCTAATTCATAGGCTGAGAGTTATGAAAACACCGTAAAATTTTCTTTTTTAACTTCAAGTAATGATACCCTGCATCATATTTATATTTTTATGCACATAGATCAAACACTATATGTTTACTCCATATGATTTTCCATAACTCCTATATTATAGGTCACCAAACCTAGGTGCCTTTTGTAGGTGGCATGTAATGGGTCTAAAATCACCTTGTTGAAATTTTTTATCCTTGGTAATTCTATCATTTTATATACATCATTTTAGTGCATTATTTTTTAATTCTTATGTTGTGAAAGCACAAAAGTTTTATGATGTTGTGTCATAAAAATTTTATCCTTCACAAGTTGAGAGAGTATCTTCCTATAATTAGACATAAAAAACCCTAGGTTCTACATCTATGGCAATGAGGTGTAATTTATTTGGAGGCATTAAACAATAAGAGAGCTAGTTGCAGTGCTAGGTGTAGTTTTAGGTGCAATTTATTTTGTATGCCAATATGGAAAGTTTTATACATATATATGGTCCAAATTTTATGTTTATATGGCCCACTTTGTATTCTTACATGTCCCATTTTTATATCTATATGATCTAGATTATATATCGATATGGCCCATTTTGTATGCCATTATGGCATAATTTGGATACACACGTATTATCTAAAATATCTATATAAATCATACACTATTATAATTTTTGTATATAGATTTACATTTTATATGACATAATTATTTATTTTTGTGTTTGTTTTAGTAAATTGTCCTTCTTGGAATTATTCATAAATGAAGAATTTTTCATAGCATGGTTGTGTCAATATATAAAAAACTAATGTTTAAATCTAGTGATTTTGATTTAAAAATTATGTCTAAAAAAAGAGTATAATTATAGAAACATTGATAAACTTGATAAGTTTTTTATGATGGTCTTTGTGACATGTATCTTGGAAACCAAAGAATTTTGGAATGTGATTTAAAACCATATAGATGAGTCATAAGATCTTGAAGTCCCATATGGAAGTCCTCTTTGTAGACATATCTAAATGGGTGTATAAATGCAAGTATGGATTTTATCTACACTCTGTGAGCCCACAGAATCAAAAATTAAATTCTGATGGATGCATCCATTAAGAGAATATCTTTTTTCTTAAGGGAAAAAATGCAATGGACTTTGTGCAACCATTATAGGTAAACTGTGAGGGGTGAGATTACCCATAAGATAGTAAAGATGAATGGGAGAGTTATTTGAGCACCTTTAGGAGGATTATTTTACACCTTTAATGATGAATAAAAAATTACATTTTTTATATTGGACAGAAGTCTTGATTTAATGACCAAACTTTGGTCAGTATAATGCACAACTTTTGACTCATGTGCCCAATTAACAAACCATCTTCATGGATACATTTATATGGTCATATAAAAAAATTAATTGTCTTTTTATGTGCTCCATTATAACTTGGACTCAAATCTTACATTTAGCCAAATGAACCCTTTAAGAGAATCTTATCATTCTTAAGGGGGGAAAAAAAAAAAATTGTAGGCATTGCAAGAAAATCGTGAGGGGTAGAGGCAAACCATAAAATCATAAAGTCACATGGAATATTTTTTAAACATCACCTATAGTATTATCTTATAATCTTGAAGAGGAATAAATAGTGTCACATTTTATCTTGCAGTAAAATCTTGATTGAAGGACCAAAACATGGTCTGTATAATGCACAATTTTTGACTTTTTTTTTTAACTAACTGGGGTAAAAATTTATTCAAAAACAGGCGAAACCAAAACCATTACACAGCCTTATCCTGATCCACCAGAAGACTTAGCTTCTAGGAGAATTGCAAAGGCAGCAGATTATAATCTAAGATCTCCCACTGGGGTCCCTGTTCGGAGGCCAATTTGGCCAGACAGTTAGCAACCCCATTCCATTCACGGGGAATATGCTTGAAACTAACAGAATCCAACATAGAACTTAATTGAAGAACCTGTTGCACAACCTCCACTAGACGCCACTCGACATTATCAAAATTATGATTAATTATTAGATTAATCACTACTTGGGAGTCTGACTCACAAATAATGTTTTGCCAGCCCAGATGACAGCACTGTTTCAACACCTGAAGGATGGCCAGCACCTCCATATAGTTATTGGAATGCCAGCCTTTATAGATGGAGAAAATGAATTGAAGATTTTTAGAGCTATCACGCCCAGCACCATCGATTCCAGGACCCCCTGGGTTTCCTCTCGAGGAGCCATCTGTATTGATCTTCACCATTCCAGGAGGAGGAGGAGTCCATCGACCAATTCTGCTAACTGGTTTGTGCCTCTGCCTATCTCTAATCTAAGAACTCATAGAAGAAGCAGAGGGAGTTGTGCCCGACGGCTTACCGACAATGCTGTAGAAAATATTGTAATCATCTGCTCCCAAACCGTCCACCCTGACTCCTTTAGCAGCGAGAGTTTCCTGTAGTGACAAGCTAACTATCTCTCAAATAGCGTCCAAATTCCTCTGTTCAACTCGAAAAATGCACCTATTTCTTTCAATCCACACATTCCAAAGAATAAATGTAGGTCCTGGAAACCAGGCAATCTGGAGGGTCGACGCTTTGGAAGTGGGAACACTAAGGCGATCCCAGAAGTCAATTAAGGAGGAGGCGTGCCAGCAGGGTCTATGCCAAGCGTTCCACCATCTATGCCAAATACCCTTGGCAAATGGACACTAAAAGAACAGGTGCGCCCCTATTTCCACCTCCTCACAGCAGAACACACATCTAGAGGGCCCCTAAAATCCATGCTTGCACAAGTTGTCCCATGTGAGGCATCTATTGTATACAAGCATCCACAAGAAGAAATTGCATTTGGGCCAGGTAAAGGGATTCCAAATTTTCTTCCCCCAAAGGAAATTAGCTTACCCATAAACTTGCTTAGACAAGGCCTGATATCCCTCTGAGACAGAATAGCTACCAGTAGACCTGCCCCCCAAGCGAGCACATCCTGACCCTGAAGAGAATTACAGTTCCTAGAAGCTAATAACTGAGATAGCTCAGACCTGTTCTCCAAGGACCCACCCGGCGGCCACTCCAAAGAATTTTTCCATCTAAATCCTGTAGTCAGACCCATGTTATACTCCTCCTTATAGTGAGCCACATTATCTAGCCAGCATCATGGAACACATCACATAAGGACTGTAGGTGCGGGTGAGAGGACAAGAGCGGGGGCGACCCATCCCACGAGTCTTCCCAGAAGAGAGCCTGCTTGCCCGTCTTACAAATCCAAAATAGGCTACATTTAATTAATTGAGCTCCAGCTTCGAGGGTACTCCAAATCATGGAGCCGCCCCTCTCAAGAGGCATCTGAACAATGACAGAGGGATCTACCCCCAAAAAGTACTTAAAATCTAGGATACGGGCCCACATTTGGGACTAATTAGAACACCATCTCCAGTATAATTTGGCAGCCAAAGCCTAGCTAGCTAGGATGGTTAAACGTAGTCCAAGTCCCCCATCTTTCTTAGGCTGGCAAACAGTTTCCCACTTGACCAGGCTCCATTTGGTGCACCAGAGGTTACCACTCCAAAGAAATTGGCAGGACAGGGCATCAAATTATTTAAGAAAATAAATCGGGGTAGCCTGCACCAAGCAGTGGTACACTGGAAGAGCTTGGATCACCGATTGCAACAGAGTAACTCTCCCAGCAATAGAGAGCCATCTGTGAGTCTAGTGATTAACTTTTTGCCTCAGCTTATCCAAAACATTTTGCCAAAAAAGTCGTGGCTGTCGACCAACCACAATGGGAATCCCCAAATATATAATTGAGAGAACATGAATTTGAAATCTCAAAATGGCCGCTATTCTCCTCTGTATCAGTCCTAGAGTGTTAAATAAATAAATAGAGGACTTATGATCATTGATTTTCTGCCCCGTAGCATCCAGATACATGTCAAGGGTTTCCCTGAAAGCTTCCACCTCTCGAATGCGGGCTTTCCCAGCTAGAATAGTATCATCAACAAACTGAAGATGGGACGTGATTAAGTCGTTCCCCCACTGCCAACCCTGCACAATGTTCTGAGAAACTTGGAATTTGATAAGCCAACCCAATCCTTCCGCTAGAATGATAAATAGATAAGGGGATAACGGGTCTCCTTGCCGAAGGCCTCTCGCTGCCCCAAATAGCTCAGTTGGCTGTCCATTGATGAGAACAGAGAAGGAGGGCATAGTAACACAACTCAGCACCCATTGGATCCAAGCAGGGCTAAAACCAAAGGCCCTCATGATTCTTTCCAAAAATCTCCAACTGGCCCTATCATAGGCCTTAGCTAAGTCAAGCTTTATAAACATGGCCCACTCCTGAGAAGTTCTCATAGAGTGGATAACTTCAGAAGCAATGACCACCTCATCCAAAATCTGCTTGTTAGCAACAAAACCTCCCTGCTCCTTTGAAATAATCAATGAGAGGCAACTTTTGAGCCTCCCTGCTAAGAGCTTAGTGATAATTTTGCATATCACATTGCAAAGCGCAATATGCCTGAAGTGGTCTAGCTAATCCACCTGCTCTTTCTTCGGGATAAGGACTAGGAAGGTTGCATTCAAGGCCCTCAACATTTCTTTATTAGTAAAGGATTCCTGTATCACTTCAAAGAGATCCTGCTTGATGACATCCCAGAAGTCCTGATAAAACTCCACTGGAAAGCCATCTGGCCCAGGAGCTTTACCTATTTTCATACTAAAGACCACCCCCTCCACTTCAGTCCTATCTAAAGGCCTCATAAGATACTCAGTCAGCTCCAGAGTCACCACAGAGGGGATGCAGGATAGCACTGTATTTTTTGCTATCTCAGAAGGAGGCAACCCTTCAGAGAATAGATTAGAGAAATGGAGAACCGCTGCTCTAGAAATGTCTTGAGAGGTACTCAACCGAGATCCATCCGGGCACACCAAGTGGGTTAAATAGCTTCTATTACGCCTTGATTGAACAAACTTGTGGAAGAAGGTAGTATTCCTGTCGCCTTTTGCTTCCAAAAAATCTCTTCTCTAAGTTCCCACTCTGCAAGGTCTTTCACCACTTGGGACTCAGCCAAATGAAGCTCCTCAGACAAACCGCAGTCTCTAATCTGCCTAGTAATCCCGTCCAGCTGATCCTGGGCTTTCTTCTTCATAGTATGGAGATTCTTGAAGATGTTGAGATTCCAATACTTTAGCCTCCCTTTGACATACTGGAGTTTTTTAACAAAAGAGAACATGGTTATACCATAGTTGGGTCCGCCCTGTCACCACCACTGCCCCATAAGCTCATGTAGGGAAGGCTCTCTGAGCCACATTAGATGGAACTTAAAGGGGGGCTTCCTTGGGCCAGATATGTGGTTAGTGGATAGCTTAATTGACCAATGATCCGATCCACCCCAGTCAAGTATCTCCGAAGCAAGGGACGTGGAGCTATAATGCCAATAATAGGACACCAGAAATCTGTCAAGGCATTTTGAAATACCATCCTCACCACTCCTCCTGTTACTCCAGGTGAAGGTGCCATTGAGGGGTTTGACATCTGAGAGGCACAAAAGGTCAATATTTTGCTGAAAGATTTCTGATGAAGGCCCAAGCCGGGCCAGTCCTCCTCTCTTTTCCTCCATGTTAAGGACAGCATTAAAATCCCCTGTCAAGATCTAGGGCAAATAGGGGTGACAGCTTCTAATATACCGAACATGGTCCCATAACTTCCGCTGTCCAAGAAGGTCCACAGGGGCGTAAACATTAGTAACAAGAATGGTTTCCCCTAATTCCTTAGAAATAGCAGTCATTGTTAGAGCTGAATTACTGGCCAACCAGCCAAGAGGGGTTATGCTTTCCAGATTCCAACACATGGCCAGCCCATTGGAACATCTAATTGCCCCCACACATTGGCTGTGACTGAAGTACTAGCATTTTTGCATAGAAGAGAGCCATGAATCGACTGAAAATTTAGTCTCCTGGATACAAAGGATATCCAGAGAATTTACAAACACCAATTTAGCTATAGCTCTTTGTCAGGGAGAGCTATTCAAACCCCTCACGTTCCAGGAAAGAACAATCATTGAGTAACATGTGAGAAATGTTTGTCCAAGGGCTTAACATGCCCTGCCTCTACTAGAAGATCCCCTGCAATTTTTAGTCTCTCCTGGTCCTTCCTGCGCCCAGCTCGTGAGGGATTGGAGCCAGTAGCCTTCTTAAATGGTCTTGGAAAAATTCCAAGGCTGGAGGAAGAGCCTTTTTCATTTCTGGACGCCTCCACCTCCTTTGCCAGGTCAGCCCAACAAACCTTCATGTTCCCTTTAGGCAGCAAGTCTGTGCTGGGCACATCCTGCATGACCTGATCAATCTCTTGGGTCAGCCAATTCACCAAGGCTAGAGTTTCCTCACTTGGGGCGAGTGGATCCATTGTCCCTTCTTCCTCCATCTGTAGTGACTCTGGAATGCCATCCTCTATATTCATGCTGTCCAGAACTTCAAATCTATTAAATTCAACCTCATTCTGTCTATCAAAATTTGTCCTCTTCAGCCCACGAGACTTCCCACGGTGCCTGACTGTAGTAAATCCATCCTTGTCGGGACCCCTGGAGCCATTTGTGCCATGATTAGCAGCTGCTGTATAAAGCTGGTTTTTTCCTTTATTCAATCCATCTGATTATTCTTGAACTATCCCAAAATGTTTCTGTTGTCTGAATCCTCTATCACCATTGGCCACCCAAGTTTTAAACACTTCTCCTTGTATAGCATTCTCTTTGACTGCCTGCGGACATTGTTTGTGCAAATGGCCATACACATGACAAATGCGGCAGCGGAACAAAATGGCTTCGTAATTAATTTGCTGGATCCAAGATGAGCTTCCCAGACAAATCTCAAGAGAATCCAGAAGGGGATTATTCAGATTAATCTCAACACAAATACAGGCATAGGATATTACCTTTTTATCCAGAGTTTGATGTGCTATTGCCATCGATGCTCCAAGCAAGGCCGCTATCTGATGGAGGATATCCTCTTGCCAAAACTCCAGGGGCAGTCTCGACAAACAAACCCAAACAAGGACACAGGCTGGGAGATCATCTGCCGAGTTGAAACCAGCATGCCAAGGTTTAAGGAAGAGGCCAATTCTATCGTAGAAGTAAGGCCCACCCTCAAAAATCCTATTCTTGTCTACTACAGAGGAAAAATTCACCATGAAGTAACTGTTTCCTGCCAGCATAATGTCAAAATCCCCATCAATCTGCCAGGTCCTCCTAATCCAGGCTTCCAATGCTGCTACCAAAATATGGATGCCCAAGAATTTGCATATTAGGGCATGAGCAGTCAAGTATTCGACCTCATCTTTCACTGAATCTTGGGAAATTACCAGGACCGGTCTCTCTTGACTTCTGGGCAAACAACCATTGATTTTCCTAAGCTTGGAGCTCTCAGCCACATACGTCCTCTCTGCCTCCTGTGCTATCCCCCCAGGCAGGGGCCGCTCATTCCTGGGGACACCATTCTGGCCGCCCAGCTTCAATTCGTCGCTCCCCACCATCGCTCTCGATCACAATTTTTGACTTCCATGCCCAATCAAAAAACCATTTTTGTGGACACATATAGATGGGTATATAAACATAAATGGAATTTATTCACCATCTATCATCCCATAGACTCAAATATTTAAATTAATCATATGCATTGCATAAGATAATCTTATCTTTCTTAAGGAAAAAATGGAACTAAATTTGTGTAGCCATTGCATGCAAACCATGAGAGGTAGAGACAAACTGCCTGCTCATAAAGTTGCATGTGAGAGTCATATGAGCACCCATTGGAGGATTATATTCTAATATTGATAATAAATAAATGGAAACATTTTTTATATCATAGTTAAATTATGTTTTAGGGATAAAAATTTGTTCAGTATAATGCACAAATTTTGACTCTTATGCCCAATCAATGAATCATCTTAGCAAATAACGTCTAGATGGGAATATAAATGAAAGAATGGAATTTATCCACCCTCCATCAACACCCAGAATAAAAAATTGAAGGTGTTTAAATGTATTCCTTAAGATAATCTTTTCATTCTTAAGGGGGAGATCAAAACAAAGTTTATGTAGCCATTGCAGGCAAAATATGAGTTGTAGACAGGAAACATCATATCTTAAATTTACATGAGAGATTCCTATGAGAATACCTTAGATTATTATATTATAATATTATGAGGAAGAATTAGTGACATTTATTCTCTCACAATAAAATCTTTCTTTAGGGAGAAACATTTGGCATGTATAATGTGTAACTTTTGACTCACATGCCCAATCGATGAACCTTATTCACAAACATATATGGATAGGTGTATAAACACAATAATGACATTCATACACCATATATTATCCTTTATAATAAAACATTACATTCATCAGGATGCATCCCTTAGTATAATCTTATCATTATTAAGGGGGAATACAAAATGAACTTTGCATAACCATTGTAGGCATATTGTGAGGGGTAGAGACGTAATGTAAGCTCCTACAGTTGCATGGGTTAGTGATAAAAGCACATATAGAGGATTATATTCCATCATGATGATAAAAATACATCTCTACTTAACATGTATTATTTTTTATGATTCTATTTGTTTCAAGAAGATAATCTTATCTAATCATGATAAGAACCATGTGAAAATGGAAGCTCATATGGTACCACTAAGCTACATTAAATGTGTTAATAATGATTTCAAACAAAACTTATACATAGTGAAAAATAATTCTAAATTAAGATACACTAAATCAAATAAATTAATTTTAATAATTTAAAATATAACTTACATTAAATTTTAACTTTGCCAAGTCAATCTAAAGTACCTTCAGGCTCAACTCTATTTTTAAGTGTTTCAAGAATCACTTCATGTTCGAGTTCACAAACATTCCACAAACATTTTTTGTGAGGATTTATATGAAAATTTATTAACTAATTTGTTTAATGATAACCAAATTTAAATATTGAAGTATCGCCCTATTCATTTCAAAGTCCTTAAATAACCATTGCTTAATTTTTTTTTATGAAAGTATCTATGAAGCCAAGTTCAATTAACCACCATAGATCTAGTGTGATAAATTAGGTTTTTTACATCAATGACAGTGGTGATTAATTGGTTTTTTCCACTACACAAGGAGACAAGTAGTAGTATATTTCTTCAACATTGTGCTCACGTTAAATTACTACGAATACTTTTGCTACATTTAAAGTGTAATCAAATTTTAAGGACATGTAGAAAAAAATTAAAATATCACTATTGTTTTTACATTATAAATATATTTTACTTGGTTGCAAAAGATATGAGATGTGGTTAGAGTTAATTATTGATGCCATTTCATGACCCCCTAGTTGTTAAAATGAATGATTAGTCCCCATAGGCCTTATTGGTCTACAATATCATTCTTTGAACCATTCTTTTGACTCAATTCATTCCAATAAAATTACATATAGCCCAAATAAAAAAATGCCATATCCATAGTATAAAAGGTTCATGAACAAGAATTTGAGCTTTGGATTGAGTAGAAATTAGTCGATCCAAGTGTCCTACATCTTTCACATGTTACCTTATTTTATTCCTTCATTAACTAAAAGAATCTTCACACATGAAAATATTTATCTAACCCATGAGAATTTTTTTCATTACATCAAGCCACAATGCATGAAATATCAATCAAATTAACACTATCCTTGTGCTTTCCCTACTCTCTGGGAAGGCCTATTATTACACATACACCTACACCTACACCATCATGTTCCCCTTTACCATACCCAACCTTAAATAAACCCAGAAATGTTAGAACCCCACTCTTTTTATGAATTTCTTAACCAATAAAACATTCGATAATTCTTAAACTCTCCTACATAATTATCTGATCATATGTATTGTGTATTGAATATTATTTCTTTTGAATTCATATTTTTATAAAATATCTCAAAACAACCTTGGACAAACTTTAGATAATGTGATATATCATCAAATATGTAAAAGTGGCATTCCCTAAAAATATTTATACTATCCTTTGTGCTATCAGGTGCATGTCTAAATGTAATATGCATGAAAATTTCAAACATGAATTGAATCATAGTACTAAGATTGAAATTCATTTTATGGTTGAATTGTGTATTTTTAAGCCAAGTCCACAATTGAAATAATGGTCCCAAGTGGGAAGTTATCCTTGTAAAAAATTGAATTGATTATTTAACCATTTTTATTGGTGTGTACATTGCATATTATTAGATAATATTATTCTTAAATTCAAACATGAAATCAGATATAGATACCTGGGTCATAACCAAATCACATCTTGATGACTCTTTTCCATATAAATTTGTACTTCATAAAATCAACTAGTTATTTGACGAATTCACATAAAATTTATTCATGTCTATAGCTAGTCAAGTGTGACAAACCATCATAAGTTTTGCATATTCCATCTAAACATTATTTGGAAAAACCATTTATCCCTCAAGTCTTTGTTGGCATGTTATTGTCATTGATGTCAAAAGGGTGCATCTTGTGAAGGTGTATAATGATTGATCATTGAGGTGTGTGACAAGGTGAGTTTTTAGTTTTCATTGATGTCACTAAGATTATCATTGATGTCATTGAGGTTGTTGTTGCATCTTGTGAGTTATGATTGTCAAAAAGAGGTATGATGGTCAAGTAAACATTAAAGCATGGTTATGAGGCAAGAGAGAATTTGAAGGTAAGAGAGAATTTGAAAGAAAATAATGTCTTTTCTGTTATTTGATTTCAAGGTTGATGTCAAGGTTGAGGTCAGATTGAAGAAGTTAGTATTGTCATTGAAGGCATTGTAAAGGTGTGATGACAAGTAGGTCTACAAAGAGTGTTGTTGTAAGCAAGACCAGTTGGTAGTGTGTATTGTGATAAGATTATGAGCATTGAAGGTTTTTATTATGAAAGAGAATATTTTAGTGGTTGTGAATATTACTATCTTGTTACCATTGTTACAAGTGCATAGGTAGCATGTCTTTGAGATCAAGTGCTTAAGTAGACTAAGCCTAATCATGGCATAAAGAGACCTTATGAGAAGGTATGAGCATAATGTCTTGGTGAGATAAGTGCACAAAGGCATGAGTGGTTATATGAGGTTACTTTATCATGAATGTGAGGCATTGGATCTCTCATGAAAGTCTCAAGGGGAGCCTATAGGTGTAGGACCTATAGATCAAGTCTGCAACTAGACCACTTCTAGACCGTGCCTAGCCTAATGAGGTATCATGATCTATTTTAAAATTATGTTAAGGATGTATGGTAGTGTTTAATCATGAGAGAGGTTGCTTGAGTATGTAAATGAGGTGGAGAGCACATGGAAAGAGGCATGGAGGTCAGTTATAAGGCCTAATGTGGTTTGTAGGATAAGGTCTAGAGAGCAAAGAGAGAGAGTGTGGCCTAATGAGGGGTCATGATCAGATTTCAAGGTATTTTAGCTCATGCAATAATTTTAAAAGCTAAGGTATGACGTTTCAAGTTTTTTCATGCAGTTTGAGGTCATAATTTGAAGGACAAGGCATGAAAAGTGGTTTTTAGGTCTCTCGAGAGCTCAGAATGAAGGGTTCTCGACTCAAGAAGGATTTTCTTGTGCTCATTAGCTTGTCAAACCTTTACGTGAGAACCTAAGATATTCATGGTATATGTAGAAGGGTCCTAGCTCAAATTCTAGGCATTTTTTTTGGATTGAGGGGTTATGATTTATGAATGATTATTAAGAATAAAAACAGGTTTAAACCCTCTTAGAACCCTATAAGGACCTGATGCTGAAGATGTTGACCAAAGTGCCCATAATATATTGGTATGATCAAGTAAGCTATTATAGGTTATATTAAACTCTCCCATTCACATCGAGGTGTGATTTAGTTGATAGGTGTGTGAGTAAACCCTACAAGAAAGTGTTAATTTCTCAGAGATTTAATGTAGCAATCAGAATTGACCAAGTCAAAGTATGTAAATAGATGGAGGATTTATCTTGAGACTCATGTTTCATGTCCATGAAGGTTTTTGGATAGGTTTTATCCCTCAAGTATGTCAAACTAATCATCCAATTTAGCCAGTCGTTAACAGGCCAAATGGTGCAAACAATGAAAAACCTAGGTAGTAGTGATAAGATAAATAGGAATGTGTTATCATGATATAGTGATGAAACCAAGTGCATGAAGATGTTGTTTGGAACTAGTATGTCCTATTAATTCTTGTTAAAAATCTTGGAAGTTAGATATGGTGGTGAAAATAATGAAGCCAAAAAGACTTGTCTGACTCAATGAGGTTTGTGTAGTGAGGTCAGCAAATTGGTCTGTAAGACCAATGATTTCCACTAGACCATATGACATTTATATTTGAAGATGGTCTAGAGATGTTAGATAATAATATAATTACATAATAAGTCTTTTAAAATAGTCATACAGGTGTTGAAGGTCAATATCACCATGACTGTGCTTTAAGGTAAACTAGTAGTTCTGAGTAATCAAGTTGCAGTGATGAGTTTGAGGCTCTATGCCCTGATTTAAAATATCTAATGCATATGGTGTTGTTTTTTGTGACTTTAAATTTTTGTTAATGCTTTTGGAAAGCTTGAAAATTAGTGTAAGAGGTTGAAAATTTGAAGTCAAAATGACTTGTCTGGTTCATGCAAGACTATGTGAGATAAGGTCAAAAGATTGGTCTACAAGACAAATGTTTGATATTAGAGCTTGAGATTGGTTTTTATGATTAAGGCTATTCTAAAGATATTATAGAAGCTTTTCAATTTATTGAGGAACATTTAAATTATTTGTTCAAGTGTTGGATGTCAAGTAGTTTAATGACTAGATTTTGACAGTCCTGGCAGTTTTGAGTGAGCATATTGAAGATATGAGTTTAAGCCTTTTTGCCCCAAGTTAAAGTGTTCCAAGAATATGGTGATGACATTGGGGTCATATAGACTCTATATATGTACTTGGTTTATCATTTTTGAGTGGATTAAGTGAGTTTGATCCTTAGTATTGAAAGGCATATTTTTGATGTACACAGGCCTAATAGGACTGAGTACTAATGAAGGGTTTCAAGTAGTGACTTGTTGTAAAAAGTCTTGTTGAGTCTAGAAGACATCAGTGGGGGTATATTTGATTTTTATATGATATGTTTCTGTTGTGTGTGGAGTTTAAAAGTGTTCCAAGGGAAAGCATAATGTGTCCTAAAGTGGACCTAATGGAATTAGGTCTCCACGAGACCTAAAAGTGAAATGAGATCTAATAGAGTTATGATAGATCAAAAGGGACTTAATATTCATTCAAATCATGTTTATGAGATGTCCTAAGACCTATTCTATGCCCGACCTAAGAGGTTAAGGGTGAGTAGCTGACTAAGTGGCATATGAGTAAAAAGAATACATATGAAAGAACATATTTCTGAGTAGAAGGAGGTCTTGTAGACCATCAAAGGAGTGTAGAGGATTAGTCATGAAAATCTGACAGTGTGTCTACATATGAATATCAAGGTCATATGACCTAATCTATCTTGAAGAGACCTAGTTAGGCGAAGAAGCCTAGAAGGCAGTTTGAGAGGGGTAGAAGAGTGAGAAGAGCTAAAGAAGGTGATCATCATTTGTTGTATGAGCATTAGACATGTTCAACTAAGTACTGATTAGTTTATTAAATATTACATTATTGAGATAACCACCTCTTAGAGTGCATGTACTGATTGTTGACATCCAACCAACATTGGTAAACATTAGACACATTCAACTAAGTATATAAATTTTTCCATTTTGTATGGCAAAAAAATACCTCATTTAACTCAGTTCAATGAATTTATATTTCCTATAATAGGAATTTATATATTTAATTGGTTGTGGTGTGCAATTAGGGGAATAAAGAACATGTTAAAAATCAAGAGATCCGATGCCTAGGAGGAATACAAGCTTATCATACTACGAATACATATTCATGATATTTATCTGCATGACTATCAAATAAGTTTTTGTCTCTGCGATTTGCTTCATCATATGTTGGACTGCGCTTGGACTTCCATAAATAGAATCCTTCAGTGTTACAATTGCTTCATACACCATACTATTTATTGCATCTCTTTGATAATCCTCCAAACCCTGAACTAATAAAGCAATGTTAAAACCAAAGTTTACATTATCCCCCATAATATTGTGGGGTGGGAAGAAAATCAAATAAAATTAAATAAGCATGCATACTTCAAGCATTTTAACAATATGACTAGTTTAAACACCCTTTACACCATTACAAAGTCATCTGGATCATCTCATTGAAAATGAGGCGCCAACACACATACTCATGAACATTTCTTGTATTGAAATCTACAAGCCGCACAAGCCAAGGATGACATTATTATTTCTTCCATGTGGGGATGGAATGGTTTGTGGCAAGGAGTTCTAATTATTGAAAACCTCCTTTCAATAAAGAAGATGAGCAAGGGGGCTATTTCAACCATTGTCCATGTAAGGGGCATAAGTCATAGAATAATGTTTCAAATTATTTATTTTTTAAATTTCAAAATATTAAATTTAAAAAATACTATGTTGTCATTTTTCAGATGTGATGGGACAAATTAAATATCTATTTCAATAATTTCAGCGATGTCTACTTTATTATAGAGACATTTTAAGAGACATCTTAATATGGAAACATTCTTGGTCCTAATCTCTATTATTAGAACTGAAAACTTAATGAGCGCAATAAATGCAATTATGATTGCAACAAACTCATTGTCTTCCAAACACTGGAGTTATCAATTCCGTCTATTTTTACATAATCTTGGGCGGAGGGGCGGAGGTGTTAGGAAAGGAATTAAATAAAAATAAATGAGCAAGCATACTTCAAGCATTTTGATAATATGAATGGTTCCACACACACCTTCTGCACCATTGTAAACTTGTCTGGATCATCTGATGGAAAATGAGGAGCCAACTCACATTTTTAAGAACATTTCTTGCATTGAAATATACAAGTCACGCAAGCTAAGGATGCCATCATTTTTCGATGTCACGTTATAAAACCCAGCACAAAACGTACCATGGGAGAATCGAGCAGAGCAGGGAAGAGACGAGGCACTACTCTGTGTTGTTGTCCTTGGTAGTTGCCCACATAAATTAGCACTATGAAACATAGTAGTAAATTCCACGCAGCGCCCATGGATTTTGAATAATCATAAAAAAAAGGTGAAACCCGCATCATAAATTCATTGCTGGGTGAATAACCATAGATCAAAGTGATGATTAACTCATAACTAGAGTCAACAACACATTTTCGTTATCCGAATACGACGGCCTTTGTGACCTACACCGCCACATTTAAGATGATACATTTTACCATATATAATTGGAAGTCAACGACGTCCGAAGCTTTTAGTTTTTTTTGGAGGTTAGATTCGGATTTGGTTACCAACAAAGCCCACACGATGTGAGCAAAATGAGGGGAGCTACTTGATGAGCGACTACGCTATAAATCTGTAAACAAAACTTGTAGGAAGCCAAATCCAAATTGGGGGCAAATCTCAAACAACACGATCTATCATAATTTTTTCTAAAAACTAGAGAAAAGTAAGATTAATTCGTAGACCACAAAAATCAACACATATCCTTAAGATATTATTGATTTTTTATGAAAACAAAGTTTCATATGACTAAGGTTCTTTTTATTAGTATAATTTTTCCTATTTCAAATCATTTTCCAACCTTTTGAAACGTCTAAAACACTATCAATTTGAGGAGAGTCAATATTCAAGCATAAGCCTTCCAGAGGGATATCTTCCAAGTGGGAGGAACACATTTCTTGCCAAGATAAATCTGATGAAATTCGATGAGAACCTTGAGTGAAGTCATCCAAAACAAACCCTTTTTTACCAAAGGGAGCAACCTCTCTGATATAAGAGGAATAAAAAATTGCCGTAGAGGACTACATTGTAAGTTAAACAATTGGTGTGGTTTTAAACTTGTCTTTAAATGAAGATGCAATGGTTAAAACATTATCTTTAACCTTACCAAAGACAATCAAATGCTCAACCTTAGCATCTTTCCACTAAGATGCATATTTCTTAAATTTAATCTTGGCATCAGCTTGGTCCCTTGATTTCTTAGGGTAATTATTTTCCACATGCCCATGAACAAGACATATTTTTGCTTCTGAAATTTAGCCTTTCATAATCTAGAGGTTCAGACCAAATTCTATTACCGACCTTGGTCTTAATAACTTCTGGTAAGCCTTTTGAGAAATCCATGACAATGCACATGCGAGCAAAGGTAGTTTGCATGTGGTCATCGGTCTCTGGAGCAAGCATGATAGGTTCCCAACGAGAGAAACCAATGGATTGAAGAAAAGGAGTCTTCCAAAATTGCAAAGGCAAATGAGGCAACTTGACCCATACCAAAGCAATATTGAAATATTTGGTAACAAGATTGAAGGAACCTCTTTGATAGAAGAAGAAGAAGAAAAAATTGTTGCGGAGGAAGACATTATAAGATAAGCAATTGGTGTGATTTAACTTTGTCCTTGAATGAAGATGCAATAGGTGAAACATTATCCTTAACCTTATCAAAGATAATCAAATGCTCAACCTCAACATCTTTCTACCAAGTTGTATATTTTCCAAATTTAATCTTGATATTAACTTGGTCACCTAATTTCTTAAAGTAATCATTTGCCATATGTTTTTGAGTAAAATATCTTCTACATTTGAAATTTAACCTTTCATAACTTAGAGGTTGAGACCAAATTTTATTGCCGACCTTGATCTTAATAACTTCTGGCAAGCCTTTTGATAAATCCATAAAAATACACATGCAAGCAAAGGTAGTTTGCATGCAGTCATCAATCTTTTGATCAAACAAGATAAATTCCCAAAGTGAGGAACCAATGGATTCAAGAGAAGGAGCCTCTAAAAAAATTAAGGTAAATGAGGCAACTTGACCCATAAGAGAGCAACAATAAAAGATTCAACAACAATATTGAAGGCAGGGTACCATAGTTTTAGGCAAAGAAAAGCATTATCCAAAGTCCAAGGGAACAAATACAATAAATAATATTTGTCAGTAGTCAAAGAAAACACAATAATGAAGAATCCTTTAGCAAATGGATGGATGACAATTGAGTTGGCAAGAAGGTGTTTCCAATGGTTGGAAATCCATGCATGAAGGTTAAGTGCGCTCGGCCAAAATTTATGAAAGTGAAAAATCAAAACAACTGACATAAACCATACTTCATATTTCAAAACTTAATCTCTTAGCTCAACCAAAAGGACATCAGAAGAGCCATGAATCATCCCCTGATTGCCCTAACCAAGAAATGAAGCTAAGTCACATATTGCAGGTGAAACCCTCAAAGGAGAATAGGGAAAGGCAGAACACATATCAACTAGCAACACCTTATGTGCATTAGTTAATAAATCCTCCCCCATTGAGACATAGAAACAAAACATCGTAAGACTTGTAGGGCAACAAAGAAGTTAGAGGCCATGTTGGAAAACTAAACTCCAACTTCATTTATAATGTTACTTGTCTTCATCTTTTTTCCTCTTTTTATAAATATATATTTTTAATGGTGATACTATAAATATTTAATAAAATCTATATTTATTACTTTATAAATAATAGAATTTTAATTATTGAAAATTTTTATATAATTTTCTTAGTAGTCCCTACCAACACAGGGTATTGTAGCTTTCAATTGAAGTAATCACTTTTTTGGTTGTAACCAATCATAACAATTAAATTGACATATTATTATAATAATTTTAAAGTTTCATATGTAAAAATTTAAAAATATTATTGTAGAATTTTTCATTTAGAAAAAAATTCTTTTCTAAATTAGTATGTTAACTTAACTTGATATTTTAAGTTGCATGTCTTGAATATAAATAAATAAATAATGATTTTCCACTTCTCCACTCCTTAACATTTATAGCCACTATCAGTCCTAATTCTTGATGTGTGTTTTGATCCAACTTCTACACTTATGAATATGATGTGGCATGCTCCCAAACTATAATATGAACATATGCAAGGCAACCAAATACACGAAGATGAGCCACTGAAGGCTTGTGACCACTCCAAGTTCCTTTGGTGTGATGTTGTGAACTAATTTTGCCGGGCTTCGATTCAATATGTATACTGTTGTTGCCACTACTTCTCCCCAATAATAATTTGGAAGATTTTTTGACTGTAACATACTTCCTGCCATTTCCATAATGGTATAGTTCTTTCTTTCTACAATACCATTTTGCTGGGGGCATAGGCTGCAGTAAGCCATCTCTTAATGCTATTTTTTTTACAAAAATTAGGAATCTCTTTAGAATTGAATTCTCCCCCTCTATCTGTTTAGATTATTTTAAGATAATACCTATTTTATTTTTCCACCATAGCTTTAATTTTTTTGAAGCATTCAAAAGATTCAAATTTATGCTTAAGAAAATAAATCCATGTGTGGCAAAAAAAAACATTAATGAATGTCAAAAAATAAAAATTCCTACCCAAATATTCCTCTTGCATAGCACCACAAATATCATCATGCACAAGCTCTAGAGGATATTTTGCCCTCCAAGATTTGTTCATCGAAAAATTGTCTTGATGTTGCTTACCAAGTGCACACCTTAAACAAACTTCTTCTTTTTCTTGAATTGTTATAAGTCCTCTCACCATATTCTGCTTGTGAAGTAAATTTAATCCTTTAAAATTCAGATGACCATAGCATTGATGATATAACCACGAATCATCTATGGTTACTTTGAAAGCATGCATAGTAGTATAATGCAATGTGAGAGGAAATTACCTGTTCTATATCATAGGAACCTTTGCTACAAGATGGTAATTAGCTTATTTATCAAATATTTTACAGTAGTTGTCTTCAAACATAATTTTATAATTTTTTGCTACAAGCTGCCCAATACTTAAAAGGTTATGTTGTAATTTAGGTACATGTAAAGTATCATGAATATAAGTAGTTTCTCCTTGCTTAGTTTTTACAATGAGGATAACTTTTCCCATCACATCAACCTCTTTATCATTACCTAATTTTACTTGACTTTTTATAGATGCATCTAATTTGATAAAGAGATCAGATTTACTTGTCATATGATTAGAGCAATCATTATCCAAGAACCACACATCTTTTTGATTTTCTTTCACCAAATTGCATGTGAAGAAGGTGGAGTGCTTGGGATCTTCAAAAGACTCTTTAGTATAGTTAGAGCAACCACTATCCAAGAACCACACATCTTTTTGATTTTCTTTCACCAAATTGCATGTGAAGAAGGTGGAGTGCTTGAGATCTTCAAAATAATCTTTAGTATAGTTAGAGAAACTACTATCTAAGAACCACACATCTTTTTTATTTTATTTCACCAAATTGCATGTGAAGAAGGTGGAGTGCTTGGGATCTTCAAGAGACTCTTTAGTATAGTTGGCTCTTGACTTGTTCATGTTAGATTTCTTCTTTCTACACTCAGATTCATAATGCCCATAATGTTCACAATATTTGCATTGGATGCTTCTCCAACCTACAAAAATTTTGCCTATTCCTCTTCCTCTATTATTACTTCTTTCACTTCCTCTACCATGTCTTTTATTATTAGAAGGCTCCCCTTGAGATTTATTTGTTTCAGAAAAAAGAGTTGTTGATTTATCTTCAACCTTCATTGTAGACTGAAAAACTTACACTAAACTTTCCATAGAATGTTGCATACGCTTCTCATGAGATTGTAAAGAACCAACCAACTCTACCACTTTGAAGGTGGTGAGATTTTTGCTTTCTTCAATGGCTATCACCACTAGATCAAATTTAGGAAGAAGATATCTCAATATCTTTTCTACAATTTTTTGTTCTGTAATTATTTCCCTTGTGTTTTAAGCCGATTCACAACACCTTGAGTCCTAGTAATAAAATCTTGAATAAACTCAGCTTCTTTCATCCTTAAATTTACAAAACCTCTTCTTAAGGTTTGAAGTCTTACCAATCTAACTTTGTTAGAGCCTTGGTATGCGATTTGCAAAGCCTCCGATGCATCCTTTGATTTTTTCATCCAATCAATACGGTGGAAAATTGAAATATCCAATGCGAATTGGATAGCAAATAGTGCTCGATTGTCCTTCTTTTTGTCTTCTTTCTGCTGAGTTCATTGGTTTGCTATCCAAGCATTTAGAGCATTTTGATCTATAGGTTTTGTGTATCCCACTTCCACTAATTCGCAGAGATCTTGGGACAATAATAGTGTCTTCATCATAATACTTTAATAATCATTTTTATCTCTTGTAAACAATGGAAGCTGGAATGAAAAGTTACCATTGTTTATCATTTTGAAGATAAATGATAAGTTGAAATTTCTACTTATATAATTAAAATTATGAAACCTGGCTCTAATACCAATTAAAACAAAATAAAACTCAAACTCTAATATTATGTTGAGCGCTGTTAAAATAAATAATACTAACAAAAAAAACAAAAAAAAAACCAATTACTCAAAAAAATAATATATAAACTCAGAAAAATATTAACACAAAAAAAAGGACTTGATTTTATTCCATGTAATAAAGCACTCCTCATCATCCTCACATATAACAAAAGAACATTGAGCTTAACAAACAATTAAAAATATTCTACCCATACTTAAGTTTAACAACAATCTAATAATTAAAAAAAATCATGAGTTGATCATGCGAACTACAATTTAAAAATCAGTAGTCTAAAGAAATAAATTAAAAATAAACTAAACTAAAACTAAAGTAAGTTGCAGTCCAGTTTCTCCTTCGATCATGCACTCCTTCATAATGGACAGAACTCCGTTTTTTAAATTGAGAGAAGAATTCTGCCTACAAGAGTCGTCGGATTTGCCATCCATGCGAGAGTCCGGTCAGAATCATTGGCATACCACACAGCAAAGGCATAAGCACTTGGTGTCACGTTATAAAATCCAGCGCAAAACGTACCATTTTGAGAAAACCAAGTACGTGTTATCTTGTTCCTGTGCTTGACTATTATCCGTCCACACAAACACCATGAAAATAAGCACTAAAACAGAAGGAGCGCCCATGATTTTTGTGTTTACTACAGCAGAAACCTTCTCCACCATCAATTCAGACCGAGTGAGCACTACCACAGAGGTGGAAAAATATTCATAAAAACATACCTATCTTCAGATTTTGAAGGTTTATGAGCGACTATTCCTGCCTTTGAGTTCACAAGAAAATACATTTGCGTCCATCCAACGGCCACGGCGTTTACCGAAAACTTATCTGCATTCCAGTCAAGGCCAGCGTTGTATTGGCTCTCGATGCAAATTTACCCCGTGGTGTAGCTTTAATTGACGGCAAGGACATTTAAGTTAAAAGCAGAAGTGCTCATTTAATCTCAACCAAAACACGGCGAATAGCTTCCGTGCGGCTCTTTCTGGTCAATTCAATGCTTTGTCTGCCATTATTTAACCTTCGTGGAACCAACTTGATATGAAGTTTGCCTAGTAGAGGTACGGGCACCAGAACTCTCGCTTGCGTGCTAGATTCAGTGTGGTACAATTATATGTATAAAAAAATGATATTAAATTAGATCAAATCATGTTTATTTAGAGATTAAATTGGTTCCATTCAAACAATAAAGAGTTAAATCTATTTCCTACCTAACAAAGAAAATAATAATTTTGAGTAAAATTTTCTTTCCATATAATAAGTTGAATGTATTAAAAAAATGATATTAAATTTAAATTAAGTTATGTCTATTCACAAATTAAAAATGGTCCATTCAAACGATATAAAGTTAAACTCACTTTTCACATGAAAAATTTATGTATTAAAAAAATTAAATTAAATTAGGGGAAAGGTTTCAATAATTATACATGTTATAATTATCGAATAAGACTTTTGTTAACATGTGCTCTATTGATAAAATATATTGATGTACAGAAATATTAAAGTGCATTAGACGTTGAACATGTAGTATCTAATACTTGTTCAATATTTACTTTATAAAATTAAAAGTAATCAATCACATTTTGACAAGACTTAAGTTTTGATACTCTAATGCATAACTATTGGTACTCTAAGGATTAAGTTTTGGTCATAAGTTTAAAAAATGTATTTTATGACCTCGTGATAAAATCAATTATATTATAAAATGTATAACGTATTAGATTTTGAAATCTTAATTATAAATAATTAAAATGATTTTTTTTTTTTGAAATTTAAAACAATATTATAACATCTTAATTCACTGTCCAAAATTAAAATGCACAACTAATAAAACCTTTCACAAATTAAATTAAGTCCATTCACATTATAGAAAGTTAAATCCACTTTCCACATAACAAAGAAAGCAATTTTAAGTAGTTTTTTCTATCCATATAACAAACTAGATCCATTCAAATGATTCATGTTTAAATAGACTTTCCAAATAAACCCAAAAAAATAAAATCTTGAATAAAATTCTTTTTCCATAAAACAAAAAATTATAACTACTTATTTAATCATTTATAAACATTGTTGAAAGTTTTTTTAAAAAAGTTGTTTACAGGGTAGGATATTAAAGGAATTAGCACCATCAATAATCTTTTTCAACAAATCATTCAAAATAAGAAATTTTGTTTAGCATGTTTAAGATATTATTATTATTTTATTAATTATGTATTACATTAATTGTTTAAAAATAATTATTTATTTTTGTATTTAGTGAATATTAATTTGATAATTTTGAAATGGTTTTTAAATTTTTTAAAATTTAAATTTTGAAAATAATTTGTATATAATTTTTAATATTTTACTTTTTTTAAAAGTAACAATTAAATATTAATTTATTAAAAAATATTTACTATATTGCATAGGTATTAAAAATTGATATTAAAAATATTTTTAAATGAGAATTATTATATACTTAGCTAAAAACTTTTACATTTTTATTCAAATAAACAAAAGTAGTATTAACTTATTTGTATGTATTTACATGTCTTGGTGCTTAAAGGATTTTATTTTTAAATCTAAGCATAAAGTAATTGTTATTTATTTAATTCATGTGGTAGTGGTGTTGTAATATTTTATATTTTGATAAATGTTCAAATGTAAAGTAAATGTTTTGTATTTATTTAAATTTTGATTGCATTGATTCTAAAGTACTTGTTAATGCTTATTCTAAAATTTTTATGATGGACAATATATTTTTTTCTAATATAAATTATATTAATATTTGAAAGGGTTTTCAGAATAAATACACAAACACGTTGTCTTCTTAATTTATCTCTCTATTATTTTATAACAACAATGCATATTTGCCCACTAAAGTAGGACTTGGACACTATATGACTCTTTATGCTCTTTAACTTGTATTATAAAAATCTAAAAAATATTATATTAAACTAGAAGGGAACATTGTAATAAGTGGACCAAATAATTTATTTAAGTTCATCAACAAATATTGAAGCTAAGCTTGTCTATATATATAGCACTACACTAATTTTCACATGGGTTAGAATTTGGCTAGGTCTATGTGGTATTGGGGTTCCTTACTAGTATCTCCATGAGAGGATCAAACCATTAAAAGACCAAAATTATGTCTTATCCAACTTGGATTCTTGACCTTAGCAATTCCCAAGTCCCAAATGCAAACTCATACATTATACTCAACTGGCTGATGTTAGGTTTCACACATAGGTTCCAAACCCTTTAAGTGTCTAAGTATATAAGTACACATACGGAGTTGTGCTGGAGATCACACATAAAGAGGAGATCATGATGAAAGCAAACCATGCATAAAAAAGGTGAAAAATAGAGAAGAGTTGCATGCATGGCATGCACACAAAAATAAACCATCCTTGATCTTATTCACTCATCATAGAGATACCATATACGAGAATCATGATGACAAATCATGGGATGGATGTCACTTGAGAAGTGTTCCTAGATAATTTTAGGGACCGATGACTTCCACCTCTTTATTGAGTATAAGATTGACTAAATGAATAGATTGCATTTGGTTTAGCATGTAAAGCATAGTGGTGAGGTACCTATATAAACCCACACATGCTATTAATATAGAAATAAAAGATTAAAGATCATAGTTCAATGTTGTTGGATTGGACATGAATGCTCATATGAAGTTGAACTATATAATGTATCTTGATAAATAATGACTAGATGTCATAGTTGTGTCGATATGAGTATATTTGGTATTATTTTTGATGTTATGTGACCAAGTTGTCACACTTATTAATAATATAAATTGATGCTTTCAAGGTTATATTATTCAATATCTAATGATTTATTCTAATCTATGACATTTTATGGTTATGAGATTCATGGTTGAATTAACAAATAGGATCTCACTTTGTCATAATGCAAGAAGATTTTGGTGTTCTTTCTCTATGCACCAAGTGTACACCAAAGTGATAGGATGATGTAGAAGTGTCTTATTTGTCAAGCATTGTAAACACTATTTCTGAATTATACAACACTTTAGTCTTATACACTTAGCAAATACATATCATAAATGTACATTTAGTTTATAGAACTTCCCATTGCCAAAAGGCTCACATACACTATCTCTTTGTGCCTATTGATTATATCTTAGTCTGAATAATGTTATTCTGATGACTCAGACCTTCTATCATACCCATAATGCTAAAAACATGATTGTCTTATGTCTCTACAAGTTTTGGATACGTGCCTATTTTCCATATTTTTGAACACTTGTGTTCCAATAATATGCCTACATTGATGCTAGTGTATTATTTCAATGCAAGTGTCCAATACCCTAAATTCATCTAATTTACAAATTAAATATATTCTTATGGTCAGCGTAAGTGCTTTAATGTGAGTTATTCTCTAAAAATATTGGTATATATGCATGATCAATCCTCATTCATTCATTCCTTAGAAACCTCTTACCTCTCATAAAGAAAATTATAAAAGTAATTTAATCAAGAACTCAAGTTTTGGATATGTTCCTATTTTCCATCTTTTTGAACACTTGTGTCCCAATAAGATGCCTACATTGATGCTAGTGTATTATTCCCATGCAAGTTTCCAATACCCTAAAGTCATATAATTTACAAATTAAATATATTCCTATGGTCAGCCTAAGTGCTTTAATGTGAGTTATTCTCTAAAAGGATTGGTATATATGCATGATCAATCCTCATTCATTCCTCCCTTAGCTACTTCTTACCTCTCATAAAGAAACTTATAAAAGTCATTTAATCAAGAACTCAAGTGAGCAAAGATTCCCTATTTTACCTTATTTCAATATCAATCATAGGGACAACAAATCTATAAATTTGAAGTGATAAAACTTGTAAAATAAATGCATACAAGCAATGAATCTAGATGTGAGATTAATGGAAAAGGCACACACATAATGAACAAAATATTTAATGTGAAAAGACCTTCAAGTGGTAAAAAACTTACAAAGATTATTCATATTATGAGAAACTCAAATGTACCCAATACAATCTTTCTTCCCCTCACTTCTCCTCTACAAATATTTACATAACTTGGAAATGTGTTCTTCATATTTCTTCATTTGTCTCAACTCTATTTCATTACATATTATAATGTAAACTCTTTATTATATAGGCAAGGTAATCTAACCATTATAATGTGAAATTTTCCAACCACCATATTAATGGGTCCAACCTATTCAAATATCATTTAATATATTTTATTATTTATTTATACGAGGATAAAGTCATGATAAATAATAAAATATATTATTATTTAATCAATGTAATTTAATGTATTAAGGGTACATAGATAATACACTTAACTATTAATGTTCTAACACTCTCCCTTAATATTAAGTGGGGATCCATGCCATAATCACTTTTATAATAAACAAGTTACACTCCATGAACCATCCACATGATGAATTTTAAAAGGTAATAATTGAATAAAAAATTCTTCATCATGACATATTCATCTTTAAAAAAATTATGCTATGTAAATATAGTCACCAAAAGGTATTATACTATTTAACTATAGATACCTAAAGGTATTACACTATGTAACCACAATCACATATTCATATTTAAAAGAATTATACTATACACCCATAGACACGTAAAGGTTTGCACTATGTCCCTATAGGCACCTTTAAAGGAATTACACTATATGTCCCTAAACCACTTAGAGTGAGTTTAGGCTGGCATGATCATGAGACTACATCCCATAGTGAGAATATATCCCAAAGTTTCTCATGGACAATCAACCAAGCATATTGGAGTCTTTTATAACATAAGGATCTCCATGCTACTATGTATTGGGCACAATGCAAACTTACATATAAACTTTACTAAATCACATAAAGTGATATAACATAATGTTTTACAATGAGAATAAGTATAGAGATATAAGGAAATAAATGACCCATGCGGCCATTAAGAAGTGACATTATCACTCACACTCCCCCTCAATGGCAAGTTCGATAAGCCTAGCATTGAATGAATTTCAATAGGCTTTAATTCATTGGCATTTCACTAAATTTTTCACCAAAGATATACAACTTTAACTATCACCAAGAAATATGGTATAATGAGGAACTTCCCCACGATGTTGTTTTAATATCCTTCATAGTCATAATACTTCTTTAGATCTAAAATTTTACCCTAGAGTTCAATTCTCCTCTAGTCTCAAGGGCTTCATGTGCTTATGCTTCTATTATTTCCATGCATAGATTAGTTATACTTTCTATATTTAGTTTATACTTAGCACAATAAATTTAATGTATGTTTATATATGAGTTTAGCACCTAATTGGCATACTATAGATCTAATTATCACCCTTGTGCATTGTCATCTCTATATTATTAACCCTTACAACATGAAAGTATAGGATAAAGCCCCTTTATCCAATTTTAGGTATATATATTTGGTGAACTTGATCCATATGAATGTAATTTTTTTTTATGATTTAGGGATTCCAAGCCTCCTAAGGTTTCAATTTATTGTGATGTATTTTTAAATTTGAAAATTTACCCCAAGATTTTACCCTCTTTTGGTCATAAGGGATTCATGTGCTTACACTTACAAATGGATTCTTCCTTGATTGGTGCATTTCATCCTATAAAATTTTAAGAGGTATTTTTTACTCATCTTATTATATTAAAAAACCTTTTTTGGTTTGCCAAAATTAGGTACAATTTTTTTTTATTTTTAGTAAATATTGGCATACAAGATGAATGGTGTCCTTATCTTGAAATTGATTTCTGGGCTTCATAAAAAATCTACTTTTATTCAAAAAAATCTCTTAGATATCTAAAAAATATTCTTTAATTATCATAATCACTTAATCTTTATTTGGAATATTTTAAGGTTTTACCTATGAAGCATTCCACATTGTTTAGCCTATTTTTGATTGATAATATAGATAAATTCAAATTGCTCATATGTTTTTCAGAAATAAGTTTATATACATAAAAACCTCTTTTTATTTTCCAAAAAATTATATAGATTTATCAAATTTAGAAATTTACTATTTTTATTAAATTTAGATATAGATACCATACATGTACTCTTGTTTCCCTATTTTTTGAGTTCATCTCATTTCCTATTTTTACAGAAAAAATATCTCATATTTTCAAAAAACTTAACCAATAATCTAAAATTAATATATACTTATTGTATCATGGTTGATTTCTCCTTAACATTTGTAAACCTTTCTTATCTTGTTCTGATATCAATTTTTAGAATTTTTTAAATGGATACAAATAAGATAATTCTTCCTCCTAACCCTAGGGAGGGTGATATCTCTCATTCCTCTAATTAGGTCTAGGCTATCACTTATCCAAGGGGTAAGGTGGTCAACCCTATATTTCAAATGAATATATTCAATCTCAAATATCTGGGGTTTGTGTTTATGAAACCCTAAAGGAATAAATTAGTACCATGAAAAAGCTAATGCATGAGTTACAAAATCAAAATCAGTCTCTAAATTTAAAGATCACTTTATTTCAAAACCATATTTCATATACAAAGTATCCACATTATGTTAGTGTGAACCATGTGTTTGCATATTCATATACAATTTATGTGCCTAATAAGAATCAATATTAGAAGACAAAACCAAATCCACCTAATGATAATGATTATACAACCAAATAAAAGCCTACCAAGAGGTCAAGTGAGATTGTAAGGGAAAAACTTATAAATAATGTGATCAAATTACCTCTTTTGCATCCTATACAAAAATACAAATATTACCATGCATATCATAGAATGCATGGTCACCCTATAGATTCTTGTTTTGCATTGAAAAAAAAGATACAAAAGATAAACACTCCCAAAGCAAAGATGTCTAATGAAAAAATGGGTAGCAAAAAATCCTCCAAAACAAAAGGATAAACCTTTACCAAATCTACCTCAAGATTATAATGATACATCATTAAAGGTGGATGAGCCTTCACATGATCTAAAAATTTTCAATGTTACAAATTCTCCAAAAGATATACCGAATATTTCAAAGAATGATTCAAAGAAAGAAATTTTGAAATAACAATCCCAAATGGCAATGACATAGAATGTTCAAAATTCATCTTTTTATAACATGAACAAGAGAATATGTGCAATGTTTTCTAGTTTATACCCCACAAGGTGCTAATGATGAAAACAAACAATAAAAATTCATTTGAAAGAACAAAGCTCCAACCTATGGTGTGGTTGGTTTTTTATATACAAATACTCAAATTATCAAACCATTTATTTAGAAGCCATTTATTCAAAACAAACCCCATCCATATTGAGGTTATCTTTAAATACTAGTTACATATATGATCCTAATGATGGTAAAATAGTGTGTGATACTTCTAGGCTTTGATGTGATCACATTTTTCTATGTGTTTAAATTCTACATCTACCTAGACATGTCCTATATGATACATGGTTCCATTCATAGATTATACAATTGCCTTATCCTTTTGAGGTGAGGTAACTAATGGTTTCTATTCCTCCCTCACCATAAAAAGGGGCATATTAGCAGGGGCATGTCATAGAGACATGTCCTTCACATTTGGAACAATTTTTAAATTTAGTGGGCGCATGTCACATAGGCATGGCTTTCACACATTCATAATTTTTAGATTCAGAGGGGTGTGCTTTGGAAGCATGTTATCCACACTTATTCAATATTTAAAATCTCTAAATTATAATGGGGGCATGTTTTGGAAACATGTCCTCCACATTGGTACCTTTTTTAGTTTTCATATTGATCCACATATAGTGGGGGCACTAGGTTATGGGTATAACTAGGTTACATGGCTGAACTAATCTCAATTTCTAGGTGGAAACTCACTCTTGCTTAAATAATGGGGGCATGGGCCTTCCAATCTTTCTCTCTCTTTGGATATATGCACTGTAGATATATATTTTTCCTAATCTCAAATTTAGAGCATTACAATGATACCTATTTTTTAAGTCAACTTGATAATAGGCAAGGCCATTACATTGACACACATGTGTACTCCTAAACCTTGATCTTTCATTTTAAATATATTTCAAGTACTTTCAACCTAGATAATATGCACTAGTTATATACTATAACATTCTCATAGTTACAAGTCAATCACCAAAAAACCACTCAAGTTGAGCACACACAAAGACAAGGTGTTTTATACATACCTAGGTGTGCATTCCTTTCCTTTAAAATATCAATTTCATTACTAGATTGAAGGGGGAGAAATATAGATGATATTTATGGATTATATAGCACCTTAGTCTTGTGTACTTGGCAAACTTATACCTTAGTTGTTCCTCTCAACTATGGATCTTTTCCCATTTTCACAAGTCTTGCATCTGATCTATCTTATTGCTCTTGGCTTATATCTCTTAGTCTGACCAATCTTATGTTGATGATGTAGGCTTTCTATCTTATCCAAAATTCTTAAAATGTACTTATATTCCATCTCTATAAGTTTTGAGCATGTACTTGATTTTATGCTCCATAGACACTAACATCTGGGACAGACACTAGCATCGACGTTAGTGTCTTGACCTGACATAAGTTTCTAGTGCACTAAAGTCATCCAATTTTCAAATGAAACATATATTAATGGTCGGCCTAAAATCTTGAATGCAAGTTATTACTCTAAAGAGATTGAAATAAATACAAGATTAACCCTCATTCATTCCTTACCTAGCAATACCTAGAAAAAGACCAAAAAGACCAAGGTAACTTATCAAAAGCACTCTATACATAATTCATTTAAACAAAGCTTCCCTATTTCCACATCAATCAAAGGTAAAAAGCATCTACAGGTCTTAACTACTAAAAGAGTGACCCAAGATCATGATTTACAAAGTTATAAGCTAGTTCACTATTGTACTTATTTTTCACACACTACATGATTCATACATAAGCTAACACATAGGGGAGAAATACATGAGTTTGAGGCCCTCTTATGGATTATTGGATATTTATGGAGTGCCCATTGATAGTGGGGTCTTTATAGTCATCTTGACAATGTGTGCCCACTAGCCCATTTTATCCCAAGGTCACCATGATGTTGAAGAACTAGGGTTTTGTAAATTTATAAGGAGTGATAATCCCTCACCCAGATCTGAATGCACCAAATTAAAGGTGAAGTCAAACCCAAAATCATATATATGGTCACATCCATTTTCAATAAGTATTTCATACATAACACTTTCATCAAACCCAGACAATAATGTTGACATAAACATCTTAGGCTAGCGTTAGTGTCTAGTGTGCTAGAAGCATTAGATACAGAATCTAACAACTATTCCAAAATAATATTCTAGAATATTTCCTACCTATTGCAAATAAAACACTATGTTATCATTATAACCATCTACATCAATTAATTCTCTATCTTTTCCATGCATAGCTTAGTTGTACTCTCTATATGTAGCTAATATTCACC
Organism: Torreya grandis; assembly: GCA_037957365.1. Taxonomy (NCBI): domain Eukaryota; kingdom Viridiplantae; phylum Streptophyta; class Pinopsida; order Cupressales; family Taxaceae; genus Torreya; species Torreya grandis. Next base: position 629,975 of record JARHVA010001832.1, read on the forward strand.
ATAATAAATTTAGTGTATGTTTATATTCGAGTTTAACACCCAATTGGCCTACTATAGATTTGATTATCACCCTTTTACATTGTCATTTATATATTATTAAACATTATACCACAAAAGGATAGGGTAAATCCCCTTTATCTAATTTTAGGTTTAAACAATTACAAATAGTTTAATAAAAATATTGTTGTTGATAATTTAAAAAAAACCTTATATCTAAAAAATGCACACACCATTGACTATGCTTTGATTTTTTTTAAAAATGAATTTAATGTCAAAATGTTGTGTTTATACACGTGGAATTTCAAATTTTCAGATTTTTTGACTTGTAAAATTATTTAACACACACAAACAAAAAAGAAAAGAAAAAAAAAGAAAAAATATTCTTGATAATATTAGATATTCCCTCTATCCATATGTGCAATATCATACAAAAATTCATTCATTTACTCGAAAAACATGTGTTTGTACAAATGCAATCTACTTATTTTTTCATAAAAAGTATTATGCCATCATTAAAAATGCATTAATTTTGCATATTTTTCTCATCTAGGTATTAAAAATTATTTATTTATAAACTACATTCAAAATTTCATAGTTCATCATGTTTTTTTGTTATAAAATTCTTTGTCCAAGCGTTTCTAAATGTCTCTCCAATTTCAAGTATTATTATTTTTAGAAGAAAAAGATTGAACCTTTAAGTCCCCACTTTTGTTCCCCATTACCTTGCATTTGCCTTCTGATCAATAAAGTATTTATGCACTAAAATAAATAAATCAAGACATATTAGAGAGTGTATGAGTCAATTATGTTAGGTTTAAAACCATCCTCTCTAAAATCACTTATCAAATTCATATTTTATGTACAACACGTGCAATGGTTCATGGATGGATTTTTGGCTTTGATAAGGAGTTTGTAGATGAATATTTTTATTTATGCATGTGAGGTGCTTGAGGTCACACTATGCACATAAGCTATTGCAAGCTATAATACATTTCTCAACCCTTTCATAAGGCAAAAATATCAAGTATGGATACATGATTTAGTCACGTTTAGGGGTCTCAATAAAGATATACCTTAGACCACCCAACCTTAAAAATTACATGTGCCAAAATAAAATGAAATAAAATGAAACAACCACACAAGAGTTATTTATTTTATTTAAATGACTGAAACTATAAATTTTACACACATTGTAACAAAATTTCATTTTAAATGAGATATGTTACAACATCAGATTTTTAAATATCTATTAATGAACTCATAGTCCTTACAAGTTTAACTTTATATCACTTAACTCACTCTTTGATATCAATTGATTCACTAATGCTTAATACCTTAGGGTTCTATCCTTATCATCAAAAGTCTAGGGGAATATTTATGTAGGCTAAAGACTCACATAATTATAATAATGCATCAAAACTAACCCAAAAACCCACTATAAGTATTTAATAAAAGATACAGTTCCAAAGAATCATAAAATATCATGCCCATAACACATCTCTAGGTGACACATCACTATATACAATTGCAATCCCAATGATATATAACACATAAAAACATAACACATTAAGTCATAATGCATTGTGATGGACTGGCATTCACAAGAGTGTTCATAGCAGTCCTAGAATCACTCAGTAGGGCATGTTAGTTATTATAGTCTATGAAAATTGCAATGGAATCTACATGGTTACAATAATTTATAGATAGTTAAGGATAAATGTAGCACATATTTTCATGGTTGCTTTACACATATGCATGCTTATTTAAATTTTATCATTTATAGAGTTAAGAGATAAAATTCAAGGAAGAATATATTTATTTACAAGGAAAAGGCAAATAATTTGAATAAGATTTATGTATGTGCATAATTAACTTGAAAATAGATTATTGAATAAAATATTAACATATGTTGATATCTATTAAATTATAGTTCACCCTTTTCCTTTACAAAAGCAAAGTATATATAATTTTTTGACAAGACTATGATTCTTTGTTTTCATTAGCTTTCATCTACATGTTCAAATAGACCATTTAATTGCCATATGCTTTGTTAACCCCCATGAGAACATATTGTATACAAAATATGTTATGCCTTGCACTTATTGCCTAATTATATTACAAAAATATGTGTGCTAATTAAGATTCACATATTCATACTAACACTTTCCTATACTTAAAAGATGTCTCATTGTGATACAAAGAAGTTAGAGGAGTATGATCATCTAGAGGCAGTGGAGTTGCTCTATGCTGAGCTATTGAGTTGGCCAAGAAATAATGGTCACATTTTTTATCAAAGTATTTTTTAATGGTTTTCACTTTTTATGCACTACTTAGCTTCCCTTTTAGGTTTTCAAATAAATAGCGTACCAACCTACTTCCCTTTGATAGGTTTCAATAGATTGACATAGCTAAGAGGCCACCCTTTACAGGTTTTCAACCATCTTTGCCCTACTCTCAAAGCTTCTTGGAAATAATTTCTTACCTTAAAAATTTGAACAAAATTAAAAAATTTCAATACCTTCTAGTACTATGATAGAGGAAGCATAGTCTATTATGTTGTAGAAGGGTTAGCCTGAAATGACTGTGTAGTTATTGATTATGTTGTAGATAAGTATGCAGAAGTTGATGCTATATCAATAAATTACTAAAGTGGACGATACACTACCTGAGAAGCCTTCTTCACAAAATGAAGTAATATAAGTTGAGCATGTGGAATGTACTAAGGTTTGTCAAGGATCTCTTGAATGGCGTTATCAAGATTGATCAAATCTTGTTTATAATATTTTTAATTAGCAAAGACATCCCTGACCATGCTAAATAATGTGTGAATGAGATCTTGGATTTTCATAATGGTTTGGATGTCATCATGAACAATAGATACAATTATTATCATGTGTTTCAAAACCTTTTGATATATGTCTTGAATGATCTAATTATTTGATTAACATATCGTTTTGTTTGCATGCCTAAAAAATATGATATGAAACATCTCCAACTCCCAAGTGTGCATTCTGGCCATGACATTATTTATCCATGCGAGATATTATTATAATGCATTGTTCATCTCAGTAGTTAAAGATTGGTTTTACATTACCACCTTGTATTTATTTTCTTTGGAGAGATCTAGTGTAATATATTTCCATGTATCTTGGAGTTGGCCTTTTCATTCAAGCATATTCATAGAAAGTTGCATATCCTTGTGTGTAGAAACATATAGAATCTATTCGTACTTGTATAAATTAGATTTGATGTTTACAACCCAATCACTAGATAACGTCATGAGGAGAGTAGTGAACTCCTTCTCCAACATGACTTGATCCCTAAAAAATGTTGAAATAATGTTGGGCAAGTGTCATCAATAAACTTACATGCTTTGTAAAGTAATTCTTATTGCTGAACATTATAATCATGAAATTGAATGTTTTTTTTGATATCCACTTATTTCTGTGTCATGGATGTTTGAAATGTAAGAACACCTTCAATATATTTCACAAATTGTAATTGAGAAACATCAAGAACAACTTCTTGGCCTAAAGTAGGTAAGGTTAATTGGGTTATATAAGGCACATATGTCATTGGTTGGTGCCTTATCTATGTGATCGAATAGTGAATGTGGTTTATTGTAGTTTTGGTATTTGGATATCCATCCACTGTGATTTTATGGACTCCCATTTTTCATATGAGGTTTTTTCCTATGTATCTCCATGTGTAGATCTAGAGTCCATAAACAGTTCAAATGGTTACACTTATGCTTTGATTATTACAACTTACATTGTTTTGATTCCTTACTACTATTATGATAGACCTCTTTGGCCTTACATTGTTTGGGCTTGGCATATAGCTACTTGAGTGGCCTTTACAACCTCATCATGAAGCTTTTTTATTATTCCTCATTAGCTCTAGTAGTTTTCTTTTTCTGCTCACTAAATTTTGTTTTTTGTCCTTTATCCGATAGCACATGTATTATTTTCACTTGCACTCTTCCTCTTTAGATTATTTCTCGGCCACAACCTTTTATTGATTCTCATTTTACTATGAAAGTTTTTATTCTCATTGCTTATATTGTTAGAGCAAGGCCTCCTTGTTTGGGTCTTCTCTTTGGCCAATTCTCTTCCTCTATTTTGGCCTTCGATGTCTAATGTTCCAACTAATCCTCTACTTGAGCTTGTGCCTTAGGTTGATTTGTATGCTCCTGCATGGGAGGTTGATCTATTAATGCTTTTTCTTACTGTGCACCTCACATTAAGGCTCAATATTGTCAGAACCAAAAGTAATTCTTTAAACATGCTGGAAAGTAAAATGAGAGTGGGGGTGAAAGTGGTGGGGAATAATATGGTTCCAATTAGTACTTTGGAATGGTAGACTTGGGTATGTATAGAGGTATCATTTTTATATTTTGAAGATTTACAGTTCAGGTCTTAGCTCCTATTGCTTATGTTTATGTTTCCTTTTCTACTCCCTCTAAACTTGTGAATGTTTCCTTCCACTCTAAAATGGTTGGATGTGGCCAAGAAGATATAACATTTGAGGTTTACACACCAAAGGATTGAGATGGATATCTGTTTATACATTAATTTATGACAACAAAGTCTCCTTGGTGATTTGTTATTTTCCTAGGGTCATTTTTGTTGCTTGTTCCATTGCACTTGGTATTTTTGCAGCTATGGCTTATTGTGCTGATGTTGTGGATCCTAATGACCCTTATTAAAATAGATATTTCACTTTATGCTTGGCCTCCTCTTATACCATGTTGTGTCCACTACAATGGACTTTGAAGGTGGAGGAATATGTACCAACATGATGAATGAGATTTCATTTTGCACTTGACATGTGTGAACTGCCTTCTAAAATACTATCTCATTCTCATCTTATTGATAATAGATATCATCATTGATATCCTCAATAACTACCCTATACACTTCTTTGAGTGTAACTCCCAATAGATGTAGATAATATTCTATTGAAATTGTGAGCATCCTTTTTTAATTGAGCCATATGGATATTTTGTGAGTTTGTTTGGCAGACACTGAAGGTGGAGGAGCCAATGATTTAAAATTAGATGGGGATGATTGAAAATATAGATCAACCTACATTTGTGATCTTTCCTTTGGCTATGACTATACTTGTGTCTCCACTTATGCTTGAGGTAATGGTTACTCAGATCCATGTGACATGGATCACACTAATTGAAAACTTTTGGTGATTAAGTATTTCTACCTAATACATGTGGATGTCAATGGAGAATGGAATGGTAATGAAAGGTATTTAATGCAACTCATGAATCTAAATTTTGACTCCATCATACATCTTGGTGATAATGGTGATTGGCTCGAGATACTTGAGAACCTCCTTGAGTATGCAGGGTTATGTTGCAATCATTCCCTGATTTTGTATCCACCATTGTGTGAACCTTCCCACTTGGAGAAGGTGGTGTCCATATCATGGCTAAATAAGGTTGGAGAAGGTGTTGGATAGCCAATAGTCAAAATCCAATATGATTTGTCTTTCTAATATGTCCACTGTGTAAAGTAGAGGAGTGACAAAAATTAGTAATGGAATGACATGGTTGTTCCTGCAAGGAGCTTATTAATGTTTGTGATGACTAATACTATGATGAATTTAGGCCAATTGAATTCTTCACCCAACCTTATCATTCTATGTGTAATATCAATTACACCTTTTGTGGTTTGCCTCCCACCTTTTATTGTATGCCAATATCACCACATTATGCATTATGTGAGGACACAAACAAGTGCATACATGACTTGATATGTTGGTGAATTCTTTGTTTTTAATCTCGTAGAAACTTCCCTGTTATTGATAGTCCTATAACATGTGCAATGATGTTGGCATTGATATGAATTTTGACTTCCTTAGATAAATGAATGGATTCTTCGTTATATTTTTTGAGGAGTGTCATCATTAACTCTTCATGTTGGTCGAATATAGGGAACCTCACATCTAATCTTTGTAGTCTATTAGGAAGTGTAAATAGTCCTTGTTACAAAATGGTTACTTTTGGTTGAGTAAACCACTCCATATCTTCTACATTGATGAGCTTGAAAGCCTCAACGTCACTCGATTTAGCTTGTTATAGGGAAAATTTGATTCCAAAATCTTATTTCTATAACTCTATCAATGGTACTAGAATTTGATGCAAGGCCATTTGATATTTTGTTATGCTATGATTTATTTTGAACAAGGTTTGCATAGACTTATGGTTAAATCACAAAAACTTTGTTGTTTGCCTAGGTTTTCAAGTATGATTTCCATCGTTATATTATGATTTTTATTCTTTACATCTTCACCTATTCATGGATTCTAATTATTATTATTTTTAGATATTTGGCTCTTCTCATTTATTCTTTTGACCATTAACCATGCCCTTTTTCTTGCTCAAATATATTTTATGTTTTTCATTGGGATCGAGGTCTCTTTCAATTCCATTTTGTCTTTAATGTATTTGCTTTCTCTAATTTTCCAAATTCACCTCTTGGTGATCACAAAAGATGTTATTTTTTTATATTTCATCCTTTATTGTTTATTTTTCATGGCTATGAGCTCATACAACCAATCCATGTCATAACACGATATATCTACTTGCATCCAATTGAACATTACCAACAATATATACAAATGTTGTGTATCTCACTATATGCAGAGTGGATATCTGTTGTTGGAGCCCCTACTACATCGCGTCGACTCAAAAACAACATCAATGGACAATTTGTAGATCCTATAGTAACTCATCTTAACATCGATATATGTTTCCACTTTTTCTATTCCTTGAAAACATTTAAATTTAAAGTTTGCTCAATTGTTTTTTAAATTGAAAAACTCGAATACACACACACACACATCTTTGCTCATATTTGGCATCTCTACCTATATTTTTTATTACATATCCCTGATTACAATTAATGAATAAGCATACACTTCAATCTAAATGTTCTTTTGGCTAAGCAATCACAACTAAGAGATATCCAAAAAATCAAAATCACTAAGAGAATGATTGTGACCCTAACTATTTAAATCTCCATGCTAATATTTAAAAATGTTATACCTTAATGAATGTTATAACCAACCATCATCTTGACCACTTAAACTACAACCCTTTCAATCCTTTACTCACTTTTAAATTTACACCATATAAATTATTCATCTCACATCTCTCCTTTCCTCCTCCTCACAAATATGACCACTTGATTCCGGTTGGAACAATGAAAATATTCGAGTCCTCGTTCTCATTTCTTCTTCGATTTCATCATTAGTGGCGAGATTAGTTGTCATATCTTCCTTTTTATTGCCACAACACCGTGCTTATCCGTCGGCAACTGCGTTTGGAAGTACCATATGGACAAACAATGTGCAGTCGTTAGGTTTATTGACCCTTCCATCATTTACGCTGAGACCTAATCTCGTGCCGGCCAACCTCAGGTTTGGATGCGGTTTCGACAACACAACCCTTTCATTCACGTCCACGGGAAATCTCCTGCTGGAGGACGCAGATGGAACCCCTGTCTGGTCTACAGGTACATCAATTAACCAGGCGATGATGAGGATGGAAGAATTTGGGAACTTGGTTCTCTTCAACGATTTCAATGGAACCGTATGGCAATCCTTTGATCACCCAACCGATACGTTGCTTGTAGGCCAGAAGTTGTGGTTTGGACACAAAATTATTCCCAATATTTCTCCTACCAATCCAATCGAAGATGTCTTCTACGTTTCGCGGCTTCTGGATAGATTTGGTATGTTTATGATGGTTCTGCCTTCATTTCTCAACACAAGTTTTACAGAGTTTGACAAGGAGTGGCTCTTTTTCTCCGTCGAAGAAGCTGTATCGACTTCTGTTTTCAATGTTTCTGTACCCAAAAATACCCTGTTTGGCAAGATCGACTCGGATGGACATTTCCGTTGCTATTCATTCCGACCAACTATGGAAAGATCCGCCATTGACTATTTTTCAAAGGAGTTCAGTTCATGCGATTATCCAAAAGAGTGTGGGGATTATGGGATCTGAACGGATGGTGAGTGCAGCTGTCCAGAAGAATTATATAGTGTCCAAGCATTTGCCCCGACTGATCAATCAAACCCTGAGTTGGGCTCTCTGCCACGACAGAGTTTAACCAACACGCATTAACTCCCGGCGCGTGCTGGGCATTGCTGGTCGTCTGGGGGCTGGTCTCCCTTGGCTTATGACTAACCGCAGTTACATTTGATGGTAATGTCTACCTTTGTTCTGACCACTGAACAATTGTACCTGCCGCGGTCACCGCCACCGTCACCGTCAATCGTCAATCGCCGTCATGCCAACTGCGAACCATGACTGTGAAGGGTCATTCAACTTGGCATGTGGCACGGACCCAGCATGACATGCAAATCATTCCATGGTAATCCCAGAATATCATGCCCTAACACCCTGATAATCATGTCCTCTTAGCATTGCCTTAATCTCCTATGGCCCTACTATTAACTGGGTAATGCAAAGCCTAAAGGCCAAACAAATGACCTTCACCATTTGCTCGTTGCTGGATCCAAGGTAGACGGAGATAGCTTAAGCAGAGGTAGTCTGAACAAAGGTGGAGGAGTTAGTGTTTAATCCCAGGTTTTGCACCAGTCAAACATCAAGGTAAATTCTAGGGTAAAGGTTTTATCATTTTGATAGACTAGTTCATCACATATTTGTAGGCTATTTATATTTAGGAATGCATAAAACATGCATATGATGTTGCATAAAATGGCATAGACATAGAAAAGAAGTATCAAGACAACTACACCGAATAAAATCACCGTGGCTCCTACCATCAGAACTGTGCACAACTATAAATAACTATTATGTTGTAAGTCATTCAAATGACTTGTCAACCACTTTAATAATTGTCCAAGGTTTGCATAGGCTTATCCTTCCATTTCATTCTGTTTGAGGGTTTTGTATGCCCCTGTTCAAGGTTACCCTTGCTTCTCTGTAGAATGTGTCTTAACACACAGTGCTCTGTATGATTGTGAACTATGTTTATTAACTCTACACAACTTCAAACCCTTAAATCTTTGCAAACACCTTAGAGAATGGGAAATATGTTTATAATTAGTATTCTTGAATTTCCACTTAGTTTACAAGTTGTTCTTCTCATAAGAAACACATACTCAGTCCCCCTTTTCAAAGGAAACAAAGTTATATTATTCAAACACATAATATCCTTTAACAAAGGGTCATTTTAAAAGATAAAAGAAAGCAAAGCTCAATGTTACCTTATTAAAACATGCATATGACCCTGCATAAAACTAAATCCCTAACTTATTTATGACATATTCGTTCATATTTGTAATCATACAAGGGCAAGTGGACATTGAATAAGATGAAAAAGAAAAGAAAACCCAGATTTTTTTTATAAATGTGAAACAATTGAATTCATAACTTATTAACATAAACAAAATCCAAAACTTACGAAGCAAGAATAGGTATGGGGAAAAAAGGAAAACACTTCAGATAAGCACATTCACAGTATGTTCATAAGCCTCCTTTGCATAAATTATTTAGATGAAAATGCGAATAAAAGTAGTGAAGATTGTAATAAATCCTTTAAAAGGACATCTGTCTTCAATTTACCTATACCTACTATTTCTCGGGCCCTGTATCTCCTTACTAGAGGCCCACTATACATAAGGTTAAGCTCGCCCAAGATTTTGTCTCTGTTAATAAGTTATTTTTATACATAAGGACACGCTGTTATATGCATGGTCATATGCACTACGAATTTAGAGGAAGAGAGTTGTTTAACAAGGTAGGAAAAAAGGTGTATATGAGTCTCTCCAATATTTTCCAAGCTTTAATATCTTGAGCTCTATTATTAACTCATGTGTTTTTATTCACCATTTCATGTGTATTTATGCTTGCAAATGCCTAAATGTTCTCTATTCTTTGTGATGGGGTCATCATGTATGTGTGCTTTAAAGTACATTGAAAGTGTTACTCTTATCATATTTAATGTGTTTGTGCAAACTTCCACAAAGTAAGAGTGTGTGAATCCATGCTTGTTGTACTCCCATTATAGGGTGTATAAGAGCCTCTATAGTATTATCCAAGCTTTAATATCTTGAGCTCCATTTTTAATTCATGTGTTTTTATTCACCATTTACTATATATTTATGCTTGCAAGTGCCTAAATGTACTCTATTCTTTGTGATGGGTTCATCATGTTTGTGTGCTTTTAAGTACATTAAAAGTGTTATTCTTATCATATTTCATGTGTTTGTGTAGACTTCGATAAGGTAAGAGTGTGTGAATCCATGTTTGTTGTACTCCCATTGTACTATGTAATGTATACTTATTATTGTTGACTTCTTCACTTAGAATGTTTAGTGAGCTTATTAAATATTACCATCAACATCTTTCATAGAAGCTGCAACTAAAATTAATTTTTTTGCATATAATCTCCATGGATTTGATATTCTAGGCTTCAAAAATATTATTGCTAACCTTTGAAATTTACAACAGACATGTTTTGGTTCTTTTAAAGTTTTCAAAATGTAATGTATCCATTACATTTTCTCTATCTCATCTACTACATACAAAGGTTCATTTAACTTGTCCTTGAATTGTCACATGAGCCCTTTCCATATTATATAGATTGTTTCCAAATGAATTGGTATGTTAAGTTTCTATAATGTGAAAAGACAAACTCTACTTCGGAATGTTACACTATCTCCAAAAAATGTAATGTCTTCTCATATCTACATTTCCTTATTGGAGGCTCGTAATATATACATTCAATATAGGGTGTCAATTTCATGAACAGTGGTTTCCCTAATTATTTCATGACTACTACGTTACATTGCCAACTAGTTGGATTACCTTGGCTTTCGGTACACCATTGTACTCTCGTGGTAACCTTTACAGTGATTTCTATAAGCATTTCATTAGTAAGGGTCAGTGTTGTAAAGCATATTCTTAACTTGTTTGAATGCAAATTGTTTGTTGGCAACTAATACTATGAATATTAACTGCTACAGATTTAAGATGGATGATTGGGAATTAGATGATTGCCTCAAAGAACTTTATGTTGAGACCGAACAAATGGTATGCATTTTCAGCTACTGTATTTGAATGTGAATTTGAGTTGTATTATTTTTTTATTGATGCTAATCTATTGTGACATGGATTGTGTTAGGAGAAAGAAGTCGGTTGAATGTCCTCATTACATGTAAGTGCTCAGTTTAGACATTCCCCTAGCCCCCTTGGAGATCGAACGAGGAAGTTATATGGAGCATCAACAATTGGGGATGGTATTCTCACTATTATGAGATAGCTATTCCCTACCCGCAAACAACTATGGATGCAATCCTAGTGCAAGATGGAATCTTTAGTGAATAAAGATGCAAAAAATGGGATAACACAGGTAATTTTATTGATGGTCCATGTATTTTCAATATCTGATTAAATATTCTTGCCGCATATGTACAATGCTTAATATTTGGGAATCATGCATCCCTTTTTTGATTTATTACATCTTTTTTGATACTGCAGGAGGAGGGGTTGGAGCAGAATGAAGGTGAAGAGGGTGTCCCCGAAGCACCCAATGACTGTTTCTCAAGAGATGTATGGGAACCTTTGGTTTCCCTTAATATTTGATTGATCCTCATGTTAAATAATGTTTCTTTCTTCCTTCTTACAATAATTAAAATTAGAATACTTTTGACACACCAGGCATTTTTCTATGTTGTTTTTGTTTTGTGGTTTAGTTGTAAGGGGTGGAGTGGAGCCACGTGGACATGGCTGATAGTCACCTGCATAATGACTTCATCCCTACAAATATTCATATTTTTTTTACTATCTCTTTCATTTTCCATTCTCAATAATTGCAAACCATACATCCCTATTTTTATATGTTATATCTTTTTTAATACTGCAGGAGGAGGGGGTGGAGTAGACCGAAGGTGAAGAGGATGTCCCCAAAGCATCCAATGACTATTTCTCAAGAGATGCATGGGAACCTTTGGCTGCCATTAATGTTTGATTGCTCCTCATGTTAAATAAGGTTTCTTTCTTCCCTCTTACAAAAATCAAGATTAGAATACTCTTGACACACCATGTATTTTTTTAAGTTGTTTTTGTTTTGTGTTTTACTTGGAAGGGGTGGAGTTGAGCCACATGGACATGGTTGATAGTCACCTGCATAATGACTTCATCCCTATAAATGTGTATATTTGTTGTACTCTCTCTTTCATTTGACATGCTCATGGCCTCATGTTTTTTGTTCCATATATGTTTAGAATTGGACTCACATATATATGTCCACCTATGTGGCTGGAGGAGGTGGAGTCATATGACCTCGATGACAATGACAATGAGGATGTTGATGATGATGATTGGCTTTCGAACACTTCATAATCTGAAATGGAGGAGGAACTGAATGCTATAAGAATATTTGATTGTCTTTGATGACATTATCTTATGTTTATTATTTTATGCTTTTAACATTTTATTGTGTTTGATGATGTTATATTTTGTTTATTGCTTTATATCTTTAACCTCACATCTCTTCCTTGTTGAATGACAATATGTATGCGAGTATGTTCAGGTATTGCAAGGTAGAATGTGCACCTTTGCTTGTTAAGGCCATGCGACACATTTAGAGCTGATGGTGGCTATCCATTTTGGTCATGAGACAGGCTTAACACTCACTATCATAAGTTTCATGGTCAATAACCCATTCTAAGGAGGTCCCTTAAGCATGCAAGAAGTGGGAAATGTAAGCCTAAGGGAAGAGAAATAAAAAAAGACAAATAAAAGGGAGGCCAATAGACCAAATCTTGAAAAATCAGAGCATCAACAAGAGAGATAGGCTAGAAAGATTATGGCAGGCTAGGGAGGATGCATCTGAGTTATGTTATCTAAGCAAGATAACCTTGAGGTTTATCTATGAAGATATGGGTACATATGATTTGAGTGAAAACTTGGCATAAAGAAGGGAAGTCTGCATTCAACGAAGAGAATATTATCGACAAATGGAGTGAGAAAGATAATGGGTAGAGCAATAGTAAGGTGCATGCAATAATGGACCTTAGGTTAAATGTATTATGTTCATTGGTTTTCGTGAAGTTAATATTAATTTCAATTTAACTTACTCAATATTAACATTGATATTTCTACAACAATGACCATTCTGATTATAGAAAGATAACCCTCAAGCCCATTCTAGTGATGATGATCGCATTCCTTTAAGAGAAATGCATTTACAGAATGGTAGATATGTTCATCGAGGGGGTTGTAACAAATGAAAGTGTGCATGATAGGTTACCTCACAAATTGATATTGTACTTCTTACAATGACTACGTATTATATACTCTTCTTTATTCCCCCTTCCTTTCTTTCAATCTTGCCATTACATATTTTGAGAGTGATGTATATTGTTATTGCATATAGGGTTTTAGTGGAGATAAGTTGGCGCAGTCATAAGCATAGATGGACCATATTAGGAGGTATGATACTTTTTAAAAAAAAACCAAAATCGACAAGTTTATTATTCATGTTGGTGTCTTATTCTTGCATTTTATCAAGATTTCTACATTACACATTTTCAAATGTAGGTGTCTAGGGTGACATGCATATACATGCATTCATGTGGTTGATTGATTCCACTTGTTTGTCCATTTATAGAGGCCTAATGGACATGGTATGAACATTGATATTGCTTTACAGCTACTGCCTTGGACACTATTATTTATATACATACATTTTGGCATAATATGTATGACATGTATGATGTGTGGTCAAACATGTTATTTGGACAAGAGATTTGAATACAAGTGTTTCTTGGTTTGTGTTGGATTCATAGTTTTTTGTTTATGTATAATTTAAGTAATGGTTTGGTAGTTAATTTGCATTTACTAATATACTGCACAATCATGCATGGTTCAATGATGCACTCTTTTTCCCATGTACTCATCTTATATTTTTTACATGTTTGGTATGTGATGTTTTCAATTGGTGATCTATCATCTTCACATGTATACCTTATTCTCCTTTCATTCTTTCACATGTTGGTGATAAAATGCACATGCTTGCATGTCTCTATGTCTATATAAAACTAACCATGGTGGGAAGGAGTACAATATAAGATTTGTATGCATGACTTATCTCTCTAACACTACTTTTTCTCATATCATGTGTTTGTATGTTCAGGGAATTGACACAACAACTATCGATGTCTATGGCCCATAGTTCAAGGCAAGAGAGAAGAGGTGAGAAGGAATGGGGTGTAGTCGTATAAAATGTGAAAATTGGTAACTTGAGTGTGGCTTGTGACACCCAATCCATAAGTCCCTCTTGCTTGCTCTCATGACCCTTTTAGGCACCTTTTCACTGATTTCCAGTTATCAATAGCCTTGCAAACCTAATTCCAACTTAGCCAGACTGCTTTTCCTATGACAATTCCATCCCCTCATGTCCTATACCCTCAAGCCAATAGTGCCCAATTTAGACTATAGCACCAAACCCTAGGGTGTCTGAGTTTGGTACTCCTATCCAATCACATTTTATGCCTAGGTGACTATTTTCTCTTGATTCCTCTTCCTCATTATGTCATCCTAGCATGAATACATTCGACCCATGACCAACAGATTTCTATAAAATCCCATTCAAAGTTCATTTAGAAGGGGTTGGAAAATATCACAAAGCAAGTAAGAAGACAAGCAAGACTACTCAGGCATATTTCCCTATTCTCTGCATATAGCCATCCAATGCAATCACAAGCTCATTCAATCCCTTACACCAGTTCCTAGCCACCTCAAACATACCTAGTTTTAGCTTTTTGTATCTTCATACACAGAATTGCACAAAACACATCAAGTGGGAGAATTACATATGGCTTGATCCCTCTTCAGAGTATTAGTATGTAGGCAGTGTGCCCACATAAGGCATGTGGATACACATTCAATGCATCTTACACACACTAACACCCCCTCTATCTCAAAGTTTGTCAAAGCATAATGGAGTCAAGGGTTTGAAGACTAAATCAGCTCCACAGGGAGTTTTGCAGACATCCAACATCTAAAATTTCATAGGAAGGCTCACACAAGAGTAGTGGATAAAACCTAAAAAGATCAGGTCTCTTAGACAATAGTGCCAGAAGAGAACTATAGCACTAGACCCCAAGGTGTTATATTTCAGCACTCCTATCCTTTCATAAAATGAAATTCAAATCCTAATTTGTGACACTATCCCAGTCCTGCACAGGAAATTTTAGACCCTGTCTTAACTGTCTCAATTTATTTCTAAGTCTTATTTTCTCCACATTTATTGCTATTTTTAGAAAGGTTCAAATTAAAATTAAATTATACAAATCAGTAGCTTAATTATGACAATATTATTTAATGATTTAATTGACTTATACCCTTAACTAAATTAGGAATAATAAAATAATATTATCAAAATAGTAAAACGATTTAGTGAACCCGACTTACTTTGTTTGCACATAAAAACCCTAGAAACCCTAGAGTAAATTTCTTGCTAATTTTTAAAATTTTTTAATTGCATATTTAAATAAGAAATTCACCTTAAATTTTAAAATTTTATAGTAATTTAAAAAATATATATTTTCTTCCAAACCCTAGTTGCATACACTAGGTCCTTCTAAATAAAAAAATTTCCAATATTTTTCTGATTTTTTACTTGCATATTTAAATAAAAAATTCACTTTAAATTTTAAAATTCCATTGTAATTTTTAAAAAAAAAATCTTTCAAACCCTAGTTACATACAATAGGTCCTTCCAAATCAAGAATTTTCCAATATTTTTTTGATTTTTTTTACTTGCATATTTAAATCAGAAATTCACTTCAATTTTTAAAATTCCATAGTAATTTTAGAAACACTAATTTTTTAAAACCCTAGTTGCATATACTAGGTCCCATTGCTTCTGAGGTATCACCTTACATTTAAAATCAGATTTCACATAAAAATAAACAAAAATGGATCTCACTTATTTATAAATATTTCTTGAAAATAATGAGACCATACTCAGTCCTATCATGTACATGAACGATGAAGTTTACTATAAGTTAGTGCAAAGTTTCATTATTTGCATTTCATGATTACTTTTCATAATATGGGATGATATTAAGAGAGTTATTGCTAAACATGTTAAGATACCTCTTGCCTCACCTCCTTTGGAGTCTTTATCCCATGCTGAGTTATGTTGCATGGTCCACTTTACTCTTCCTTAGGTCACTACCCATCACCAAAGAGCCCATTTGACACCCTTTGTCCCTCCACCACCTTGACCTATCGATTATCTTCACTCTCCTCCCGTAGCTACTACTAGTCCTATATGGATAGTAGATAATGTAGTTAGAGCTTTTACTCGACATGCTACCATGCCTCCCCCACCTAGTCAAGAGCCCCACCACCCTCATATTCTTTCATGTCCCAGGCCCAACCTAACCACACAGATAGATCTGCATAAAGCATATGATATTGTTGATTAGTTGAGAAACACATCAGTCAAGATTTCCATGTTAGAACTGCTTCAAAGAGCCAATGTGTTTAAGGACATTCTTTATCAGGCACTCACTCAGAATTCTATGCCCATTGATTCAGAGCCTTATTATTTTGCATCAGTGGTCAACATGTTGAAAACTATAGAAGATGCTATTTATTTTGATCATGAGGACATGCCATCTTATAAATTTATTGATCAAAATTTACCACAGTTCATACAAGCTCAAGTCAAAACCAATGCAATTAAGAGAGTTCTAGTTGATAGTAGTTCTGAAATTAATATATTTAATATTATATTCTTACAGACCATGGGCATATATATGGCATCTATGCAAAAATCGTATATGAATATTAGAAGGTTTGATGATATACCACAACAGACATTAGGCACCATTGCTTTAGATATCATGGTAGGGACAAAAACCCTCTTTACATAGTTTCAAGTCATGTTAGGTCCTCTTCATTATAATATTTTACTTGGACAACCTTGGATACACAGTATGGGGGTAGTTCCTTCTACTCTTCATCGATGTGTTACGTTTCTCCAAGAAGGATACCTATATACATGCCCAATAGATAACCAACCATTTAGATATTATCAAATTATAAAGTTATATTCAACTATTTTGCCATATGGGCCACCCCATATCACTTTTCAATCACTACCTCATTGCATTTATCTTGATTAGATACATACATATGAGGTAGGAGACTAACACATCTAGTACTCCTCCACTTACAGTTTTGTCCTAAGCTCCAGATACTCAACCAATCATAGCAACTTCAGTAGTTCCAACTACTATATTAGTCACGGTTCCTACACCTATCATAATTTTATAATCACTGACAGTAGTTCCAGTAGTACTAGTTGATTTTACAGTTACAATTAATCTAACAGTTACAGATACTATCACAACATTACTATCTTTTGCTACTATAGTTGATGAGACTCTCATATCACAGTTACCCCTATGATAAATTTTGATTTACCATATGTACATGATGTTGATACAGATTCCCAAGCTACTTCAAATGATGATACGACACCCACACTCACAAATGACTATTTGTGTGGATTGAAATTTACACCAGTTGGCCTAAGAGAGTACTGATATGACTCTAGATCTCTCATTACACATCCTAAATAACTTTTAGCATCTCACACTACACTCTCAATATACACTCCATATTTGTGGCCATAGACATATCACTTGGCACATACAGTTCACACGGTTACCTCTATGGATATAGAGCTAGTCATTTAGATTCAGGCAAGTAACACACATCATCAACCATAGATTAAACTATAGATGTTGTTTGATCATGGATTAATCACATTACCTAAAGTATGACACAGATCTATTAGTAGGTTATCATGACAAGATGGTCACCTATTTTGTCTTTTTCACAAGATAATAGGCCATGATACAAACTCATGTACAACTTTACAACAAAGATTGGATAAACTATATGTTTAGGGTATTATTCAAATTACACCACCACCACCACCAACACTAACTTCACCTCTTCCATCAAAGCCATATACTATCAGATCTAAACATCCAAGAGGAGACTCATCATCTTCACCATCAAAGCAACCTTCAGTTCGCCATTGACAGGATGACACCATTACAAGTGATATATCTCTGACTACACAAAAAATATAGATCTTACTGACACCTGAGGAGATAGCCACCATGTTTAAAAAATATACAACATATGATGATACTTATGATAATGATCTTGAGTCGTTTGATGATGGTCATGATTCCTTTCTCCATCTCCATCCCCAACGAGCTCCATCCTTGGAACCTTTACCCCCTCTAGCCTAGTCTTTTACATCATTATGTACATAGTGCTTATTATTTGTATATAGGTTCATTTTAAATTACGTATACATAGTTTCTCAGTTTTTCTTGTACATAGTCTTCTTATGATTGCTTTTACATAGCTTAAAATATCAAAAATCTAAAAACATTCAAATATGTCAAAAATAAAAAAACATTCAAATAATTCAAAAATCCAAAAACATTTCAATTGTATGCATTCTCCATGCTTTACATTTCTACTACCATGATAGACTTACATTTGTTGTTTTATGCTATTGTTTGTCAATTTATCTACATTACCATGCTTCACTTGATCTTAATTGAGTGTATGAAGTCACATCCAGATCCTTGATCGCTTCACTCTACCTATTGAGGGGGCATCCTACTTCATACATTCGAGACACATATTGATATATCTACCCACTAGGGGCATCTTATACATGACTACACCATCCAAGTTATGCTATTCCTACACCACATACTCTATAGTTATCATGGTGATGTACATTACTTACTAGCTTACATAGAGTACTTTATCGACACTCAATAGTATATAACACTTGTGTATTTTTTTAGCATCTACCTAGTCTTTTACTTCATGTCTTTCATACTTTCACTTATTTATTTGATTAGTTAGATGCGATTGTATTTTCATCATTGACATGCCTTCCTTTTTTGCTTTGTATATCTAGATGTGATTATATTTCTCAGTTCCTATTTTTTCTCCTATATGTGCCTTAGGACATTTGCCAATGTCCTTTGCTTCTATTCTTGTGTGTACCTTAGGACATTTACAAATGTCCTTTGCTTATACTCTTCTATGTGCCTATGGCCCTTGTGCCAACCTTGCTTGTTTCACTTATATGTGTATGTGGAATTTGAACATGCTTTGTATGTTTGCTTTTTAGTTTGAGTGATATGTGCCCATGTACCTTGTTTGTTTGGCCCCTTGCCTACTCTTGTATGCTTTTTACTTCTTGTCTTGTATGCTTGTTACTTGTTTGTTTTTCAATTGTTTGCAATGCCATGATCTACATCATGCATTATCTTGATTTCTTGGATGCCATGATACACATCATGCTCCATCCCTCCTTGAAAACTAAAAACCAATAACTAACTAGACTTTTAGTTCCAGCTTACTATATTTCACATGTTATTACTATTGACCAATTTTTGGTCCTGCAAGCCAAAATTAGGAACCCCCTCCTTTTTATTTGCAAATGCCATCCAATCCATGTTTTGGCTAGATCATCCCTCTGTTTCCTTATGCAAATTGTTCTCTGCTAGACCTTTCCTAAGAAAAATCCAAGTGTTTTCCTCATTTTCTTAGCCAAGTGCATTTCAAGTTTGTCAAGAGTAGTTACTTCACCTACAACAGAACAATCGGGTTTTCCAAATGAGGAGCCCATTCATTCAAGGAAATCAACCTTGTATGCCTTTTCCTAGAGTAAAGCAACCCCCTCATACTCAAAATAAAGTCCCCTCTTATATGCCAAATCCTTTCTACCAAATATCCCTTGCTCACCAAATCCAATCTTCTGGCTCATTTGGTGCATTAATCACTCCTAATCTTAATCCTTTGCATCTAGCTTTCCAACACCAAAGGGAATTAGAAAAAACTGTCATGGAGACTAACCTTCTCAATTATTTAGAATATGGACCCTCTTTTGATGGGAATCACCCTATATCTTTTGGAAAGTAACACATCTCTCTTGAAGTAACTCTTCCTGTGCATGAGCAGACCCTTCCCAGTCTCCCTCAACCTCCTCAAGTCTTTCAGTATAGCAGTGCCTATCATGAACTAGCTTAGGACCTTGAAGAGGATAAAGTTGCTACCTGTTCACAAGGAAAGAGTTCCAATCCCAAGGTCATGAGTTGGAAGTAAACAATGGAATCATGGGGTAGGAAAAAAGAGGAGGAGAGGCCTATTCATTTTGATATAAGCCTTGAAGAAGATGAAGTTTCTCCTACTCATCATGATGATGCTTGTGACCTCCAAGAAAGGCTCTTCCAATAGAATATAGCCAATAAAATTACAAAGTTAGAGTCCATAATGAGGTTCCTCAGCCAAGGTGTGATGGATGGTTCAGACCAAGCAAAAGATCCTACATCTGAACACACCCCATCTACACCCCTCCAAGAGAGCTATCAATCTGCATCTGATATGGATGAAGTGTTGGCCAAATGGAAGGAAAAGAATCATTTGATTCTAGCTCAAGGTTTGCCTCCTCTTCCACATGATTTTAACCATTAGCTTTCCACTTCATCCCTTCTCAAGGAAGAACTTGTTTTGAAAGAGGCAAGTGAAGAAGAGAGGATCCAATTCATGGATAATCAAGAAGCTCTCATGGATGACAATGAGGAGGAAATAATCATGGGTGATCCTTTTGAAGACATCATCAACAATGGAGAAGACATAGGTCATGCATACATGCAAATGTTTCAGCAATATGAAGATGAGGTTGACAAAATTTATTTGTCAATAATGGATGATGAGGAATGTAAGCATGGTGAGCTCCCCCCCTCCCCCCTTGTTTGATGAAATTTATTATTGCTTTGATGAGGAGAATGACCATACCATGGAACTTGAGTTGGAGGAGGATCAGGAGC
Source organism: Torreya grandis (assembly GCA_037957365.1). Classification (NCBI taxonomy): domain Eukaryota; kingdom Viridiplantae; phylum Streptophyta; class Pinopsida; order Cupressales; family Taxaceae; genus Torreya; species Torreya grandis. The sequence goes on from JARHVA010001832.1 coordinate 650,915, forward strand.
ATGTCTTTGAACAACTAGAGAATCATGTTTTTTGGCAAGAAAAGGAGAGGCCTGCCCATCTTGATGAAATATTTAAAGAAGAGAGCCTTGAGAAAGAAGATGATGTCCCTTGGGATGGGTAATATATTTTGTGATCTAATTCTAGACATTAAAATAGTCACCCTTGTTCATGAAGGCCATGATAAATCAAAGGATCAGTTTGATAGGCTCCTCAATGAAGTAGAAGGGGACAAGTCAGTCCATGTTGCATATCAAGGGGGTTATGAGCTAAATAATCCCTATGGTGATGAGACAACAGCCATTAATTTCTTGGTGAGATATATTAGCATGAAGGGCCAGCATGAGGCAATCTCCAAAGAGCAAACTAAATACATATATGTTGGAGACATGTTTGACCTTGATTCACTCAGATACAAGCCAATCAAGGTGGCAGGCAACAAGGGCAAGTCACCAAGTCTCCATTCCATTCAGTCACTTGTTTGACACCATAAGTTTTCTTTTCATAAAGGAGACTTGAGAAGTTTTCCCTTTGATCTAGGAGGGAGGCAAATATATCTAGTTAGCTGTACATAGTAGTTTTCTTTTAGTTGTCTTTATTCTCCCTAAGTGATGTTTTCACAAGTGTAGTGTTTTTATCCTTGTTGTGTGTTATTTTTTATTGTTTCTTGAGGTAAATCTTTGTTGGTTCATAGGAATTTAGAAGGCTATTTCTAATTTTTTCAAGTTGCATCTTGACTCCATGCCCAATGGACTTTGAGGCTACCAGTCTTCTTTAGCATAATAGGCATGCTCCCCCTATGATTCACCAAATATGTTGACCAATTTTTGGTCATGCAAGACAAAATTAGGCACCCCCTCCTTTTTCTTTACAAAATTCATCCAATCCATGTTTTGGCTAGATCATCACTCTACTGCCTTATACAAAATGTTCTCTGCCAAACCTTTCTTGAGAAAAAGCCAAGTGTTTTCCTCATTTACTTAGCCAAGTGCATTTTAGGTTTGTCAAGAGCGGTTACTTCACCTACAACAGACCAAATTGAGTTTTCCAAATGAATTTACTTGTGAAATTTTCATAAGTCAAGTTACTTGATAAACCCAATTTGGTCCTTACGATGTAATTCAGACTTTGAAAACATCTTTATTTATAAAGGTTTATAAGTAAAGACACTTACAAAACCTGATTTGGTCTTAGCAAACCAAATCAGGTTTTCCATGTGTCTTTACTTATTTGTTTTATGAGTTGAAGTTGATGCAAAACCCAAAGTAAGAGCTCATGAGAAGTCTGAAACGGTCTATCTAGTGTAATTCAGTTTTGTGTAGGTGTATTACTTATCAGATTTTATAAATAAAAGAAAGTGAAGGACTTGATTTGGTCTATACCGCTCACCAAAGGCATGGATTTTATTTAGAGGGCACATAAGCAAAGAAAGTGGACTTTTCACTTTTTTGAAGGATAATTGAAGAAAGGCCAAAGGGTAAGCCTGGAAGCAAATGCCCTTGCAGAGGGCTTTTCGTTGGCAAGGGGACCTCTTCACTTCTTTCAAAGGGTCATTTGCAAGAGTTTCAAAGGGTAGGTGCCCTTGTGGAGGGCACCTAGGTAGGAAAAAGGACCCTTACATTTTCCTCAAAGGGAAATTTTTGGAGCCAATGGCCCCTACAGAGGGCACTCAAGTGATGAAGTGGACCTTCTTCAAAAGCTTGAAGGGTATCTTTAGAGCTCAGATGGCCCTTATAGAGGGCACCAGAAGGAATCAAGGGATGAAAAAAAAATTTTGAAGGAAACTTGCCCTTCAGGAAAAGCTAATGCCAAGAGATAATCTCCTCTAGATAAAATGTCTGAAGGAATTCCTTCAGACATTTTGTCCGAAGGAAAGAGACACTAAAGCCCAAAGGTGAAAGAAAGACACATAGAGAATTTCCTTTAGATAAAAGTATGAAGGAATTATTTCAAACTTTTTATCCAAAGAAAATCACCTAAACAAAAGCCCAAAGGCTGACGAAGCATAGGCAAAGGAGCGAAGTAAAGGAAGATCCAAAGGATGATTTCATTTGGATAAAATGTCTGAAGGAAACCCTTTAGACATTTTGTCTGAAGGACAAAATGAAAAGCCCATAGGAGTGCAAAAGGATAAGGCAAGGAAGAGACAAAACATGGGTAAAGTAAAGAGCAGAAAAGGACAAAAATATTAGACAATTATAGCAGCTGATGAAGTCAAAAGGTAGAATCAGAGACCACTCAAACCAAGATAAGTGGCATAGACAACTTAGCTAAAGGAGTTAATATGTTTAGGTAAAATATATCTATCAAAAACCAATAAAATAGATTGGTTTTCAAACTATAGATAGCCATAGCTCATGTTTTCATGCCAAGATGTTAATTCATAGCCAGTTGTATCCAAACATTGAAGAGGGCTTAATTAGTCACAATAGCTTAGAATGAATTTATCAGTTAATGGGAATGTGTTTCCCATGATTTTTTAGGCCCATGATAGCAAGGGCGGTGGCTTGGACATCTACAGCATGGCTCTCCCATACGTAGTTAGAAAAATATGGTAGCAACATGGTCTCTTGTCTCAGAAGTGTTTGACTCTAGCATGGGTCTCCTTTCCTTGTTCTATTAGCATCTTTCTCTATATAATTGTAACTTATCATTTTGAGAAAAAATCTCTCAGCTTGTATGGTAAAGCCCTATAGGAATTTACCTTGAATCAGAAAAAGCATTTTTACCTCCATTTGAGCTTGCACTTTTGCATATATCTATGGTTTTATCTTGTGTTAAGTAATTTTATTTTCATGCTTTTGTAAGTTTATTATAGCATTTATATTGTATTTTGAACTCTTTCTTATAGGTCAACAATAAGTGTCCATAGCAAAGTATAGGCACATGTGAACAAGCTACCATAGTGTGTCTTAAAACACCTCTAGTAGTTCTTCCTCCCTGTATCTCCATAGGCCCCCTATTAAAATATTGATGTAAGAGAGTTTCTCACCTGAATGAAGTGTATGGTTGTTGTCCATGGTTTAAAGTGTATGCCAAAACTAAGTAGACCAATTATTTTGGTGCATCACCTCTTAGCTTAGGTTTAATTTTTAGTATTTTCTCTCCCTTTTCATTCCCCCCCCCCATAATTAGTAGTAGGAGATCTAAGGCCTCAAGGTGAATCAAGGGGAGATAGCCCCTAATCTAGATTCATCCCTCACGTTTGCCACCCATAGCATGAGGGATGTCTCCATTATGTTGCATGGATGAAGAGCGTTGAGCCTCCCTTTAGAGGGTGCAATCCACCATGTCAATAATTACATTTTTATATCTATCTAGGCATATCCCTGTTGATCTAACAATCTCCATTACAAACCATGCTATATCTTGAGATATCTTGTCAATTATCATTGCTATATTATGTATCTTTGTAACATAACACACTTATAAGGCTCTTTATTTTGAAGGCATTCATTGCAGGGTCTTCATTCCTAACCTCAAAAGAGGGGGAAATAAATAAGGGTTTTGTCATAGAGATCAAAACTCCTACCAGTCCAAAAATATCTTTCATAACACCAAGAATAGTACCCAGACTTCAAACTAGCAAGAACAGACCAGGCAAATGATGACAATTATAGAATAGACATCAAAATTAGCCCAAAATAAGAGTGATAAGATTGGAATATAGCACCAAATAATAGGGCATCCATTTTTGGTACTCCTATCCAAATAACAAAAAACCAAATTTTCTAGAAACAGATAGAAGCGTAAGACTAGTTATAGTTTTGTCAGCTATAGTTCAGTTCAAAATCAATAGTTTCAATACAATTTTCTCAAAAATATAGATATCAGGGGAATCATGCACACCATTATTTCTCTTATTTCTAGTTTTAGATTAGACATTTGATATAACTTCTAGATCAAAATCCATGTTTCAAACACCAATGATTGGGGCACGACACATTTGACTTCTTTTCTTTCTGAGTTCAGTAAATTACCTAGGTATTCTTAGTAGTTGCATGCCTTATTCCATTTGTAGGTGGTTGTCATCATTTTGGAGTGGATTTCATACAAGCCTAACCTCTACATTTCTAAGTGGCTTCCATATAATCCTATTGCCTAGTTTTAGAGTGGCTTTCATACAATCCTAATCTCCGCTTTTTTGAGTGGCCAAAAGTGGCCTAGTTTCTAGTATACATTCAGTTATCCACGCTAACATTGTTAGATTACATATCATTTCATAGGCTTTAGGATCCATCTCATATGACACACATTTCATACCGGTATCAGTTCATAGCTTCACTTCATGGGACAACAATGGAGCCAAAGGATTAGCTAGCCTTTGTATTCTTAAGCCACCTACTTAGAGGGATTAGACACACATGATCACATAACTTCACTTAGTGGGTGATGATGGAGATAAAGGGCCAACCTTTGTATTCTTGAGCCACTCTCAAGGAATTGAGCACTCAATTCCATTCATAATATTAATCTTATTACAACATCATTCAACACATACTCAACATCATCCAACATCACAATGTGTTTTGTATTGGTTCACGTATCCAGTGAGGTGTATTCATTCCTCTCTCTCTTACCCATATTTGTACATTCTTATTGTAGATATATCATATCTAGTAAGAACCGATATATTCTTTATTTTTTCTTATAGATTTACATTTCACAATGTGCTCTCTCTATACACACTTAACATCACATAATTTCATTGGCTTCACCCTTACAAGTTCAGGTACATTCTTTATTTTTCCTTTATTCTAGTATTTCACTTTGCTGCATCACTAGAATAAAGTAGGGGTAAATTTAGTCATATAAAATGTGAAAATTGGTAACTTGAGTGTGGCTTGTGATACCCAAACCATAGGTCCCTCTTACTTGCTCTCATGACCCTTCTAGGCACTTTTTCACTAATTCCCAGTCATCCGTAGCCTTCTATACCTAATTTCAACTCAGTTGGAATACTTTTCCTATGATAATTCCATCCCCCTAGGCATCATACCCTCAGGACAATAGCACCCAACTTAGACTATAGCACTGCACCCTAAGGTGTCTGAGTTTGGCACTCCTATCCAATCACATTTTGTGCCTAGGTGACCATTTTCTCCTAATTCTTCTTCCTTATTGTGTTATTATAACATAAATAAATTTGACTTATGACCAACATATATTTATAAAAACCCATTCAAAATTCATTTATAAGGGGTTGGTAAATACGACAAAGCAAGCAAGAATACAAGTAAGACTACTCAGGCATATTTCCCTATTCTCTGCATACAACCATCCAATACAATCACAAGCTTATTCAAACCTTTACACCAGTCCCTATCCACCTAAAGCACACTTAGTTTTAGAATTTTGTATCATTATACACATAATTTCACAAATCCCATTGAGTGAGAGAACTACATATGGCTTGATCCCTCTTCAGAGTATTGGAATGTAGGCAGCATGCCCACATAAGGGGTATGGATACATGTTCAGTACATCTTACACTTACTAAACCCCCTCTATCTCTAATTTTTTCAAAGCATAATGAAGTCTAGGGTTTGAATACTAAATCAACCCCACAGGGAGTTCCACAAACATCTAGCATCCAAAATTTCACAGGTAGGCTCACACAGGAACAACAAACAAAACTTAGAAAACTTAGGTCTCCTAGGCAATAACAGTAGAAGAGGACTATAGCATTGAACTTTAGGGTGTCTTATTTTGGTGATCCTATCCTTTCATAAAATGAAAGCTAGATCCTAATTTGTGACATTATCACAATCCTGCATAACAAATTTCAAACCTTATCTCAGTTGTCTAAATCTATTTCCAACTAAGTTTTATTTTCTTTATATTTATTGCTAGTTTTATAAAGTTTCAAATTACAATTAAATTATAAAAATTAGTAGATTAATTATTTGAATATTATTTATTGATTTAATTAACTCAGACCCTTATCTAAGTTAGGAATATACTTCAATATTCCCAAAATAGTTAAACCATGGAGCAACACTCCAATACATCAAAATGACCATGCCATAGGTAAAGATCTCATACTCCAATATAATGATCTCATTGTTTTCATTTTAGTTATAAAACTCTTTGTGTAAGGAAATTATTCTTCATATTAAAAAAAGGGATGTTCTTAGCTTTTAAATATTCTCATGGACCCTCGTTTATGTCTAGCTTTTTTAATCTTTTCAATGCTGAAAATATTGAATGTTATCATTGAATTTTACGTGTATTGTATTTTTTATAATGAAGTCCCAAATCTAAAAGAGAATGTGGCTTCCCAATTTCTCAAGGACATGGAATAAATTCTTGCAAGGATGAGATCCCAAAATATAATGGGCGTAGAAGAACATATTAGTTTGCAAATGTCACTAGTGGCTATAAAAAATAATCACTCAAGAAGGAAAACCAATTTTTGAGTGAGCTTCTTGATGGTGCAAGGATAAAGATTATCAAGTTGGAAACTACATTGGTTGACAACACCAAAGAGGTTGAGAAGTTGTACCATGCACTTATTACACTAAGGGATGAGAAGATGAATGCTAAAATAAAGTTTGTCAATCTACAAGCTGCCCATGCCTACATAAAATCACTCCATGATGCAAGGGTAGAGACTATGCGGGCCATGCAATTAAAACACTAAGGAATAATTTCCTTATATGAGCAATAACTACAAATTTTGAAGTCAAAGTTTGATATCTTATTTGCACAAGCCAATGAGATGTCTCCCAATAGACATCATATTCCATAAATGAAAAATGATAATTAGTTGTGTGATATTACTTGTGTCCAGTAATACATGATGTATGCTTATGACTTGGGATGGAAATCAACCGAAATACATGATAATTCACATTTTAATCTACAAAATTGATGTTTATTTTCCACTAGTTGCTTACTCCATCTTGTGTATTTAAGTTGTTTATGAATGAACAAATGATTGTGTTCATAATTTTTGTAGGTGAATGTTAAGATACCTAAAAAAATACGATAAATGGTTGTTTATCAATATATTTTGACTCCAATTCATGTATAAATATGTTTTCATGCTATTTGATCACCATACAATGGTTTTATAATGAGTTCCAAGTGATTTAAGGTTTTATAATGTCTAAGAAGTTCATTTCCAAGTTCATTATGTACAATGATCTCAATATTTACTTCACCTTATTCACAAACATCTTTAGATGACTGTAGTTGGTAGTGAGAAAGAATTTGGTGTTAGGGGTATTGATATAGCATGGGAATGATGTAGATAGATCCAAATGAGTAAATAATTTTCTTAGGGTTGAATCCCAAGAGAAAATATTTTAAAACCTCGACTAATGGATAAAATCTTCTTGTTTGGATAAACAAATAACACAAAGACTATTTTTCTTGTGCAAAGGCAATGTAATTGACTATCAAAGAATGAAAGAAGGTTGGGTGACAATTAGTTTATGATGATTGTTATGTTTTAGGTATGTAAAAATTTATGTTCTATTGGTATTTAAAATACTTAGAAAATTAGCATCAAAAGCTTTGAGTTGGTTTCATAATATTTTAAGATGACTAAAGGACTTAGTCCTACATACCCTATGTGATATCAAATTATGTCTTGAATGTTGAGTGAGGAGAAGATTCTATTTAGTGGGATAGTGAAATTTGTGGATAATTAGTAACATGATATAAAATTTATTTAAGAGTCTTTGAACATTATATTTGGTCATTATGTTAAAGGATATTATAGGTTTGAATAATACAACTCTATTTCCTATGAAAAGGAGGATTGAGTATGTGTTTATTATGAAAGAACAACTTTTAAACTAAGTGTAAACTCAAGAATACATGTTATAAACATATTTCCCATTATTTAAGGTGTTTTTATAGATTTAAGTGTTTGAAATTGTGTAGAGTTCATAAACATGGTTTGCAATCATGCAAACCACTGTGTGCTAAAACATAGTCTATAGAGAAGTAAGGGTAACCTTGAACAGGGGCATACAAAACCCTAAAATGAAATGAAATAGAAGGATAAGACTATGAAAAATATGGACAATTATTAAAGTGGTTGAAAAGCTATTTGAATGACTTAAAACCTAATATTTCTTTATAGTTTTGCATAGTTTTGAAGGCAACTGCATCTATATACACAACCAAGTAAACCTTGGAGAGAACACATGATCAAAGGTAATGGAGTGAGGTTCCAATGCTTGGAAAAGATGGATTGAAGTCATCTAAACCTAAAAAATCCTTTAAAATTGTTTAAAAGTCTTTACAAACCTTGAAATTTAACTATTGCCCTTCTTAGATTATGTAAACTGTCAAAAACCATGTCCTAGGGTTTCAATGGAAAAATGAGTACTATGGGAGAACAAAAAAATTTAAAAAGGATGCTCAATCATGTTTTATAGGGATGATCCATCATGTTTTTATGTCTTCATTAGGTTTGAAGAGGATGGAGATGCCTTGAAGATCTAGTTTAAGGTCATACAACTATGGATTTGAATGTTAAGAATTACAATTTTGAAGGCCACAATAGCTTCCACATATAGGAATTTGGTGGCTCGGTATGTGTGGTTGTCTAGGTGAGCAAGATTCCATCTTCACAGGGGTCTGGGTTATATAAACCAAATTAAATAATGACAAGGTGCCTAGGTGACTCAGATAGATGAGAGATTTATCTCCACATGATATATAGGTGATGTTATCCTAGTTGATTATAGATCCAAAAACTTGTATAGTATTGGAATCTAAAATGATCTAAATTTTTCCTAGATATGTTTTAACTTTTTCATGTTAAGGGTGGTGTTAGGAATATAAAAGTCAACATGTTAATGGTTAATAAACCTATCTCAAATGCTAGGGGTATGGTAGATAATGAATTTAAGGTGTGGCCTAAACATATAAATAAACCAAGTAAGATGTAAATATTTAAAATCATATTGATAAGCATTTCCCCAGCTCATGAAATACTCATCTATTTTTTTAGCCTCGATCAAAATTTTACCATTGATAGTGTATAAGTTCTGTACATGTCATCCAAATATTCACAATCTTATTCATAAGCATATGGGCTATGTCATCATGGATTTTAAAGTCCCTCAAGTGGCCTCCTAACTTGTTTGTAGCTTCTTCTAATCACGTGGCTTATTTTTTATTTTTAAATATAAACTAAGCAAAAATGAGTGGTAATTACATAGTTTATAGGCATTTTTAGAGCCATGACATTTTTATATTAATTAAAAACTTGCTTAATCTAGTAACATATAGGATGGATTATATATGAATGTTTATAAAAGATGGTACACATGCCTTGAATGCATAAAGATGTTATGTATGTTTTTAATGCATGTAGGCTTAGTTCTCTTAAGACCTAATTATCCAGTTCTACAAAATGTTGGTTATTTTGAACAGTTTTTGAAGTAGTTGAGTGCTTTATTAAAATAAAGGGTAACATTTTAGGATTTTCTGAAGCTATAGTGAAATAAACTACATATGCATAGTTAAGCTATTTGGTACTTCTATTTATTTCTTGTTACATCTATTATCTTCTTTACAAATTGCATTAATATTCAAAGTCCCAAGTGTGTCTTGAATAGGTCTTTGTGTCTCTCAGTTCAAAGATGAAAATCTTGGGCCTTCTGATTCCATACATAGAACTCTTACCAACTATTTGAGTTTAGGAAAAACTAAATAGTTTGGAAGAAATGAAAATTATTCAGATGTTGAAGGGGATGTTTATGAATCTAGAGAAGTAAATACCAAATATTCTAGTAGAGGAGCCATCATTGATAATGAAATCCATGGTCCTGATGCTACGGATATTCACTTAGCTAATACTCTGTTTAGGTATTATCAACCACAAGATCATTTAGATGATTTGGCACATCGACCTACTATAGCAAAGAGAGACATGTTTTGTGAGGACTTTGTGATCTCAAAACACTTAGACACTGAAACTAAGGTAATCCATTTGCATTAAATAAAAATTACATATTGGTTTAGCTGAATTTTATATTCAGTAATGAATAGATGAAAGTTATAATACTACTCACTTTACTTAACAAGATTCAAACAAAATGGAAACCTTTCCTACAAAATTGGTTTCAATCCAAAATTTCATTCGAGGCTTATGATCTGGAGCTACATCATACTAAGGATGAAGTTGTCCAAGGGGGTTGAATCCATTTCTAGTGTCATATGAACATTCCAATGAGTTTGGATACCTAATTAGGGAGATATAATAGGTGTTGGAGTTATAAGTCAATCACTAGAGGATCACTATGATGTTATTACCTCTAAGGAGTAATGTGAAATTCAATCTTTATTTGAATAAATTGAAGATGTCACCCCAATGCTCGCTACCAAACTATAACCTATAACCTTGTCCAAACATGTAACTTAACACAAATATCAACATATTCATGGCCTCAAGGGCCTTTTAAAGACATTGTTTCATTCATAAGAATCCAATACTATTCAAGGACATGAAAACACATAATCATTTATTTCTTCATTCATTTGATCATCAAAACATTACATGATCAAAACATCAAACACTATCATAGACAAACAAATATGTACTTTTTTTAGCAATAAATATGTAATACACAAATAAATATGTACTTTCTTTAACAATAAATTAAACATGTTTAAACCAAACCAATTACAAGACTAAACATTATTTATCAATATTGAAAGATATTTTTATAAAATTATTCTATTTACTTTTAGAACTATCACTTTTATTTGATGGATTGTAGTTATCATCATTTTCATCCTCTACAACATGCATGCAAAAAAATAGTGGTTTTATTCTTGAAATACTTTGGCTCGATTTAATGAGAGGAAAATTTGTGTTGTGGGAGATTATGTATCTCTTCCATAATATTACATATGGTTGCACTAGATAAATAATGAAGGTCTAAAAGAGTTTATTTCAAATGCTTTATAGTTCAAAAGACACTCAAAATGGTAGTTTGGCATCGATGAATATATTTTTTACTTGATCCGGATGCACATAGAAATCTAGAGCATTAGACACCTTCATTGTAAAGAAATTCTCCAAGAAGGACCTCAGATAAGATGGAATGGAATTGTCTTGTGGCTATTCATATGACTATTGTATGTAGAAATCATGATTGGGCCTATCTATGAATGTCGTGTAATCATAGCTTGCTATTAGAATGTGGTATGATGGATATGCCATGTTTTAATGTAGGAGAACATTCACCCATCAAAATCTAGTAGGCTACATGAAATTTGATGTGCTTCTAATCCCCCTCCAATTTATGGAACCGGCCACCACACACGAGATTTTGTGCAATGTTTGTCATTCCACATTTAGCTCTTCTAGTACATTATTTTTTTTCCATATAAATTCATGGAATTCCTCTTGTGTTTTGACAACACTTACCATGTAGTATTAATTCCACATACCACATAATTAAAAAAATCAATTATTAATAATTTCCAAAAATAATTAAAAAACTTTAGTCAATCATTTTACATGTATTTAATCAACATAGTAATATGTTTTGTGAAGTTTGGTAAAAATTAATGTAATTTCAAATGCATAAGAGAATGTAAATGAAATGTGGTGGTCAAATACATAAGATAATGTAAATGAAATGCAATTTCATGCATCAAGCAGTTTGTAACTACCTACATACATGTAACTAACAAGTAAATAGAAGAGAGCAAGCTACCATGTCAAGTGATGGAGGAACATCAAGCTAAAAAACACTATTTTTGAGTTTTGGCAATAGGAGGTAAAAATTTGTCAAAATTAAGTGTCAATGTGTGTAAGGGACCTTATTTTTAACCCAAACATCCATTTTTTCTTGATATGGAAAGTGTTAAATCCCAATATTGGTTTGCCTGATCTTCCATTATTAGGACACTATTGCTTGACCAAAACTACTTCTATTGATAGTTGACTATTGCAAGACACATATTTTATTGTTAACATTTTTTCAAGAGGTAAGTTGAACACTGAATTTGTTTCACTGCTGCACTTGATTTGAATTAGAAATTAATATTATTTGACTACTATACTTGCTTTAACTAAGGATTAATGATACTTTGATTTCTATATAAATTGTTGTAGTAAGGATGGCTAGAATAATGTTAGTCATTGTGTTAAATGCAAAATTCCAATAAATACTATTGTCCTAGTTTGATAAAAAATTCACTACTAGTATGGCTATTGTATTAGTTATGCAGTCCTCACCCATACGTTGGGTTATCAAGAAAAGAGGATTTTGCTTTGTAACTACCAAGCAACCAATGTTGAAATTGGTTGTATAGGAAGTTTTACATTATTTTTTGGGTAGAAGAGAGAGAGGAGATACAAGAAGAGGTCTCTAAGGAGAGGAAGGAAAGGTGAGAATGAGAAAAATCTCAAGAACCCTCAAGAAAGGTGATAAAGTCCATTGATGGACTATGTTGTAATGAAATGTTGAATCAATGAATAGAGATAAGTTAAGAATCATGTTGTGTCTTTTTCAAGATTTATTGTTTGATCTTTGTATGTATTCACATTGTTTAAATTGAGCCTTGAAGGCCATATATACATAGACTATATATGTGTATGTTTGCAGGTTTGGAGAAGGATGTAAGTATAGTCAAGAGGGAAAAGATTAAAAAAGTGTTTTAGAAGAAAGAAATAAGAAACACTCATTATGAAATATTGTGAGGATGATATATACTCTTTGATATATGATCAAACATTTCAAAGTGAGAAAATCCTTGAGGATGTAATTCCTTTTTGAATACCCTATTCATAGTTTGTGACAAACCAAGGTATGATCTTGTAGCATTACTTAAGAGTTTGGTGGAAAGAAAATCCTTGTGTGGTAAGTTGATATTTTTTGGATGAGATATATTTAGATTTAAAAATTGACTTATTTATCTGAAGGTAAATATTAGTATAATTATACAGTACACAATTCTGGGATAACAAGATCCCTATTTTACAGTCATAAGACATTATTCACAATCAAATAAGAAGAGGGGAATGTGTGTCTAGGGCCAAAGAATGAGAGAGGAGTATTAAAACATTGATAGGATAATGAGGATAGTTTGGATTATTTTTATTTGGTATTGGAACCTTGTAGAAAATAAATATAATCCTTAAAACATGTCACAGGCTTGTGTAATTCAAGACCCTATTTTCATAGTCATTGTGAGTTATTGGCAAATGGAGTGGATGAAGTTACTTTGTGAATTTTATATAAAGATAAAAATAGATGTGTAATGAGGTTTAAATGATTAATTAAGGTTATTAAAGATATAGACCACCTTTGAATCGCACTAGTTGGCTAGAACTTTGTTAAAGAACCTAGAACTGTGTAAGCAATCATAGTAGAAGATTGGCAAGGATTGAACAATGAGAATGGAATACTAGTAAGGTAAAAGGGTGTATGTAAATACCCAAGGTTTAAATTAAACTATTCCAAGAACTTGAAATGCATTAAATATAAACAAGGATTACTAGGACTGTTAGATAGTGGTTCAAAGACTCAAAATTTTGTGTATTGCAGGATATAAGCATATGGGGGTTGGATGAGAACAAATAGATATTTAAAGAGTTTATTATCATTTTTACATACCTTTATAAGGTACCAAAATGGATTGAAATAACTTACAATAAAATATATTGTATTTTTATACTCCTCGACCTAAGTACAGACCCTACATAGGGTTTCTCGACAAAATATAGGTTTAGGTACTTAGTGAAGGAGTTAAAACCTCAAATGTTTTAGGAAGATTGGAATTAACATTCCATAGGTGAGTCACATGGTTATTTGGAGTTTTGTCATGTGTTGAGACTAGGATAAGGGAAACTTAGGGTTGGAGGGTTGAAGACCTAATTGGGGAATGTTTGAACTAGAAAGAACATTATCACGGGTTCTCAATTTTTGAGATTGAGCATAGAGTTCAAGAAGGATGAATATTGATAGCATACTAACTTAGTTTTCCAAAGTGATCTTTGGAGTGTCCTATGCAAGGAGGTTTATCCAAAAAAAGGCTACAAGCCTTGTGTAATCTTTGTGAACTTGGGGTATAAAATGGAATGATGAGTTAGGATGGAACATCCAAAAGGATCCAAGAAAGCTTGAATAGGGTAATATGAGATCATTTATGATAATAAGACATATTCTTAAGAGTTACCTCAAATATTTATGTTTGAAACCTATGAGATATGCCTAATGGAGAGCTAGTAGAGAGAATTGAATGGTAAGGAGAGGTACTAGTGTTAAGAAGTGAGTCAAGAGTGGATGTTAGTGACATGATAGATTCCTAATGAGTCTTAGAAGTGTATATAAAATGTATAAGGGATAGGTATATCAAGAATAAGGCCACTAGCCCAAGAACCAAGGAATGATTGTGAGAAGATGGAACCTTAAAGAACAAACATATCATTGAATGAGTTCTCAAACAAGACTAGAGCCAATTAAGGGAATATTTGGTGATTTCTCCACTTTACCTCTGCATCATTAGTGGGAACATGATTGGTTGGTTCCCTATCAAGTTAACTCATTTCATAATTGGTTAAATTCTAATTTAGGTGACTCATAAGAACATGATTATTTTGATCTTGGTGAAGGTACCTCATGGGAGAAATGATTGATTGGATCCCATTCTAGGTAACTTGATGGAAAATGTATGGATTGCAAACTTTTTATGGAACAATGTGTGATATGGCTTAGATATATGTTGTATTGCATAGGCTATACTCAAATTACTGGCTTCTTACAACACTAAATGTCAGTAGCTTGGTGGATGTCTTCCTTTTACCTACACCTATTGGGTTTTAATTACCATGTCGTGTGCTTTATGTGCAAGTACAAGTGAGCATAAATTTTTTATATTGTATTTTATCATCTTGAGTAGCTATCCTTGTGGAACAATCCATAATAAAATATAATTTTCATGGTGAAGGATTTGCTACAAAAACCTTCCAAATCCCTTCAAAATGACCAACACAATGCCAAAATTCTATCAAAATTTTTTTCAATGAAGAGTAGTGTGTGTTAAGAGGAAAGGTGATTTACCTCTTTATAATCAATGAATGGTTTATTACTTTTATATTTTTCACTTGTTTCTTAAATCTTTGTAGGATACAATTCAAATTTTGTAATATCCATAGCCAATAAATTTTCCCACCTTACCTAGGCCATATCTAAATCTTTTTACATATCTAAGGTGCATTTGGGTTATATCCAACATGGGAAGATGTGATCAAGAGAGCAAGAGAGTATCTATTAACATGGTTTACATGCCCTAGAGAACTTTTGTTAACTCAATCATCGAATCTAGTATATGGGCATGAGGTTAAATTAGTGATCTTGAAATGCATTTTTGTTTGATTATTGTAGGTCCTTTATGATTTTCAGATACTAGTATG
Source organism: Torreya grandis (assembly GCA_037957365.1). Taxonomy (NCBI): domain Eukaryota; kingdom Viridiplantae; phylum Streptophyta; class Pinopsida; order Cupressales; family Taxaceae; genus Torreya; species Torreya grandis. Next base: position 666,307 of record JARHVA010001832.1, read on the forward strand.
AGACACATTTTATTCCATTTGTATGGACACTATCATAATGGTAATGGTTATGTTACCACAAGAGTGGTTGGTGACGATGTACATTATATTATTATTTTTGGGCATTGCTTAAATTCTTTCTTGATCCTCCAATGGGTAATATTTTATTGCATTTGATTATCTTAGTTCATCCTAGTCCCCTAAGGTGTACTCTCTTTGCATTTATGTGGTGACATGAGGGAATTACAGAAAGCTTGGGTAAAAAGAATATTCCAACTAAGGGATAAAGGATGACCACCATCATAAAAGTAATATAATTTTAGATGACCATCATCACTAAAGTAGTTGTCAAAAGGTAGTTGATGTAAAAAGTAGTTGTAAAAAGAGGACTAAAGAGACTCTTCTAAGAGTGAGCAAGGTACTAAAGCTACTAACCAATCAAATGAACCTCAGAACTATTGCATTATTTATTTATATAATATCAATAACATTATTTATTTATATAATATTTATAAATTTTATTTCTATTTAAAATAATGGCTAGCTTTACCGCATTCCTCGAGGTAGGGTTTAAATATCATTCAGAAAATCCTTTAAGAGACAATACACTTATGCAATATGTTACATCATGTGGGCAGTCTAAGAGAACTATTCACCTTCAAAAATAGGTATTTATTTTTCATGGCATGCATTTATTGTTGTTACATACATTTATTATTGTTGTGTTATCACTAAAACCTATAAATGGCTTCAATCAAGATGCATCATCTCTATTATGTCCACCCCTATCTCATTTTAATACCATTTTAAAATCATCATCCTAGACTTGTCATTTTGGATTGTTATGATGTGGGTTTGGAAAAAGTGTGGTCTCCTATGACATGATTTGATATCTACATCTATTCATATTTCTATGAAGTCTCTCTATCTATAGGTGGAATTTCCATGCCCATCCTGCACTTTTTGGAATGGATGAGGCATTGGGTGTTGTGCATTCGATATCACCTTTCTCTGCACCTTGTTATAAACCTGTGCCATATAGTTTTTGAAGAATTCCATCATTTCTACGCTTTTATCCACTGCACAACATCTATCAAATATCTCTCATGCTTCACATATCAGGGACTTAACATCATAAAATCCAACAGTATACGAGATATATTCATAAATTAAAAGGCATACCATTATAAATGTTAAAAGTATGAAAAACATATGACTGCAAGTATATACTAGACTTACAATATTAGCTCCCCTCAACTAGTTTTTAGTGTCATCCTCCAGATTTGTTGCAACACTTTCTAGTGCATGGCTTGATCCTTGCATATCCATATATGATATACCATGCATTTTAGTGTGCAAACCTACAATATCTATGTATTCTCCCTCATTTTTAATTTGAACTCCATTATCTTTGACCTAGGCAATGAAAATGTATTACACAAACTATAGTCACCTCAAAGTTGTCAATGCATACAATATGAGGGGAAACAAAACTTACATGGTACTCAACATTGATGTTATTGATGCTCTTATTAACACCATGCATTATTGCTACATCTTCTATAACTACCTGAATTATCATCTTTCACATCAGGTCCACCTTGAGCACAATCTTGCAAGTATATCCTTAGATTGAAAATGAGCAATTTCATATTGACATAGAAGGCATTACATTAAAGATGCATTAATGTAACATCTCATCTATCATACTTTGCACCCATGCCATATGAGGGTTGTTATTATTGAAGGTAACATGAGAATATAGGATGTTTAAATCCTGTACCCATGAAATGTTTTCAAGTCTTTCTACTTTTAAGTTCCTATAGAACCCAGTGTCCTTGCATAGATGTAGCCACCAATAATTTATGTAAACTAATGTTGTTAGTTAGTGAACCAACCGATCTACCCTATGATGTGCATAAGTCCTTACTATGCTTAATAAATGACATTTAAAATGGGAATAGTAAGATTCTATAGATGCATTGGTGTCTTGCCCAACATGCGAAAGTGTCCAACAACATCATAACCACATTCCAACCCTATATGCATAGTGTTGTTCCTAGTATTTGGAAAAAGTGAGCTAAGAGGAGTAATATATTTCTAAAAAAATTCTAGACTCCCTTGTAGCCATGTCCTCATCATCATAACTATGCATTATGAACCCCAAGTCCTCAAACATTGCACGTTTTACATCACCGTCTTTCACCTTTGCTATCAAATTCTTCAACCACGTGTGAAGAATATGACAAATGCATAAGTAGACCTCACAATTGAATGTCTCACTGAATAACACAATAGTTTTCTATAAGTTAATGGAATAAGGTGGGGATGGTGTCTGTGAATATATAAATATGAAGTCCATGATGTGTGTAAGAATAACGATAATGCACCTAATAGATTTTATCTCTGTATCAACATCATCAACCATAAAGACACCAATTATACATTCAATGTATTTCAAATGCACTCTTTGAAGAAGAATTTGCATCGATTGTCTTATGTCCATAGTGCATGACTAAGATATTATGACCCATGTAATAGACACACCTTCGTATTTGGAATCAAATACTAACAGTGTGTATAATTGGAACTATACAAGAAAAAAATAAAGACATTGGAACAACTACTATTATTATAAATATCAGAACAACTAATATTATCAACCACTGTTACAAACATTGGCACAATACCTTCATTGCATTCATCCCAAATGTTGCATCTATCACCAATAAGCTATGCTTCCCAAATCTCAACAACCATTCTAGCTATTGTGGGAGTTAGATGCCTAAGATGAAGGGGATCTCCCCGTCCCCATCAAGCTCTCCCCTATTATATCCCTAATATAAAAAACACTTATCAAGATTCACCAGTTCCCACTCTCAAACACTTGTTGCATCATCAACATTGTACATGTATTTTACCTACTTGATCAACTATTCTATATTGTATATGTCATCCTTGCTCAATAAATCATCCCATTCTATTTCACCATAAATAATATAAGTTTGTCATTCACCATTTCGTGGTGTTTAAGGTGGATAACATCAACAAACATTCCCAATAATAGTAGCTTATAAACCCATTCATTAAGATGGGGGCTGATGTGAGGAGAAAAAAACATTTCTTACCCTTGAACTGTTTATATTGTTGGCCATGACAATATTTGTGCTCATTATATATGTGTTCTAATTGATTGTTTCCCTTAAACTATTCATATTATTGGCCATGGAAATATTTTTACTCATTGTCTATGTGTTCTAATTGATTGTATGTGAGCATCACTCAATTGGGTTTATAGACCATGCATAGTGTGCTAAAATGACAATGAAAACTGCACTGTATATGCCTTCAACTTGACCAGCTACCCTTTATGGCCTTTGGCATTAAATACTTGTCTTTTGACATCGCATAAATTTCCCTTAAGTCATTGGCACCATATGAACACCAATAGCTGCATAATTATGGTGAACAAATAAACAGTCAAGTAAAATGAAAAAAAAGTTTATGAATGGAACATAATAACATTTGAACAGACACTAGCTTATAATCTATAGTATGAGGTGACTCACATGACATATGTAGAGGTTGTAGTGATCCTTCTATCCTTTCCATTAAAATTTGAATTTCTCTTGCAATGTGAAACATGAAAATTTGTAGGGAATAATGCCCTTCTTGATTATCCTTTGATGAAGTTGTCAACCCTGTTTTGCTTAACCCAAGTAACCCACAGGTCTTCCTCATTGATGTAAGGAAAATTGGCCCACTTGATACAACTGCAATCAAATGGATGTTCACCTAGCTTTTGTAGTTTAAGGTGCATTATTTCTTCCCACCTTTCTGCCATCTATTGCATCCTATAAGGAGAACATTTCATTAAATGAATTAGAAATGGACTTTTTGTATTGAGTGAATGCAAGTTTCCATGTATTTAAATGGACTTTTTCTTTGATTGAATGCTATCTTTCATATAATGCAATGTACAAAGGACAATGTTTGAATAATGCACATAGAAATTAAAATATGAGAATTCAAACTGTTAGGTATGTGGAGCTAAAAGCTTCACCATGGAGCATAGACAAACAGATTCGGGTCTACACAGACGCCGGCGTCGGTCAGGAGCGACCGACGTCGGTCAGTTGCAGTTCAGAGGCGCCGACGTCGGCAGTATGGTCGGCCGGCGACGGTCATAGGCGAACAGACAGGAACCGACGTCGGTTACCTGCGTGTCCAGAAAGCTATTTCCGAGGACAGAAGCGAGTGTTTGCATGATGAGTTTGAGTTGTAGACTCATGCTCGCGTCTCTATTGTTAGCAATGTTATTTTTAGAGCCCTTGTTGAAGAGGCTTAACTGTTTGTTGTAAGAGCATGCTTAAGTTTCCTATTTTCTATATGTAGGAGAGATCTTCTAAGCTATTGTAAGATGATGAGAGAGTGTAATTGAGTACAAGTAGAACATTGTGAATGTTTGAAGGACTGTACTTTAGAGAGAGCTCTTGAGGAATAGAGATCTAGTGAGAGATCTTGTGTGCATCTGAGAGAGGTGTGGAAGAACAAAGTTCTTCATTTGTATTCCTATTGTAAAGAGTTTTAATACAAGTTTTCAGGGTGTTTTCTTGTATATCTTGTTCTGTGCTATTTATCATTTCAGTTACTTATCTATCTGATTTATTTCCGCATTGATTGCTTTCATAAGTGTAATCCATTGTTGGTTGATCCCCAACAAGTGGTATCAGAGCTCAAGTTCACTAACAGGTGGTTCAGATCTGTGTAGTGTGTTCGGATTACAGGTTGCTCACAGGGATTTCTGTTTGAGTGGGAGAAGCAATGGCAGAGGAAAGTAAGTTGAGAATGGAAAAGTTTAATGGCAAGAACTATCAGCACTGGAGAATGCAGATAGAGGACTATCTGTATCAGAAGGATCTTTACTTACCGTTAGGTGGGATAGCAAAGAAGCCCAAGGACATGGAGGATGAAGAATGGGAAGTTCTTGACAGAAAGGCTCTTGGTTCTATAAGACTGAGTCTGGCCTCCACTGTGATATCCAATTTGTCACAGGCAAAAACTACGGTAGAGTTAATGACCACGTTAGCTAATTTGTATGAAAAACCCTCCGCTTCAAACAAGGTATATTTGATGAAGCAGTTATTTAATTTGCATATGCAAGAAGGTGGATCTGTTTCTAATCACCTGAATGATTTCCATGGTATTGTTAATCAGTTAAGTTCTGTTAATATTTCATTTGAAGATGAAATAAAGGCTCTTTTAATTTTATGTTCTTTGCCTGAAAGCTGGCACGGCTTGGTAATGGCAGTTTCTAATACTGCTTCTGCTTCGAATATTTTAAAAGTAGAGGATGTGGTTAGTGTTATTTTGAATGAGGAAATACGCAGGAAAAGCACAGAAGAGGCTTCTGGGACATCCGGGAACGCTTTAAATTTTGAGAGCAGAGGAAGGCAAAAATAAAGGAGCAAGAGGAGATCAAGATCTAAGTCTAAGGGAAGAGGCAGATCCAAATCCAGGAATGGCAGAAGGCCACAATGCTGGAACTGTGGAAAGTTGGGGCACATAAGCAGAGATTGCTGGTCAAAGCCTAAGGAGGATAATCAGCACGAAGGAAAGGAAGAGACAAAGGTTGCAGGTATTGCACAGGATGCTCTTATTTTCTCTTTGCATAATAACATAGAATCTTGGGTATTAGATTCTGGTGCGTCTTTCCATGCTACCCCTAACAGAGAATATTTCAGTGACTATGTCCATGGAGATTTTGGAATAGTATACTTGGGGGATGATGAGCCTTGCAAGATTATTGGCAAAGGTAAAGTGAAGCTAAAGATGCAGAATGGCAACACATGGGTGTTGAGGGATGTGATGCATGTTCCTAGTTTGAAGAGAAATCTGATTTCTGCAGGTAAGCTTGGTGATGAGGGTTGTACAGTAACTCTCACAGCAGATTCTTGGAAAGTGACCAAGGGTGCACTTGTTATGGCCAGAGGTAAGAGAGAAGGTACTCTCTATTTGTGTAATTGTATTACTAACAAATCTCCTTCAGTTTTATCTACTTCAGATGTGGATGCTAAATTGTGGCACTCAAGGCTTGGCCACATGAGTGAGAAGGGGATGTCTATCCTTAAGTCTAAAGGTATGCTTTCAGATTTGAAAAGTATGGATCTAGAATTTTGTGAGCATTGTGTGTTTGGAAAACAGAAAAGGGTTAGTTTTCTAAAGACTGGGTCTACTAAGAAAAGGCAGAAGTTGCAGCTTGTTCACACAGACGTGTGGGGACCGGCTCATGTAGCCTCTATTGGCGGATCACAGTACTATGTTACATTCATAGATGACGCCACAAGAAAGGTATGGATCTACTGTATTAAAAAGAAATCTGATGTTTTTGAGACCTTTAAGATATGGAAAGCCATGGTTGAGAATGAAATAGGCAAAAGATTAAAGTGCTTGAGATCCGATAATGGTGGTGAGTTCTGCAGTCTTAAGTTCAAATTGTATTGTTACATAAATGGGATCCGTAGGCAAAGGACGGTTCCAAGGTTCCTCAGCAGAATGGTATTGCTGAAAGGATGAACAGGACTATTATGGAGCGTGCAAGATGTATGAGATTGCATGCAGGGTTGCCCTTAGAGTTTTGGGCAGAAGCAGTTGACACCGCAGTGTACCTGATCAACAGAGGACCCTCTACAGCTCTGGATGGTGGAATTCCAGAAGAGGCATGGACAGGTAAAAAGGTTGATCTTTCATATCTCAAAGTTTTTGGTTGTGAAGCCTTTGTGCACATAGATAAGGAAAATAGAAAGAAGCTAGATGCTAAGTCTATGAGGTGCACGTTTATAGGCTATGGCTCAGATGATTTTGGTTTCAGATTTTGGAATCTAGGAACTAACAAGGTAATCAGGAGCCGTGATGTTGTTTTCAATGAAAGAGTGATGTACAGTGATCAGACAAGGAAGCTAGATCAAGCTGGGCAGAGCAATAATGAGTTGGACGAAATAATGGTCCAAAATGAGCTCACGGGAAAAAGAAATAATCACTTACAGGAAAACACAGAGACCGACGTCGGCAGGTTTGGCACCGGCATCGGCAATACAGAAACCGATGTCGGTCATACAGAGACCGATGTCGGCAGACCAGGCACCGGCGTCGGCCAGGAAGAACCGGCGTCGGCAAGTAACAGGTCTACAGGTGGCCGAGGTCGGTCACTGTCAGAAAAATTGGATGGACAGATTGTTGAAAACGAGTCCAAGACACCAATCAGGAGGTCTGAAAGGGTAAGTAAGCCTCCAATTAGATACTCTCCTTCTTTATATTATTTATTGCTAACCGATGGTGGAGAACCAGAAAGTTTTGAAGAAGCTTTACAGGTGGAGTCCAGGAGTAAGTGGGAGCATGGCATGATTGAGGAGATGGAGTCCTTAAGGGAGAACCAAACATGGGATTTGGTTGAATTGCCAGCTGGTAAGAGAACACTGAAGAACAGGTGGACTTACAGGTTGAAGGAAGGTGAGGATGGTCAGATGAGATACAAGGCCAGATTGGTTGTAAAAGGATTTGCACAAAAGCCAGGTATTGACTTTGACGAGATTTTTTCTCCAGTTGTTAAGATGACTTCTATAAGGGTTGTATTGTCTTTGGTTGCTTTTGAGGATTTGCATCTCGAGCAGCTAGATGTTAAAACAGCATTTCTTCATGGAGATTTAGATGAAGAAATTTACATGGAACAGCCAGAAGGTTTCGAAGTCAAGGGTAAGGAGAAACTAGTGTGCAGGTTAAAGAAAAGCTTGTATGGCCTCAAGCAAGCTCCAAGGCAATGGTACTTGAAATTTGACAGGTTTATGACTGAGCATGGTTTCAGTAGATGTCAATCAGACCATTGTGTATATTTTAAGAGATTTGATAACGGTAGATACATTATTCTATTGTTGTATGTAGATGACATGCTGGTTGCAGGGTCTCACATGCAGGACATCTCAGAGCTTAAAGTGAAGTTAGCTCAAACGTTTGCCATGAAGGATTTGGGAGCAGCTAAGAAAATCCTTGGCATGAGCATCAAAAGAGACAGAGAAAATCACAGGTTGATATTGTCTCAAGAAGACTATGTGGACAGGGTGTTGAAACGGTTCAACATGCAGGATGCGAAACCGGTAAGCACACCTTTGGCAGGACATTTCAAGTTAAGTAAAGAACAATGTCCCAATTCACATGATGAGGTAGAGTACATGAACAAGGTTCCATATTCTTCCGCGGTAGGAAGTTTGATGTATGCAATGGTGTGTACTAGACCAGATATTGCCCAAGCAGTGGGAGTAGTAAGCAGGTATATGGCCAATCCAGGAAAGGAACATTGGAAAGCAGTACAATGGATCCTTAGATATCTGAGAGGAACCAGCAGTAGACACTTATGCTATGGAGGTTCAGATACATCTCTACATGGCTATGTAGATTCAGATATGGCAGGGGATTTGGATGGCAGGAGGAGCACTACAGGTTATGTTTTTACTGTAGGTGGAACGGCAGTTAGTTGGATTTCTAAGTTGCAGAAGGTTGTAGCCTTATCAACTACAGAAGCAGAATATATTGCAGCTACAGAAGCTAGCAAGGAAATGATATGGATGACACGGTTCATGGAAGAGCTTGGAAGGGAGCATGGGAGTTGCAGATTGCATAGTGACAGTCAAAGCGCAATCCACTTGGCTAAGAACTCAGCTTTCCATTCTAGAACCAAGCACATACAGCTAAGGTACCACTTCATACGGCAGGTATTGGAAGATGGTGAGTTGAAGCTGGAGAAGATCCATATAGACATGAATCCTGCGGATATGCTAACAAAGCCAGTTACTAAGGAGAAGTTGAATCTTCATTCAACTTCTGTTGGTCTTCACGATTGAGTTGAAGATGGAGGAGCTAGAAGATCTTGCTGTACAGGTATTGGTGCAGCTGGTTTATCTCCAAGTGGGAGATTGTTAGGTATGTGGAGCTAAAAGCTTCACCATGGAGCATAGACAAACAGATTCGGGTCTACACAGACGCCGGCGTCGGTCAGGAGCGACCGACGTCGGTCAGTTGCAGTTCAGAGGCGCCGACGTCGGCAGTATGGTCGGCCGGCGACGGTCACAGGCGAACAGACAGGAACTGACGTCGGTTACCTGCGTGTCCAGAAAGCTATTTCCGAGGACAGAAGCGAGTGTTTGCATGATGAGTTTGAGTTGTAGACTCATGCTCGCGTCTCTATTGTTAGCAATGTTATTTTTAGAGCCCTTGTTGAAGAGGCTTAACTGTTTGTTGTAAGAGCATGCTTAAGTTTCCTATTTTCTATATGTAGGAGAGATCTTCTAAGCTATTGTAAGATGATGAGAGAGTGTAATTGAGTACAAGTAGAACATTGTGAATGTTTGAAGGACTGTACTTTAGAGAGAGCTCTTGAGGAATAGAGATCTAGTGAGAGATCTTGTGTGCATCTGAGAGAGGTGTGGAAGAACAAAGTTCTTCATTTGTATTCCTATTGTAAAGAGTTTTAATACAAGTTTTCAGGGTGTTTTCTTGTATATCTTGTTCTGTGCTATTTATCATTTCAGTTACTTATCTATCTGATTTATTTCCGCATTGATTGCTTTCATAAGTGTAATCCATTGTTGGTATGAGGTGACTCACATGACATATGTAGAGGTTGTAGTGATCCTTCTATCCTTTCCATTAAAATTTGAATTTCTCTTGCAATGTGAAACATGAAAATTTGTAGGGAATAATGCCCTTCTTGATTATCCTTTGATGAAGTTGTCAACCCTGTTTTGCTTAACCCAAGTAACCCACAGGTCTTCCTCATTGATGTAAGGAAAATTGGCCCACTTGATACAACTGCAATCAAATGGATGTTCACCTAGCTTTTGTAGTTTAAGGTGCATTATTTCTTCCCACCTTTCTGCCATCTATTGCATCCTATAAGGAGAACATTTCATTAAATGAATTAGAAATGGACTTTTTGTATTGAGTGAATGCAAGTTTCCATGTATTTAAATGGACTTTTTCTTTGATTGAATGCTATCTTTCATATAATGCAATGTACAAAGGACAATGTTTGAATAATGCACATAGAAATTAAAATATGAGAATTCAAACCACTTAAGAAAAATATGATAGAAACTATGAATAAAAATCTATAAGAATGTACAAAACCTTGTTGAAATCAATATAAAACCCTTCATAAAACATATCAAAATAAATGCATCAAAACACATAAATAGGCAAAATAGTACTTAGACGAGGTAGTTACATTATAGATGATCTTAAGTGTCACACACTAACTCCATACATGTGGGCAAGGCACATGAATGTGATTTTGATACAAAGCCCATAGCTTCAGGAAAGGGTTTAAAAAAAGAGAAATTACTAGGAAGCCCATAAAATGAAGATAGGGTTTTAAAAATGGCAAATTTGCTATGAAGCCCATAGAATCAAGAGAGGATAAAAATAAGTGAAATCGCTAAGAAGACCACATGATATTATTTTTGTCCATCAACTAATCATTAAATGTATTGAATTAGAGGCATGCACATATTGGTATTTATGGACAATGCGTGAAAGGAAATGCTGGTAGGTGACACAAGAAAATTTGTATGACATGTGTGCATTACAAATTATATGAGCCCATATGGGATGCAATTTATCCCATTCAATTATAATGGTAGGTTTCCTTATCACCCACGGTAAGGTCATGGCATAACCCATATTGAGTTATCAAAGCTGTAGTGTAGCAAAATAGGTCGCCAATTTTTTAAAAAAGATTTCCTCATAGACCACCACTACCATACTTCCCACCTACCAGACCACAATTTTTGGCCCCTAAATTTAAGGAGGCCTATGAGATGACAAAACATAATTATGAAACTAAATGAAAGCTTCTTCTTCATTGCATGTACAAAATTATACAAAAATCTATCATCTCCATCCTACATAATATACGAAAGATGTTTAGAGATATGGACAATGAGTTAACATTCTAATTATAAAAGTTGATTGCCACTAACTACAATAAATGCCATTATCTAAGATTTTATGGATGAAATAGACTAAATTGTAGACAATTATATTAAAGTATCCATATACCACTTTCCAATGTCAGTTCTTTACAAGTAATCTAAGTAGTGCCCACCATGATCAAAAACATTTATATCATCCTCATATTCTTTTGATTGTGTTGGAAAATGACTTCTTCACATCATTACTTCTTGGTATGTAAGCTCATCCAACATGTGTTTAGGATCTAATTCAAGATTTGAATTTGGAGAATTCCATAATTTTACACAATTATCATGAAGACCATCCCACATTGAAAGTTAAAATCTAATCACAAGGTGATATGCATGAAATAATAGCTCTGGTAAGAATGTTGCATAACTAGTTCTATCAAAGTATTTTTCAAACCAACTTTTCATCATGGGATTCAAATATATTATATGTTATGGAATAATTAATTCTAAAAAGAGATTAGAATTAAAAATTATATCCAGCATTTCCATTTGTTAACGTGACCAATTACCTTTTAACATCTACAAAGTAAAAGCATTGTTAGTATTCCACCAAATATTGGCAATGTGATTTTCATGAGTAGCCCAAGAAGGTGGTGGCTAACTGAAAATTTCATTCAATTTGACTTAAACTTGATCTAAGTCTCTTATTATTACATATCTGAGTTGGATTAGGGAATTCCATAAGTGATTAGAATGTTAACTGTAGAGGGGTTTTGAAAATAATGACATACTACAAACAAACACACAAATTACAAAAAACAAATTATATATAGGATTCATTGCATATTATACAATAGATTCTTCAACAGAGTGATTATCAATTGTCTAATCAATTTAAAATATAGCTATTCAAAAGATTCAATCATTTTCATTCTAAAAATTAACTTTAGAAATGTACTTGTAAGAATTTAGTTATGAAATATGTATGAATTATTTTTACAAAGGTGGAGTAAGAATACCATATAGACTGCATAGGCAAGAGGATCTTCTTCAATTTAGAAACACCTATAACATAAACATCATACTCTAAAGTGGTGTCATACAAATATAAGAAGCCAATATGACAAATATCAAATTAACATTCAACACTAGTACTTTACAAGTATTTTATGGGCCTCCATACTGAGATGGAGCCATAATGTGCATGTGAGTGAAATCTCAACCATGAGATGAAGGGTTTCACCTCATATCCTAGATAATTCAATGCAACTACAAGCTCTTAATATAACCTTAATTTGATACAAGCACTTGACACTAGATATATGAGGGAAAAATTAAATCAATGTATAACTCCTTTGATTAAATGTCAAGACCTCTTGATAATACTTGATAAAATAATCATGAGAGACTCTTCTTATAATAGATTTGGATGAGAATATAAATGATGAAATGATCAAGTGTTGTGTGTGTGTTTATGTGCATGTGCGTGTGCACATTGTTGAGTGTGGAGCCCTTTGGGGCTATTACATGACCATATGAAGACATTTTGGGGGCCTAAAGAGCTCCACAAATGTGGGGAGCACATTGTTCCCCACTTCACCTTTTATGGAACCTTTCTCCACATGTGAATGGAATATTCCTTATTTTATTTAATTTCTATGTTTCCATGTTTTATGAAGTTGGTTGTTAGAGGTCTATTTTCCATGTCGACTTCCTTATTCTAAGGGAGTTGGTTGTTTATTGGAAAATGTATTGCCTTCCTTGTTATAATGAGTTAGTTGTGATCACATGATTGTTGGAAAATGTGCCTTAAAAGGTGGAGAGTCAATCTTGGCATGTTCCTTCTTGAGTAAGATTTAGGATGAGCTTGCTGAGGTGGAACTAAGTTGTCTTTTGTGGATGATGCTTATTGTAGATAAGCATGGTGCAACTTCTCCTCCTTTTATGAATTTTACTTCATTTGATATATATACAGGGTGTGGTATGGCCTTTAGAAGTTGATGATTTATTTTCAGGGTGTGGCTTTGAGGATCAGAGTCAAAGTGTAGATGCTTTTGCAAAGTGCAAGTGTTTATTGTAGGGTGTGGTTTAGCAGCTTGTGAGATACAATATTATGTAGGTACAGATGAAAGTGCAATAGTTATTTGTGTAGAATTTTCTACAAGAGGTTTTTCTATCGTTGTGAGAGTTCATTGTAGCCTTGTGTTTTGATTACAATTTATATTGAGAACTTTCTTGGTGGATGTAGCCCACATTGGGTGAACCATGGTATCTCTGTATCATGTGTGTTTGATTCTTGTTCTCTCCATTTTATGCTTTCATAATAGTTGTGATTTGAGAAATGTTTTCAAGATGCATGTTATTGCATAAGTTAGATCTGATTTATGGTTATATTAAATGTGATTTTAATTCCTAACCATTGATATCAGAGCCATTGGTTGTGTTTTTATAAAGTGGTAAATCATAGGAAAGAATATTAGCTTGAGTGGGAGCTATGGGAGAAGAGATCAGATTCAGAGTTGAGAAGTTTGATGGTAAGCAGTTTTGTTTGTGGAAAATGCAGATAGAAGATTAGCTATATCAGAAGGAGCTACATCTCCTCTTAGAGGGGAAAGTAGAATAACCTGTAAGTATGAGTGATGCAGATTGGTCATTACTTGATAGGAAAGCATTGGGAGCCATTCAGTTATGCCTTGCATCTTCTGTTGAATTTAATATTTCAGATGAGAAAATCACCAAAGATCTCATGGATAAACTTGGAAAGTTATATGAGAAACCCTCTACTTCTAATAAAAATTTTCTTATGAAAAGATGGTTTAACATGAAAATGTCTAAGAATGGTTCAATTGCTAATCATATTAATGATTTTAATATGGTTGTAAGTATACTCACTTTAGTTGGAATTAAGTTTGATGATGAAGTTATAGATTTTCTAATCTTATGTTCTTTACTTGATAGTTGTGATAGTTTTTTTATGGCTATGAGTAATGCAGTCCCTGCCAAGGGAAGCTTAAATTTTGAGGATGTTTTAAGTGTGACTCTTAGCAAAGAGATGCAAAGGAAAAGTACTAGTGAATCATCTTCAGGTAATGCTTTATCCATTCATACTAGAGGGAGCCAAAAGGACAAAAGCAAAGGCAATCATGGAAAGTTAAAAGGTACATTTAAGTCCAGATCTAGATCTAAGATGATATGCTGGCATTATGGGAAGAGTGGACACTCAAAAAAGGATTGTTGGTCACTTCAGGATAAGAATGACAAAAAGGGGGAAACAAATGAGGTAAATGTGACATCAGATAAATCATGTCAGGATGCCTTAATTATTTCTATGGATAGTTTTTCTGAGTCTTGGGTTTTATATTCAGGAGTTTCTTTTCATGCCACCCCACATAGGCATTATTTTACTGATTATGTTCAAAAGAATCTAGGACATGTTTATCTTGGTGATGATGAACCATGTGAGATAGTATGGAAAGGTTGTGTTCAAGTTAAGATGTAGAATGGGAACACATGGATCCTTAAAGAAGTTAGACATGTGCCTATGTTGAGACATAATTTGGTTTCAGTGGGGTAATTGGGTAGTGAGGGATGTTTAGTATCGTTTACTATAGATTCTTGAAAATTTACCAAATGTGCTCTTATGATCTTGAGAGGTAAGAAAGTTGGTACTTTATATTTGACTAGTAGTGTTTATTCTCTTGATTTAGTTGCTGCAGATGGAAATGCAAATATATGACACTACAGGCTTGGTCATATGACCCATAAGGGCATGTAGATCTTAAAAGATAATTTACCTGGATTGAAAGATATAGATCTAGACTTTTATGAGAAATGTTTATATGGGAAATAGAAGCAGGTTAAGTTCCTGAAGGTTGGACCCACAAAGAAAGAACACAAGTTAGAGTTGGTACACTCAGATGTATGGGGACCAACTTAGGTATCTTCTATTATTGGATCTAATTATTATGTTACTTTTAGTGATGATGTAACTAGGAAATTTTGGGTTTATTGCATTAAAAAGAAATCTGATGTATTTGACACTTTTAATAAGTGAAAAGCCTTGGTTGAGAATGAAATAGGTCTCAAATTGAAATGTCTTAGATCAGATAATGGAGGTGAGTATTATAGTAATGATTTATTTGATTATTATTCTAACAATGAAATCCATAGGTAAAAGATGTTTCTAAGAACTCCATAGTAGAATGGGGTATTTGAAAGGATGAACATAACAATAATGGAACATGCTAGGAGTATGAGGTTACATGTAGGGTTGCCTTTATATTTTTGGGTAGAAGCAGTTAGCATGACAGTATATCTGATTAATAGAGGACCTTCTATGCCTTTGGATGGAGGCATTCCTGAACAAGCTTGGTCTGGTAAGAATGTTGATTATTCTTTTCTTAAAGTCTTTAGATGTGAGGTTTTTGCTCTCATTAAGAAAGAGAATAGGACCAAGTTAAAGGCTAAATAAAAAAATGCACATTTGTTGGTTATGGTGAGGATGACTTTGGTTTCTATTTATGGAACATTAAAGATAAGAAAATATTTTGATCTAGATATGTAGTCTTTAATGAAAAAGTCATGTATAAAGATTAGGGATAAGCATAAGAATAGAAAGAATACACAATTTTGGATGACATTGTGGATGGCAAAGTATCCAATTATTCAGTTCAAGAATCTTCTACATAAGGAACCCAAAATCCTATGATAATAAGGTTTTCTAGAATAAGAAGAGCACTTGAACATTTTTCTCCTTATTTGAATTATTTATTACTTACTGATAATAGAGAACCAGAGTGTTATCTGAAAGAAATGTAGGTAGATGCCAAGTTTAAGTGGGAGCAAGCCATGGATGAGGAACATAGATTTTCATGGAAAACCAAACATGGGATTTGGTAAGGCTACCCAAGGGCAAGATTGCATTGCCAAACCAATGGATATTCAGGATAAAAGAAGAGGATGAAGGGAAAAAGAGGTATAAGGCCAGGATGGTGGTCAAGGGAATTTCACAAAAATTAGGTATTAATTTTGATGAGATTTTCTCCCTTGTTGTAAAAATGACTTCTATTAGGACTATTCTTGGTCTAGTTGCAGTTGAGAGTTCACACTTAGAATAGTTAGATGTGAAAACTACTTTTCTTCATGGTGATTTGGATGAAGAGTTGTATATGAAGCAGCTATAGGGATATGAGGTCAAAGGAAAGGAGAAATTTGTGTGCAGACTAAAGAAAAGCTTATATGGCTTGAAATAAGCTCCACAACAATGGTATAATAAATTTGATTATTTTATGTTAGAAAAAAAATATCAAAGGTGTCATTCTGACCATTACGTGTACATCAAATATTTTGATGATGGTTCTTTTATTATATTATGTTTGTATGTCGATGACATGTTAGTTACAAGAAAGAACATACAACATATTTATATGCTCAAGATATAGCTTAGTGACTCCTTTTCTATGAGCGATTTAGGTACTGTAAAGCAAATCCTTAGTATGAGGATTTCTCATGATAGGAAGGATAGACAACTGATCTTATCACAATTAGAGTATGTGAAGAAAGTCTTAGAAAGTTTTAGCATGTTGGATGCTAAATCTATTAGTACTCCTTTGGTAGGCCACTTTAGACTATCAAAGGAGTAGTGTCCTAAGATAGAAGCTAAAAGGCTTAAGATGCCCAAGGTACCTTAGTCATCAGTAGTTGGAAACTTGATGTATGCCATGGTTTGTACAAGGCTGATATTGCCCAAGCAGTAGGAGTTGTGAGTAGGTATATGAATGATCTAGGTTATGAGCATTGGTAGGCAATTAAATAGATTCTTCTATATTTGAGAGGAAACATGGATTTGCATTATATTATGGTGTATCAGATACCACTTTACATGGTTATGTGGACTTAGATATGGCAGGGGATATTGATAGCAAGATAAGTATGATAGGTTATATATTTTATATCACAAAATAGTAAATTGTTGGTTATAGGGGATATTGATATCTAAAAGGATGAACAAAACAATAATAGAATGTGTTAGGAGCATGAGCTTACATGCAAGGTTGACTTTATAGTTTTGGGCATAAGCAGTTAACCGGGCAGTATATCTGATTAATAGAGGACCTTCTATGCCTTTAGATGGAGGCATTCTTGAACAAGCTTGGTCTAGTAAGAATGTTGATTATTCTTTTCTTAGAGTCTTTGGATGTGAGGGTTTCACTCTCATTAAGAATGAGAATAGGACCAAGTTAGAGGCTAAATCAGAAAAATGCACATTTGTTGGTTATGGTGAGGATGAATTTGGTTTCTATTTATATAACATTAAAGATAATAAAATATTTTGGTATAGAGATGTTGTCTTTAATGAACAAGTCCTGTATAAGGATCAGGAATAGGAATAATAACACAAAGAGTACATAGTTTTAGATGACATTGTGGATGGCAAAGTATCCAATGATTCAATTTAGGAACCTTCTACACAAGGACCCCAAACTCCTATGGTAAGAAGGTCTTATAGGGTAATAAGAACACCTAAACATTTTTCTCCTTTGAATTATTTATTACTCACTGACAATGGATAACCAAAGTGTTATGAGGAAGTAGTATAGGTAGATGCCAAGTTAAATTGCATATATACACATGGGTTGACCTTAAAATATAGTAAAAGGTGAAAATCAAGGCACAAAGTAACCATAAATTAATGGGATAGTCATATGGGCTAACTAAGGAAAATACACTAAAAGAACATTTTGGACATTTTGAGAGCATTTAGAGTTGTACAAAGGAAAATTAATAGTTGATATGTGGGTTTTCATACAATTTTCATCTGATGGATATATTATTATATTAAAAAAGTGTTCAAAAAAATTCAATTTATGAGGAGGGCCTAACTTAGGGGATTATGACACAAGGCCCAAAAAAGGAAAGTCTACTAAAAATATATAAATGTATGCACATAGACCATATGTGATAAAACATGAAACATACCTAATGTAAAAAGGTCTTGTACTAGATTTAGGTGTCTACAATAACACTCAAATATAAAAGGAGAGATGGGTCATCAATTGTAAATCATATCATTTATAAATTATATAAACTAACTAATAAAATTCATATGATCATAAATGTTGATTTTATTTTATCGTCGCCATATCATTGTTGTTATGTGTTTAGAATATGAATATATAATATTGTATATTAGCAACCATAATGTAGGTTAATATGAATTCATTCAAAATTACATTTATAATAAGAGATTACAATAGAAAATGGGGATATTTAACATAAAATACAAGAGTTAAGTTTTTAATATCTTTCTCCTAACAACTTATGATTGTTTAGTAGAATAATGGGTATGTTTGTGCCTCTAAAATTGAGATTGGAGAAAAGAGTCTAAATTTGAACAATGAAATAAAGATTTATGTTGACGAATCTTAAGGAGGCCAGCTCTATGTTGGTTTATATCTCTAATAAATATATCTACACATATTTGACCTTCATAGTGAGTAATATCTCATATAGAGCAATGATTTCCTCTAAAGAGGTAGTAAACCCTTTCAAACATATATACATAATGTTCTTTTAACTTTGGTTATTTATTACAAATTTTATAATTATATTGATGTGTGGCATAAAGTGATTTGACTTTATGAAATGCTAATGAGAGCATACTAGTGATTGTCCCAAAATAAATATCAATCCAAAATCAAGAATGGTGTATTTGGGATTTTTAATAAGTCTGTCTTCTATTTGAAGATAATGAAAAAAGTAGTGATGCATTTTTTAATAATAGTTTTAATGGTTTTATCCAAGTTGATCTATATAAGATTTTTATATATCATATCTTATGAATTTATGAATATCAACATGTATGTGCATAATAATATCAACATGTACGGTGCCTTGATGGAAAATATACTAGGAGGCACATGATTGATATCAATACCTATTCCCTACAAAAATAATAAGTACATTGGGCATACCAATTTTTATTGATCCCTTGTTGACATAATTTTATATACGATTGAAAAGATTTGAAAGAATATCTATTATGCTTAATTATTTTATCTTACATACATCTTAATATGTGAACTAACATATCACTACATGGAAAATAGTTGAAATATGACTGAAATGGATGCCAAAATCAACCAAAAATAACTACATGTGGAGTTGAATTTTACCCATAACTTTTTGGATAACATAGAAGTAATAACTTTATTAACATGATCCCAACTGGGACCATGAAGTATAGGTCCCTAAATCTAAAAACCATGCAATATTGTTAGTGACACTAAAGTTTAGAAGATAAGCAATTTTTCTTTGGCATCCTAAAGCTAGTGTGAGATATATCTTCTCTCAATTGTACCAAATGTAGTATAATCCCTACATAATATCTCTTATCCAATATGGAACATATTGAAAGGAGGTCCTTTGAAAGGCACGCCAAGATATATATAGGAAAAAACCACTTCAACCAAACATCCTTTGTAAATAAGATTAGTTTCCTATAATTTTTTCTTAGTTGTGTTGAAAAGCATGATCTTTGTAGTTCACTTTCAAATTATCAGTATAAGAAAATAAGATTTTAATGTCAAGATGTCTTTTTTATTCCTACAATAGTATGTGATATGACATTAATGTAATAAAAATAAATAAATATTTAGTGATAATTATATCATACAGAATGCTACCATCATATGTTTTACCTGAATTTCAAATGATGTCCTCTGATGCATCTATGTAGAGACCAAAAAAGTAAGACAAAGTGGGCAACCCTATTTAACACTAATGGTACTATTGATATTTTATGTAAAACCAAGAGGATTTAAGAACTACTCAACCACCTTTTCATAAAGATTTATCACAAAAACAATGAAATGATTGGAATCTATAGATCTCAAAGTCACTAAATTAGTATTTAATTAAGAATCGTTACTTGTCACTCGCTAGAAATTAGATGTTTATCATTGTTCTTACATGTTAGCCATTGCATTATAGGGATTTAGGGTTGACTATGAGGATATAATATCTATTGTTGACTATGAGGATATAATGACTCGAGCATTTTTCCATGGTGCATCTAGAATACTACAACTTGATGGTGATGACTAGTTTTGGGAGTCATCCTCATGAGCATTTTTATCAATAAATGGAGAAAGACTGGCATTGTTATTCATACTATGTAACCTAAAATTAGCTAAAAATAACAAAAGTTTATAAACAGTGAAGAAGAAATGCATGGAGCTGGGTTCTGAGGGTTTCTATTTTATTATATTGTTAATTTATACCTGAAAGAGAAGACTCTAATTTTTTTGGTATAAGATCAGCTTATATCTATTGACAACCAAGATTTTTTTTCTTTTTAATGCTATATCATTCTTTTTATGTAATTTCAACTATTTTTTGATAAAGCAACCATTTATTTTCTCTAACAATATTGATAAAAATTCATGAAATGTTGAATCTAAAAATAAATGAATGATTTAGTAGGTCTTAGCCACAACAATAAATTGCAAGATTCCCTAAATTGGCATCATTAATAAACTCATCAACCATAAAATCAATTCATGAATAGGGTTTCGAGGTTCACACTGTGCAACCTAGCCTTGAATCCCTGCAATCATAATAAGCTATCTCAGAAAATACCCATCATGTTTTGAATTCAAAATTTTAATACCCATTTTTCATGGAGAAGGTGGAAGAGTAAGTAACCTAAGTGTGATAATCTCATGATGGCTTCCATAACAAGAATTATGTTTATATGGATGAATACCCCATTACTATAGAGTTGTAGGTTTGATCACCTCTAAATCTTTTCACCATAATTTTTCGTTGTTCACAATCTTTTAAGTAAAAGATCATTAAAGGAACCTCTGATTTTATCCTATTAAATTTATGATGATTTTTTTTCATTCATTCAATACTGAAACCAGATGTGTATGAGACTATAATACCAAAACATGATGCCCATGAGATTACATAAAAAAACATGATCTAAATACTGCTAATTTTAGAACTATACATGCATAGGGTTACAATTTACCAATTATGTATTTGTGGAAATGCAATAGAATCAGTGTGTGAATATGATAGCTACGTTGTTCAATGCCCCACTGGGAGATGAAGAGCAGGTGGTTGGATTTGCCATAGTGGGCTCCTCAGAGGCCATCATGCTCGTAGGTTTGGCTTTTAAGCAAAAATGGCAGAACAAACACAAGTAAAAGGGAAAGCCCTTTGATAAGCCCAACATTGTTACAAGCTCCAATATCCAGGTAACCAAGGGTAGGGCTTAGGATATAATGTCTAGTAATGAAATGGTAATAGAAGATTTCCAGGAAACATCTATCAAATCTATCAAAACAAGGATATATAAAATCTATCAAAACAAGGATATTCCAGGAAATACCTTAAAAATATATGTGTGGTTCTTTATAGATGCATCAAGCTTCTCATGCACATGTTCCAAACATAGCTACACCTCTTACACACTTTTTTGGTAATTTGAGCTTCAAATTATCTTTCACCAGAGCATTTGTTAACATAAAACATATGTTTTTTGGTCAAATATACTAGATAGGTCATAAACCTAGAGGACTTTGTGCTAGTTTATCTGATAGTAAGAGCCCTGTAAACATTTGAGTTGGTAGTATAATCCCTTCATGTCCCTCACCCTTATTATCTACCAAGCTCAATCCAACATGTTGCTTTCCACAACCAAAATTGCATAGTAAAAATTATGGGTAAGGGAGACAGGACAACTAAATGGATAAAAAGGGGGGAAATTTAAACCCAACGTTCCCGCCTTTGTTTCCCACTATTATCTGAAACTGTGGTGAATGTGATAGTTGTAGTTAAGCTGAAATAATGATGTTATGAGGGTGACGATCATGGTTAACTCCCTCATGGGTTCAACTCTCTAGGACACATTTTTAACGAGCTTGAGTTTAACGATGACATGACCGGTGACAACTTTTCACCAGTGACCAGCATGCATCAGGAGTTGGAACATGTTGGTTAAGCTCATCTATATGCCATAAAATCCTCTCTTCTCAACACAAAAATTCAACCTCAAAAGCCATCAGTTTTTTAAGCTGGATCATGTTTGTTATTTCACTCATGGTTGGGAAAATGCATCCATTTTAGACTTGCTCATGATAGATGACTATAAAAATATTTGCCTCATAAATTGATCTTAGAGAGATACATTTTTCAAGTATGGCGATTACGAAAATACCAAATTTTCTCATGGGTATTGCTATCTGGATACAAATATGCACTCTCTGAGAAGGAGCAATAATCCAAATGATCCCTTTTATTATTTTGTTGCTTATATCAAAGTTCATTTAATGTCCCATCATAATAATAAACACTCAACTAGAGATATCAGTGATACTATTATTGGTGGAGTCATTGTCTTGGCTCTCCTATCATGGCTATGGCTGTGTGTTTGCTTACAACTGAGGCACTCATAAATATTTAGAAAAGGCTTAGTGTGGTTTTAGGGGTGAGATTAACCAACATGCATAAATTTGAGTGCATGTTAGTGGACCCACCACCATCAATGACATTGAAAAGTCATTAAATGCTACTAAGCCATTTACAGACCCCCTCACCATGTACTTTTATTGGGCCCATTGACACACCCTAATTGCAAAGTCATTTGACGTCACCTATACATCCACTGCCATGCAACATTTGCCCTGTCACTCATGTTGCATTGGCATTAGGTAAGTGAGACATTAAATATTAAAATGCATGGGCATTTTGGGTGCATTTCCCTTGATTTGGTATAGTCCATCCCCTATTACGCTAGTTACACCATTTGTAGAGTATAAGAAAGGAAGGAGTGTTTGTGTGCAATCTCAAATCTATCACTAATCTTCTTGTATGTTATAGTTTTAAACTAATAATTTTAGGTGTAGTTTTCTATGTTGGTATGTGTTTTCTGATGTAAAAAAGGAGGTTGAATATTTGAAGGTTATAACTTTTGATCCATAGTTCTGTTCGAGCCTATCTTCATACCAATGATTCATATCTATGTTTTTTTATTTATAACCCCATCCTATACCAATTAATTAGGTCTATTTATTTGCTTCTAAACATAGTTAATCTAACACTTATAAAAATTATTAAATATTTTATTTAACAAGCAACGAACCAACAAGATGTGCAATGGATACCCAACGCTGAAGTAACATAGTTGTGGGGTGGGCATTGTAACGACTGGTGGATTTTTTATTGATGTTGAGGTGGTGAATTCATTGGCACAGATAGGAAATGGAAAATGTATGACATTAACTGTTGTATTACATTTTGGGTATTTAAAAAAACCCAAACCAAAACACATAATTGGTAGAAATCGTAAACTCGTGATGGATTCATTAGCTGGGCATTCTCTGATTCAGCTTTGGGTATCTGTTGCTCATCTTGTTCATGCATCGTTAGTGTTTTCTTAGATTGCAATACGTGTTGGGCTAAATAGTTCAACAAGTGTTGTGCAATCAACTCAAAAGATGTTTATGGTGTGGCATTTGGGCACTAACCTATTTCTCTGGGGCCATTATGATTATCAATAAAGAGATGTATGGTTCACCTTCCTTTTTTCTACACTGGGTATATCACATTAAAATTGGAAAGTTCATTCAGTACAAATGTTAGTTTGTCTTCATCGATATAATTAAATAGAAAAATTATTTATTTAATATAATAATAAAATTATACATATAATAAAGAAATATATAATTATCTACTAATAATATATTATTTTATAATATAATATAATTTATTATAATATAAATTATATTACATTTATAATATATTATATATTTTACTATTAATTTTAAATTTATTTTATTATTATAAAATATTATATATTATAATATATAACATAATATATATTTAAATATATTAATATATATTTAAATATTTTATATTCTTATAATATATTAGATACTATGTGTGTATATATGACAAAAGATTTGTTTCACATGTGACCAAAAAAATGAAAGTTTTTTCCTCCGTTAATATTGTGACACGTGTGAGGAGGCATTACCTAGTTCTTTTTTACACGGTCAAACCCACTACACTGCTGCTTACACCTGCGTAGATGTTGACAGGTCAAGTACGATGACATTGATGAAAAATTAAACTATATTTTTATGGCAAACATAAACACCGACTGTGACATTCTTAGAAAATACCTTGCTAACTAGTCTTGACCCTCCATATTGTTCCTTAGGCTAAAATGTGTGTCAAATAAGTCATGCAAAATCTGCTCTTGCAACACTTTAGCCTTAACATGATCCATAGAATAGTTTTCGTCCATATTGAACATGTAAAAATAATAGGCCTTAAACTCAAACATATTACACATAACCGTATCCGGGGTTGTCTTTTCCACATCCCCCAAAACTTGTAACAACCGTAACTGTTCTGGATGGATTGTCATTGTCCATCTTTAGTGGCTGAATTACATTCTCTTAGGCTTCATCAGTGCCTACTACCACATCAAGAAACCCAATATAATGTAAATTTAAATAAAAATAGAGATATCTCATATTTCATACTCGTTTGTCATTAGTTAAGCATAATTTTGGTTATTATAATTAAAAAATAATTATAAGCATGAGACGAAAGAGGGAGTTATATGTAACCACCATGATAACCTATTGATGTTGGGTTTGGTGTTCAAAATGGGCTTTTTGGTGTATGATATCATTGAAATACCTTTTCATTACCCCTCACCATTGTAGTCATCTCATCTCGATATCTTTCACTATTTGCATGTTTTATATGGCCTTATCCTTTCTTCTAAAACTTTGACAATTGTGTTTTTGTATGTTATTAAACTTGATGTAACTACTCTAGATATCAATATATTGCCATAATGGATGAATGGGCACTATAAGATAAAATCTAAAAGCTTCATGTCTTGTCCCAACATCAAGGACATTGTATCATTACTTCGTGTGTCACATGGAATGTGAAGCCCTATAGGAATCAAATTAATGCTCATGATGTATTCATCCATCCTTAACAATAGAAAACATCCAATGAGTTGAGCAGTGATGGTGAGGGGAAATGACAAGGTATTTTAGGTAATAGCTTACACCAAGGGACCCATGTCATAACTAGACCCATAGAAAATTTTGGATTTATACATATGACTATTACCCATTACAAAGTGGTCTATAGCTTGCATGATGGCGACATCTTTGAATGGCCATTTTTAATTGTGAAGGGTGGACAAGGGTGCCATGAGAGCTAATTTGATTATGATAGGGCTCCCGGTCAGATGTGTAACTCAACTTGAAATATTAAATTAATTTTGCATAATGTATCGTACATAGAAGGTGAGACAAAGTTAGTAATCATGGGTTTCAAGTGAGATACAGTTATGAATTTACATCTAATCGATAAGTAAATAATTTTTTTTATGTATTTAAAAATTCGATTAATGACCATATTAACTAATCGATTATGATAAATCGAATCAAAGTTTGCAATTTTTTTTACAATACGTTACCGTGCCATGGGTGCAAAAAATATTCACAAATTTGGACAATAACTATGCTGCCCCTGCCGCTGCCGCTGCCGCTGCCCCTGCCGCTGCCGCTCTATATATCGGATGGCCAAAGAAACTATACAAAAATAACTCTATATGATAACTTACTTTTTGGTCTGGTGTAAGATTTGAGAGTAAATCCTAAATCATCATTAAGCTTCCCTTAGAAACTGTTTCATGCAGAGTTGTCTTCCCATCCTTATCCCCCTTTATTGAAAAATTAAGAACAATACTTCCGTCATTATCTCAACGACCTTGGCATGCTTCCCATAATGGCCAGAAATTTTATGGAAATTGAGTGCGGAAAGGTACGATGACCATAAAACCAAAATCCTAACGAGAAAACATCAGTCATCTGTCAACAAAAGGATGGTCGACTTCTCTTCTCATACTTGGTGTTGAAATGGCAGAGAGATGATTATTACAGAAACGGCAAAAACTGAAAATTGCACTCGCACAAGATCTTCCTATGGAAGACAGTGACGATAAATCATTTTATCTTACATTATCAGAGATTCAATTAATTTTCTTTGGCATAATTGGGTTTGTATTTCTCGTAACGGACACGGAAAACTGTGAATATGTCTCGCGTAAATGATTGGATCCTTTCCAGGCGAATCAATACGTTGGATCTGTGTGATGTGATGTTTAATTTTTCTAGCATTTCACTGGTAAAAAATGCTTTGCCATTTCCGTTTTTTCATTGGACAGAATAAATAATATATAATATATATTATCTTTTATATATAATATAACATGTTCTTGCAGTTGAGTTTGATACTAGAAAGAACGATGAGAGAGATGATCCTTGATTATATCCTTGGTCTCTGTGTGAGCTATTTTACGTTAGTTTCACCTCTCCTTTCAGTCAAGAATTTCACCTAATTTTTAGAACTATGATGTCTCAACAAGTACATCACGAAGAGAGATAGCATAGTCTCCCCTTTGTGGGTTAGGCATCTTAGTAATTGGTGGTGGCAGAGTTCGTGCACTCCTCATAATCATTAATGTGTCTTTTAGTAGTTTTTTTTTAAATGAAGAGGCAACGATGGGTTAGGCATTCTTTGCTTTAGCATTGTGCATTTTCTACTCATCTTGTTTATTCGTTACTTGCCTTTTTTTAGACTGCAATACGTGTCAAGTTAATCAATTCAATAAATATTGTGCAAACATTTCAACAAATGTTTATGGTGTGATATTCAAACATTAACCTATTTATGTGAGGCCATTATGATTCTCAGTACAAAGATGTATAAATCACCGTCCTTTTGCACCTATAATTAAATTAGTATACTATAAAATAATAAGTTTTATAAAATAATAAAAAATATAATATTACTATAATATAATCAAATATTATAAGTTAATGTTATAATATAATACATAATATATCAATACTATTAATACATTCTATATATATATATATATATATATATATATATATATATATATATATATATATATATATATATATATATATATATATATATGAGATCTGCAGGTTGAGAGTGATGGCATATTTGATTGGCCATTTTTTATTGTCAACTATTGACAAGAACCTTGTATGAGAGGTTATTTGATATGGGAATAAGTGCAAGTGGTGAAATATTTTAAAGTGAGATGGCGGGGATGATGAGGGACAATGACAAGGTATTTTATGTGATATTATATACTAGCGGGCCCATATCATATACATGCTCTGACTTCAGGATAGTTGTTGAATTTACATACCTTACACTCACTACAAAGGGGTTGGGGGAAATACATAGAGGTTATGGAATTTATCTTGTTGCTTTTGTTGCGGTTGAAGTGAGTACCAAAGATTCTGAAAAGTACATGCCACATGGATGTATAAGGGGCATCACTCATGACACAATGTAAATGCCAAGGTAGAAGAGTCACTAGTTGAGACAAAAGGCAATCGATTATTGATCGTTCCCAGGGGGTAAGGACTAGAATTGGTAGGTTTAATTTTGATAAGAGATGATTTGATTGTGGTGGGGTTCCATGTCTGATGTCAGCTTGCATTAGTACTGTAAGGGCGTTGATGAAGGGACAAGAAATTGAGGTCCCAGAATCTATCTTATAGCTTATATTCATCCATACTGCCAATATATTAACACCTAGAGAAATTACATCAGGTTTAAGAGCATACAAAAACACCATACTCGAACCCTTAGAAGAAAAGGCAACCATAATTAGAGAACAACATGATGTTGATTTGATTATGAGAAGGCTCCATGTTCAATATGCGACTCAAGTCAACGCTGCAA
This sequence comes from Torreya grandis, assembly GCA_037957365.1. NCBI lineage: Eukaryota > Viridiplantae > Streptophyta > Pinopsida > Cupressales > Taxaceae > Torreya > Torreya grandis. Next base: position 694,089 of record JARHVA010001832.1, read on the forward strand.
TGCCCATGATATGGAGACAAGACAATGAGGTTCTAAAATCTATATTTTAACTTATGTTTGTCTATACTTCCAATATATTGACACTTGGAGAAATTATGATAAAGACATATAGAACTTACAAGTGTTGAAATATTTTAAAGTGAGTTGGGTGGTGATGATGAAGATCAATAATAACATATTTCATGTGATATCATACACTAAAAGTCCATATCATACACACATTGAGCCCCAAATCTGTCTAAATATAGAATTTGCGTCAATACAATACACACTTGGGTGTGAGGCAATCACTTTTCATGATTATTGTTTTATCATCTAGTGGCATCAACCAACAAGCGGCTAACCAACACCTTTTTGGCTCAATCTTCATTGGGAAGCAAGCACATGGGATAGTTATGACTCATTAAAATTAGCATAGTGGAGATGACAGAATGAGTACCTCTAGTGCCAGTTTAGTGATTGACATGCTTCATTCCCTATGATACTAAAATGCCTTGAAGTTCTATAAAAAGAAGCTAAGGCCAGTTAGAAAAGGAGAGACAAATAGAGTAACGAATTCCTGGTAGATTTATTCTAGATGTTATGTTCACCATTAGAACTTAGAGTTAGTTTGGGAATCCTTTATTTTCTCTCCATTGTAATGCCCAAGCTTGTATGTGAGCCTCTAGGCCTTTAGTAGCTTAAGACGAGCATTTGCTCAATTCTTAGTATATAGATGTATTGTTGTTGGGCTTTGTTAATGATGAAGGCTTTGTGAAAATATTTAATGGATTGAATGCTTAAGTTTGTTAGATGTATGTTGAGCTCTTGTGAGCTTCTAACCTACTCATTTATGGCATTCCCATAACCCATGAGGACTCTCATGCCTGATATAGGAAATGCTCTAAGTGTGGATAAGACCATGCACCTCATAATGATACTTGTGCCTAAGCACAAAACTATGCCTAAGTCCCTCATCTAGATACCCAATTTCCCCTCAAGCACCTAAATACCACTAAGCCAAGGGAACCAAAGGCTTGTGCCCATGAATGCATCACCGTTGTTGTACTAACCAAAGGCCACAAAGGATAGAGTTGTGTCATGACACAACTAGCCCAACATAGATCCCAGCCCCTTCTCTATTATGCTTCAAGTGAGAACATAAGGCTTGCACCTTATGTGAAGTGATGCTAGTGCAATCAAGTGTCAAATGTTGAGTGTTATAAGATTAGTCAAGGCCTAGGGTCCGTTGGGATAAGTATAATTTGACCTAGATAGCTAGATAAATGCTTGATTATGGACATTATTGAAACACCTACTTTTATACAACATTTTGGTTTTGTTGCTGGGACCTGTTATATTTTGTTGCTACAATGGTGTGACAATGCTCTGATTCTCCCTTGAGAACATTGAGCGCTAGCTAAAATGAGTGGAAAATGGCTTTGCACTGAGGCATCCAACTTGTAGAGGACATAACCCAAGGAAGTGGGTCCATAACCACTTGTATTATGCCTTGTACAAGGTTTTATTTTGTGAACTACCATAGTAAGTGTACCGATGGTTGGCTGCTTATGCAATACATAGAAGTTGAAGCTATAGACAGTGCCTTGAGTGGATGAAAGAGCACCTAGAGAGGATTCAAAACTTAGATTCCATTTGGACTAGAGCCACAAATAAATGGTGGAAAGGGGCGCTAAATAGTTATGTGCTTGAGTTTGTAGTATTGACGTACTCCTGCCCTAAAAATGTAAAATATAAGTTCTTGCACAAACCTAGAGGTGCATTTGTAAAAGAACTTGGCACCAAAGTCAAGATGCTGATGGTAGATTATAACTTTGAAATAGTAAGGATGGAAGGCTAATGTCCTCTACATATGAGCATCATAATGGGGAAGAAGGGGATGTGTAGGTGAGGCATATTTGAAGGGGATGAGTAGATTGACACTAGAGATCTCAAGAGATAGGCTTATAATAAGAGGAAGCATGGTTTGATGGAAGATCTAGAACCGAGAAGTGTCGAGAGGACCTATAGTGAGTGGGAAGGGAATGGGGAATGATCTCTTGAATGGTAGTAGTGCTAAGAAGAAGGAATCCTTAAATCCATAGAATAAGCTCCATAATTGATGGGTGAATATTCGAGGTCCCTATAAAAATTGACCATTGAAGATGCATCGGATGCACCTACCCCCTTTGAACCTGTGGTATAAGCTCATGTGTTGGATCCCCCATAGGAAGATAGAAGATTGATAACTGACCTCATTATCAATTTAGACTTTGAACATTTTGCAGAGTTGGACCAAATTTTTTTGATTGAACAAGTTGTTTCTTATGAGGAGATAAGTGAGGATACCTCTATACCTTAAGGCACTAGCTTGACTAGATAGAGTATGAGTACAAGCACCCCAATCTAGCCAATTCCAACTACACAACCTGGGAAATAGCTTAGAGGAAGCAACCCTACACCACTAATCGGTAGTACAGTGCTATCATCTTCTATAGCACTAGAAGTAACCACGAGACCAACACCTGGCCTATTGGCTAAAGGCATTAGAGGACCAATGCTAGGACAATTATCAAGGTGACAAGCACCTTAGATACCAACTTCTCCCCCATCTCAAATTTATTAAAAGATGGCCATGCATCTGCATGAGTATCAAAGCATGGAAAATGTCATAGATCATGTGCTCAAGTGTGAATTATAATGGTGCACTCAAGGAATAAACCAGTCTGAGCATAAGGTAACCCAATTTTTGATAACCTTGCTTGATCACACCCATACTTGGTATAGGAAGTTTGATCTTAACTAGGCTATGGTTGATCATGACACCCTGAAGGAATCCTTCTTAAAGGAGTTTGATATACCTGAGTTTGAGTAGCAGAGCATCATCATGCTTAAATAAATCAACCAGAGACTATCAGAGAGTGTACACTTGTATGATTCTAGATTCAAGACTCTCTTTTCCAAGCTCCCTTATGATATTCACCCCTTCTAGCATGTACAATGATTCATTGGAGGGTTACTAGTACCTTTTAGGAGGGTGTTATCCATGAAAACATTCACAAACCCTTGGGAAGTGCTTGAAGCTGCACTCAAAGCCGAGGCAATGGGGACTAGTGATACAAGAATTAATTATTTCATGGAGGCATAGATTGCATTTATGACCTCTCAACTACAAAATCTGATCGCTAGTTCATCATAAGATACTTGAAGTAGGTTATGGTGCACCGATTATGAGAAAGAGGGCCATAATAGAAACAAATACCCTCAAAGGAATGTGTGCACCCTTCTCCTTAGCTATGAAGTTTGTTAGGAGGTGCATGATGTTTGTAACTAACCTTTGTTGTAATGCACCAGTCAGGTCAGTATGACTACCTATTACCAATTATATGATGCCTATACCCATGACATGATTGATTACTACATAATCGATGAGATGAGTGAGAACATGGGAAGAGGCACATGATAAGAAAAATAATAGCAGAAGGGTAAGGAACCCAGGGAAATAATGATTACAACCAACAGAATGTAGGGTATGGGATGTAGAGAGGTGCCAAAGCGAAGGGTGGTGGATGTAGTGGAGGAAAGTTCCCACCATGATCATGTTATAAGTATGGTTTGACTGATCACTATCAACATGACTACCCTACACATCCAACATGTGGTTATTATCGAGGAACACACAAGGTCAAAGAATACCCTGACTTGTACAAAAAGTTGATCCAAGGTAGGTCAGGCATCAATAAGGGTATAGGGATGATCAGGCACGAGTCTAAAGAGGTAAAATGGGCTCCAAAGGCATAATCAGCCTACACAGAGTTAATCAAAGTGTAGGCACATACTTGGAGTGGACTCGCCACCCAACCACTAGTTACACCAATACTATAGTTACACCTAAAATATGGCATGATAAGCCATACTAAGTGCATTATGCATCCTAAACCTAAATTTATGCCTTACCTAGACCCTACATGCCAAAAGGATGTATTACAACAAGCCATGAGTGTGATCCATAACCTATAAGGAGAGCTCTAATTGGTGTGAGACCTACAGGCGCATGCTACTACCTTTCATAAAAATCAAGATGGCCAAGAGGTTGAAGTACAAGAGATGATGAAGATTTTATGCCTCCTACAAATAAAAGGGATGCTGCCCCTATTAAATAACTTACTTTTAGAACATGTAGAACAACAATTAGTTGAAGTTATCATGCCACGCATGGAAATGGCATGAGAGGTCAGGCATACATAGAACACAGAGTATGACCAGGAACTCTTGGTGAATGCCACCATCAATGGATGGTCCATCTATGAATTCCTTATCAACACAAGTGTTGAGGATAATATCCTGACCAAGAATGCATGGCAAAAGATGGGTAGGCTAACTTTGAGGCCTTCTCCCCATGTACTCCTCATGGCCAACAAGACCTGAGTGTAGTTAATCAAAATTATGAAGGGTGCCATTATAGATATTATGGGCATCAAATTCCACACTGACTTTGAGGTAATCGAGTTGGTTGATCAGGATAACTATCTAGTGCTTCTAGGAAGGCCATGGTGCTAAGCCAACAATGCTAATATGCTCTTCAAGAAGTGATATATGACCTTCAAAAATCACAAGGAAAGGGTAGTGATTCCCCTTTCAAGTGACCAAGGACTCCCCTATGTGGAGAGCATTGATCTAAAGGATGAGATCAACCATATATATAACATCACAACGTAAGGCACAAAGAATATCAAACCTTTTGATCAAGGAGTAATCTATTGGGAGGATGGGAAGTTAGCCTTAGACACCACCGATGTCACTTGTAACTAATGGGTTGAAGTATGAGGCCACTATTCATAGATGTCACTTGGTGTGCATAAAGGTGTAGAATCTTGAGAAGACTGACTAGGTCCAAATTGATCTTGCTCTAAAATGATGGGTCCTATACCATGGGGAGAAAGGAAGGAGGGTACTCCACCTGAGCAATGGCAAACTTGAAACACTCCCAAAATTTGAAGGGAACAACCCAGTGGAAAGATATGTCCACAACCTTAAATCATGTGTCCCTAAAGAGACAGAAAGAATGGGTGCACTAGTGTATACCTTGAGAAGCACTATTGTGCATTAGTAGCCAGTGCAAAAGTTTACCTTGCCAACTTGACTAGAGGTAAAAATAACCATTTACACTAGATTTGGGAGGATTAACAAGAATTTGGATATATCATCATACTTTGGTGACTCTGATCCTATGACACATGTACACCTATGCAAAGAGACATGGAATAACTACAACATGACTGCCACAAAGAACTAATGGGTGTATGTTTGTTATAGGACTCTAAATACATGGGCACGAGCATGGTATGTGGTCAACGAGACATGTCGATAAATAACCAATTGGGATGCCCTTAAGGAGAAGCTTGTGCACACCTTCTCCTTTTCCTCACAAAAATTGGAATTGGTCGATCCACTGTAAATGATTTAGAGGGTAGTGTTTGAAAACACCACCATCCTCAAGGAGGGCCTGAAAGACATGTTCGAGGAAAAAGGGTTGGTGCTCCTGACTTTATTTGAGAAACACATTCTTAACAGTGATTCGAATAAAGAAGATGAAACTTGTAATGAGTTTTAATGAAAAATGTTGATTGTCAGAAGAAAGTTCATATGCCAAGTAGATGATATCACTCTTGATGAAGAAGACCCCACTCATCTTTGTGTAGAGACAACTGAGGGAACTCATCAAGTCAAGGATTTACACCAAGAGAAGAATGAAACATAGTATGTACCACTAAAGACCATTAAAGTGGACATCAGTGTATAAAGGGAGCCAAAGATGGCTACTCTAGGCACCTATTGGTCTGATGTAGAGTTGGCACACATTATAGACATCCTAAAGGAGTTCTAAGAATTTTTCCCCAAGACTTATCAGGATATGAAGGGCACCCACCCATGACTTATAAAGATGAGCATAAAACCAATCGATGACACAAGATCAGTAAAAAAGTGCCCTTATAGAATGAATCCCAACCTCCATTCCAAGGTCAAAATAGAAATTAATTCAATGCTGGATGTAGAGGTCATTTACCTTGTGTAGGAGTCCAAGTGGGTGATCCTGATGGTGATAAGCATCAAGAAGGACAAGTGAATTCACATTTTCATTGACTATAAAATGTTGAATGTTGTATGTATTGATGACCCCTTCCTGACTTTGATCATCGATGAACTCCTAGAAGGTATTACAAGCTACGAGATATAAACTTTCACTAATGTGTTCTCTAGATATCACCAAGTCTAGATTGAGGAGGAGGACAAGCCCAAAATAACCTTTGCAACTGAATGGGTCTATTTTGCTTATAATGTGATGCCCTTTGGACTCAAAAATGTGCCATTCATGTCTCTAGAGTGGTAATCACTGTGTTCAAATACTTCATACACAAGTTCCTCCAAGTTTACCTAGATGAATGGATAGTGTATAGCCTTGTCAAGGACCATTGTGATAACCTGGACCTAATGTTTGAGAAGTGTAGGAAACTTTAGATATCCTTAAACCTAAAGAAGTGCATCTTTACAACACTATTTGGAACCCTACTTGGGCATATCATCTATAAGGATGGTTTACTCATTGATCTATCAAAGATTACAATCATCATTCAGCTCCAAACTCCTTCCACATAGAAAGACATTCACACCTTTCTTGGCCACTATGGGTATTATAAAAAATTTATAAGGAGTTTTATGAATATTTTGGTGCTACTAGAATATCTCTTGTGCAAAGATGGACCATTATACTAGGGTGAAGTGCAAGAGGATGCCTTTGATACCTTGAAGCTCATATTGGCTAGCATGCATATCTTATAATTTTTTGACTGGATGACCCCATTCTATGTCTATGTCGATGCTTCTGGCTCTGTGATTAGCACAATCTTGGCAAATATTGGTGAAGGCAAAATGGATCATCATATATCCTTTGCTATCAAAAAATTATCAAAGGTAAATTAGAACTATACTACAATCAAGCGTGAGACACTTACCATGGTTTACACCCTATAAAAATTTAGACAATATTTGTTGGTGACCCCATTCATCTTTTTCATAGATCACAAGGTGCTTAAGTACCTCATAAATAAGCCCATTATCCATGGCATAATTTTTAGATGGATCATTTTGTTTCAATAATTCTAGTTCTCCATTGTCGTCAAGCCTAGAAAATAGAACTTGGGCCCAAACCATTTGTCCTATATAGACTCTAGAGATGCAGTAGTGCCAATTGAGGATGATATTCTAGATACACAACTGTACAAAATCTAGTGCACCCCTAAGGACTTGGTAGAGATAGCCACCTTTCTAACATCTAGATCTATGCCCCAAATAATGACAACAAAATAAAAGAAATAGATCGTAGTTCATGCCTCCCCTTTTCATCTCATTAGCTGGGAACTATACAAACTGGGCTGAGATGAAGTTTTATGCTAATGTGCTTTAGATCATGAAAGGGAATCCATACTACATGAGGCACTTGAGGGGATAGTAGGAGGCCATTACATAAGAGACACAACAATGCACAAGGTGTTATAATTAGGCTTATGGTGGCCAAGTCTGTTTCAATATGCGAAGGATTGTGCTAGGGCATGTGACATATGCTAGTGCATAAGGAAGTCCAACCACTAGGATGAGATGCCTCTCATCCCCATTCTTTCCCAAGTGCCATTGAAGAAAGGGTACATTGACTTCATTGGGCCAATTAGTCCCACAACATGGTGCATAGGTGCAAGGTATATTCTAGCGACCACTGACTATTTCACCAAGTGGGTCAAGGCTGCACCAAGTAAAAATTGCACAACCACCATAGCCGCAAGGTTCATATGGGAGAACATCATAAGCCACTATGGGTGCCTGCTTAGATTGATTAGAGATAGGGGCACACACTTCATTATTTAAATTGCGTGGATCCTGCTAACATAATACATAGTGGTACACCAAAAGACAATGCCTTTCCTCCCAAAGTAAATAACATAGCTGAGACATTTAACAAGATCCTAGGGATGTGCCTCACAAATATATGTGACGTGGGTTGTAAATATTAGGATGATCGAGTGCTGACAATGTTATGGGCATATTGCACAACCTACAAGCGTTTAAACAAGGCTACACCATTTCAACCAATATTTCATGCTGAGGTGATCCTATGGCAAGTACACAAAGTTGGGGGACAAAAAGTGGCCTACCCATGGACCTGATTTTTTTGAAATTTTTGAAATTTGAACTTTTGTAGATAATTTGAGCTATCTACATTCCAAATTTGAAGATGGTGTAAAAAAATGAAAAATATAATTTCAAGTCTAGTTTCCAAAACACTATTTTAAAAAAAAATGTCTAAGTATAATTGGGTTAAACATCTAAAATTTGAAGAGGAACTCTAGTTTTTTTTAGAAAACATAGTAGATAAACAGTCGTGACTTGCACCATGTTTTGAGCAACGTTTAATATTATTTTAAACCCTTTGGGGAAAATTTAGATAAAAGTTTTAAGCACACAACCTATATTTTTTGTATTTTTTCAATGAATACTTTTTTTATGAATTTTGCATGTAAATAGATCCTAAAAACTGACAAAGAAATGGATAGTTGTTCGTGAGTCAAGCCTAACTACCTAAAAACTAAAAATCATTTTTTTAAAAATGTGTGCATAATTAAGCATATTACGTCACCATATAATTTGTTTTTCACTTGGATCAAAGAAACACAAATTACATGAACATAAATGGGTATGTATGTTTGCAGCATGTAGTGGCCTAAAAAAGGTAGTTAAAAATAAATATAGTTTGAAACCTTAAATTAATCCTAAAAATATAAGAATCATATTTTTGGAAAGAGGAGAGCATGCTCGTCGTGATGGTATCAAGTTTTTGAATTTTCACATTGGAATTCTTAGTGTATTTGGCAATCAAAGTTAAAATTTGTTATTTATTTTCACACCTTTCAATACTCAGATGTACATTGATAGTCCAATCCTTTGGCTCAGGAATCCAAGCCATTCTTGAGACAAAAGGTGCAGGAATTGAATTCAAATTTAAATACCATGATCGTGTAAATAACATGACCAAGTTAATAACACGATCACCTTATTAACTATGTTATTACATAACACAATGCATTATATATTCTAAACATCCTAAAACCTGAATAGGAACCATTCGGCCTAGTAGTCTTAAGATTGCTGTCTAATAGACTTGTGCTATCAAATCCCTAATTGACATTATATTAAAGGAATTCCTTTCACGAGGACCAATTACTCTTAATTTTAAATATTATACTGAAGAAAATAATCAATTAGTTATATATGATGTGCAATTAGGGAAAATAATTCACAATGGATAAATTAGATGGACACAATTCGTTACATGGGGTGAAAAATTCCTCGATTGATATTCTAGGTGGAAGAAATTAATTACATAGGACTTAGTTGTCCTCAATTGTGTATAGTATTGAAAAAATATCAATTGATTTAACATTATGTTTAATTAAAGCCCCAAATGATATTAGATACATGTCATTCCTTGCTTGGGGATTGAGTGGCCCCAATTGCATATCATATTGAACCTAAATACTCAATTGGTTCAATATGGTGTGTAATTGGGGCTAATGGAACCCAACTAGAACATTATATGGACAAAATCACTTTCATGGGGCTTAGTTGGCCCCAATTATGTATATAAGATAAAACCAAATGTATGATTAGCTGGATATAATTTACAATCGGGGCCAATGAAGTTGTAATTGACATTATATGTATTCAGTTACTTGCATGAGCCTTGGTTGGCCATAATTGCAAATTCAATTAAACTAAATACTTGGTTGATTCAATATGTTATGTATTTGGGACCAACAGAGCCCCTTGTTTATAGTAGAAGGATGAAATTTCTTACACAAGACTTGTTTGGACTAAATTTCATAGATCATATTGAACCAAATATTCCTTCAGTTGAATTTGGTGCATAATTAGAATCTTGATTGTTATTAAAGATGGATATGTAATTCCTTACAGAGGGTTCAATTGGTCATGATTTCATATTAGATTCATGATAACACTCAATTATTTGAATAAGGTTTGCAATTAGGGCCCTAATTGAAATTATGTTGACACAATTCATTGGGCTAGCCTTAATTGGCCCTAATTATGTATCATCTAGAACCAAATGCTCTATTGGTTAAATATGGTATGTAATTAGGTCCAAGTAATCCCCAATTTTCATTATATATGAATGTAATTCCTTGCACATGGCTCCTTTAGATCGAATTGTATATCAAAATGAAAAAATACTTATTTTTTTGATATGGTGAGCTTTTGGATCTCCAATTGATATCATATGGATAAAATTCCTTACACTGAAGCTCACTGGGCCCCTTGGATCTTTTTATCCCCAATTAAAATCCTTTATATATAATAAGAAATAGGTTCATAGGGATGAACTTGGTTAAACTTGCATCAGTCATTACCACAATTGACTTTGTAGGCTTAATATGTGATGATGTGGTGGATAATTGATCCCATATTCACATTATTTAATCACATATCTATGTTCAAGGAGCTCAAATTTTCCCCAATCACCATCATGATTGTACTTTATATACCCTAAAACCTATACCCTAAGCCGTAATCCCTAAACTCTATTTACTATAAATATAAACTCTTTAAACCTTGAACCAATCATTTTAGCCTATATTAACATCATTTACTACTAAGAATTAAGTTCACAGGGCTCAATTTGGCCTAAATCACATGACTGATTGACCCATTTGACTAATTCACTCAATCTGCACATGCAACATGACATCTATGGTATAATGACAACCCAAAAACACATTTTATAATCATAAATGGGTCCAAGTGATTCAAATTCTCCTTAATTATCTTTTTGATTGACCCTGTGTGTACCCTAAACCATGTATATACATCAAAACCTATAATTCATAAACCCTAAACCCTAAACACTATACCCTAAATTGTAAACCATTTACTTTCTAGGTATTTACTATCTTCAATTTAGTCCTAGTTAACATCCTTTGTAGTAAGAATCTGGTTTGAACACATGGCATATCTAGTGATTAGACATTAATATACAGGTCCTTAAACCTAAACCTTATGCCCTAATCCCTAATGATCCCTAAAACATTTAAATTGTAAGCTCCCTATGCCCTAATGCACACTACATGCCATAAACATACATGCCTTATGATATAACTAATTTTATCATGAGATGCCATAATTTATGCACTTTTTAAACCTATGGCTAAAGCCTTTGGAGTACCAATCTAATTATGCATCTGTTGAGTAAATTGGGACTATTTCAAGCCCCTTCAAGCTAATTAACCAAAGAGGAGGAGAACTATGTGATTGTTTGAATCAAGGAGGCATTTGAGGCCAATTTGAGGGTCTTCAATTTAGCAAGATATGATTTGGGGCAAAATCAAAAGATCAATTGTCTATCATTAATTGATCCAATTAGTCAATTTTTATAATTCCTTTCATGATCTAGAAAAATTGAGCCCTTAAACCAAATTTATGGTTCAATCGATTGTATGACATGCATGCAACATGTACATAGCATAATTGACCCTACTTTTATCGAATTAATGCAAACATGAAGGTAATTAAGTCATAAATAGGTGTCACAAGTATCTCAAATGTTCTTCAGTTACCTTAGTGATTGGACCCTATCTCTGATACCTTAAAACCTAAGTTACCCTGTACCATTTAAATTTAACCCCAAACGCTGTACCATTTACATTAAAAATCCTAATCCATAAGCCCTAAACCCCAAACCCTTTAAATTATAGACCCTAAACCCTAAACCAATAAATTTAGCCCTAATTAACATCCTTTATATATAGTAAGAATTAGGTTCATAGGGATGAAATTGGTTAAAATTGCATCACTCATTACCATAATTAACTTCATAGGTTCAATTTGTGATGATTTGAGGGATAATTGATCCCAAATTCACATTATATAATCATAGATATAAGTTCAAGGCTTCCAAAATTTATCCAATTGCCTATACAATTGTATAAATATACCCTAAAACCTATACCCTAAGCCCTAATCCTTAAATTTCTTAATCCCTAAACTTTAAACCACAAATATAAACTCTTTAAACCTTGATCCAATCATTTTAGCCCAAATTAACATCATTTCTAGACTAAGAATTAAGTTCATAGGGCTCACTTTGGCCTAAATAACACAACTAATTGCCCCATTTGACTAATTCACTCAATTTACATGATGCCATCTAGGGTATAATGGCAACCCAAAAACACATTTTATTATTAATGACTTATTATTATTTTTTGGGGTTTTGACGTGCTCAGAGCTTATTTCTACAAGTATTAGGAGAAGAAAAAAATGACTGAAGAAGTAATACCTTAGCATTTGATGCACTTTGGGAAACATATTGGCCGACCACTTAATAGATTGAAACCGTAAGTGATATGACACTTAATGAACTTTGGGAAACTTGCCTAAAAATATTTTCATGCCATGTATATAATAAAATCATGCTACCTATTGTTTTATTAAATGCACACATCATTTCTATTTATGGGGAGCCATTTCCCTTCCATCACAATGCCAATTCAAAACTATGGGCTTTAATGCAAGGAGTGATGTGAGTATCCATAAAGCCAAGCCATTGTAGGGGAAAGGTCCCATTAGTCATGCACCTTCACTTTGGACCTTAATTATAATCCCTAATTCCTAAAACATAAATTTTAATCCTTAATCCCTAATCCATAAACCTTATGCACGAATTATCCTTAATCCCCAATCCATAATCCCTTATCTACATTAAGCATAATGTGATCATGTTATTCAATAACATGATCACATTATTCTTAATAGAGGTCATACTCAGTCCGCATTGACAATTGCCATCCCCATAGCTTATATCAACAATAATGTGATCATATTATTAAATAACGTGATCACATTATTATCAATATCAACTTCTCGATGGGTTAGATGTGTTGGGACCTTATATAAAAAATAACGTGATCATGTTATTTAATAACATGATTTCACTATATAACGTGATCTCATTATTATTATTATAGTGATATGTTCACTTATCAATGACTATTTTAGCAGAAATCGAGACTTTTGTCCATACAAACATTCTCTATGTGTACTTCTATGAGATCTACATACCTGTGTACTTGACCCCACCTTTGAAAAGTTGTCAATTGTCCCTTTTGATGGGTTTTGAATCACATTCAAAGAGGAAGAGGAAGTTGTTGAAGAATAAGACACCAAATAAATTAGAATATTTCAAAGAGAAACACAAGCTACTAATGCAAAAATTTCGTGGTAAACAAGGTACAAACCCTAATCTTAATGAACCAAATGCCATACATAATGATCCAATTGACGATAATGAATTAAGCAATGATGAAATTGACTATAATCAATTGAATGATGTTGAATTCGACCATAATGAAATGAATAATAATGAAATTGATAATAATGAAATGAATAATAAAGAGATTAAAAATAATGAATTAGTTAATGTTGGAAGTTCACATTCAAAGTCACAAGTTTTTTATTTTGTTGATGATGAGTCTATGTATGATGCTTCGCCCCCCATAAATGAATAAAATTTGATGGAAATAAATAATGATGAAAAAAACATCAAAAAATTTCATGGAAACATATAATGAAGAAATTAACAATGAAGAATTTAATGTCATCCCACCTCTAAACAATGAAAGTAATAACGGTTTTGAAACACCCTCTCAACAAATTCCACCAATTCCACCATTACCAACACCTCCAAGAATTGTGCATAGGAAAGACAAGTACTTAATTGAAGTCGATGAAAATATTTTAAAACCAATGCATAACAAAATGTCTGATCGCCATTCAATAAGACTGGCTCAACAAATTTGGGATGCTTTCTTTCTTAATTTGGAGCATAATAGTCAAAGATGTCAATTATTTGTTTCAGTGATAATAATGATTAAGATGAGACCTATAATGTACACATTAAGACCAAGAACATTTAACATGGATGATGGAAATGATGAAATTTTTGAAAATCTACATGATGCATATCATATTATAGGCCCGAGATCACGCAAAAAAGATTGTAATACTACCTAACGTATAATGACAACTTGTGTAGTAAGTGCTGAAATAACAAAAAAATGGTTGATTTAAAAAAGAAGCCAAACACTTGATATAAACAAAAAAACATTAATGAAAGTAATTGTAAGAAGTGGAAGACTTAATGAACCTAATACCAATGAGATCCAGGCATTTTCTGGTAGACTTCCACAAAAAGAGAAGGCTATAATCAATACTCTCAAAGAGTTACTTATTCAATTTTGGAAAGACAATAAAAGAGTTTCTCCTAATGCAAGAGATGTTGTGAAAAGAAGAGTTGGTTCTCGTAACCATGAACCACATCCAAAACATTTATTAGATATGACTCAAACACAATTGTACTCTAAATTTTTAGAAAAACATCTACAAATTTCTATTTATGAAATATATTTTGAGATGTTAAAACCTTTTTATATTAAAATAAATCACACATGCACCACTTGTTGTTGTAGGCAACATGTTGAATTTTCAATGCACTATGATGTTTTTCACTATATTCATTGTAATTTGCATACTAAATTTTTTTAGGAGAGTGGCATTGAATTTCCACCAAAATCAGCCGAGGAATTTATTCCAACTATATTCTGCAAAAGACCGGATGGACAATTATTTTACAACAATTCATGTTTAAATGGAAATTGTAGCATTTGTGATGGATTGCCAAATTTTAAAAAAATGTATCCATGAGGAGATTACAAGTGCAATTACACATGAATTAGCTGGCTTAATCAAATATAAATTAGTGAATTATCAAGTAAAAGATGGCAAAAAATCTAAAATGTGTGAGATTGTTACAAAAAAGATACCTGTTTCAAAAAAATTGGTAAAATTTAGGGAGAAGATTGTTTATGACTATGCAAGGCACCAACATAGGGCTCGATGGTTGGATGAACATTTCAATATATGAAAGGATACATTCCCACTTGGTTTCATTATATTAGTAGTTGATTTTTCAAATAATTACACATTCAAACCACAAATGAAAGTTCAATCATAGTATTAAAACTCATCACAAGTTGCCATATTTGTGCATATAGCATTCATGCATGCCCCTGATAGTACAGAGCAACAATGAAAAATATTAAGGAAGTACCATTTATACATCAGTGATGATAAATCACATCATTCAGAGTATGTGCAAGGTTATTTATATAATTTCTATGAACCTTTGAGTTAGAGGAACATTACTTTCAATCAACATTACATTTGGTTAGAAAATTGCATATCACAATTCAAAAATGCACGGATGTATTATTGGTTAAGAAAGATGTATGTTACGATATTTGAAGAACACATATGGAGTTTCACTGAGGTTTCTGATGGAAAAGGGGAGTATGACAGTGCTGGAGCATGTGTAAAAATAGCTATTGCAAGGGAGGAATTGAAATTTGAAGAGGGTGTTCATTTGGTAGATGCAAAAATAATGGTTGAATGGTGTAATAAAAACATGTATCATCATGCTCAACCAAATTCTACTATTCATAGACATTTTTGGTTAATGGAGGAAGAACACTTGGTAAAGTATGAGGATTTTAAGACTCTAATGGGTTCAAGTGACCTCCACTCATTTCATAGCTCAAATGCAAGTTCTTGGATTGTTCATATGAGACACTTGGCATGTTTCTATTTTTCATGTGTGGACTCTGTTTGGAATGAGTATGAGTCATAAGAGTGGGTGGATGATTGGATTTCCAAACTTATAATTCCAATTAACATATATCAGGTTCCAACAACATTGTAACTTACAAATATGACATCATCAAATGAATTTTACCATGCATCTGATTTAGTGCAACCAGGTAGAATATTTTTCATTATGTCAATTTATTCTAATTATTTATATATCTTTATATTATCACTAAAAATTATTTTTTTGATGTACAGGGCATGTTTTTTCAGTTATTGTATATGAAGATAATGAAGAAGGCACTGATTACTAGTGTTGGTGTGTAGAGAGAAAGAAGAAATTGACTTCCCTAGTTACAGATGGAGAAAACATTAACTATCCCGATGGGTCAGTGGTAGTCACTGGAACTTAGTTTTGATGATGAAATACATTTGAAGAGTTAGATTTTAATATTATTATAACATATATATGGACAAGAGTTTGTAAGTTTCACTTTGATCATAGTTCTTTCCCATTGAAAGTCTACTGTCCTAAAATCAAATTTTTGTATATTGTAATCTTTGTATTGAATCTTATATTTGATTTAAAAATTGATAGATAAGGGTTTAAAATTTTTATAGAAGGTATAAATAAACTTATTTTTGGTTATATAGTCCTTTGATGTTGAAAAACCTAGAGACCCTACATACCCTTGTTTCTAACATACAAAATACAGTGTTGAATGATTGAGATTTTTTGTTTGCAAATGCCCTGAGGATTTTGATAAAGTACCAAGGAATTTTTTTTAATAATGTTAGAAATACCTAATACAATAATTAGATCATCTTGAAATTCCTGGTTGGACATTATATGTAATTATTTTTAGTCTCAGCCTATATAGTTGCTACAAACCCTAACTTTTAGGGTTTTGACCATAGGAAGAGATTCAACCCTTCAAAATTTCTAAAAATTTGTATTATAGTATTTATTAGGGTATATTAAGTTAATAAAGTTATTTCATACTTGTACCTTCTATATTTCATACTGTACTACCATGTAGGTAGTCAACTAGCCTAAGAGACCTAGTGAGAAAGAGGCTAAAGAAGAAAGTTGAACTTAGGTGAAGAGTTAAGGACCAAAATTGATTGAAAAGTAGGATTGGAAAAAAGGGTGGTAAAATTTAGTTTTTTTTGGTCAAAGTGTCTCCATAATATTCAAACCTTGGAGCTTTGTGTATTTGGAGGGCTAATTGGAGTGTCAAGTAATCCTAGAGGTACAAGATTTTACAAAAATACCTAACCCAATAATTTGTGTGAGGTAATGGCATGGAAAATGGTTGTCAAAAAAATAATTATTTTTCCTTGAAGAGTCTATGTATGGAATATAACATGATGTTTTCCCTAAAATAGGGCTACAAACCAAGACAAAGGCTAAAGAGAGAAATTTGGGAAAAGATAAAAGAGAGAGGGGTTCAAAAGTCAAATTTGTGTTTTATGAGTAGGATAAGGAGTCCTAAGGTAGAAGATAAGTGAATACACAAGATTAGATAAAAATACATTTGATCAAGATTATGAACACTTGCAAGCTATTGAGAAAGATCTGCATCAAAAGTGTACACGAATTAGGCACAAAGAAAAGAAGGCCATTAAGCCTAAGTGATAAGAGTGTCATTAGTCATTTATAATACACACAATGAAATTTAAAAACATTAATTTAAAAAAATATGTAAGATCTGATATTTATAACATTAAAAATAATAAATTTTAATCCTCATTTATGCACGTACAACATTAAATATGAGATCTGATATAGATAATAATTTAGAAGATCAAAAAAACACTGTACAATAACACACAATGAAATAAAAATTGAATATCAATTAGATAGATCAAGCCATTATAGGCATATAATATAAGCACACACACGTCCAATGTCAATATTAGATACATTGGGCTATGATAGCCATACAAAAAATTACATCTACCAACATAGTATCTAATGTTGGCTAAATGTCATATGCATATATACAATGCCAAAAATGCATCAATTACTATATATGCATACAAAAAAGTACATCTCATGTGTAAGACATCTTATTCATCAAACAACCTCCCTTTCTTTGCCTTCCTTGAATAAGACTCTCCCTGGGATGCCGTACTAATAGATGGGGACCCCTCTAATGGCTTGGATTACTCCAAGGTCCAACTACGGGTCCTATGCTTATATCTAGCTTGAAGTTGAGGCTATTCAAATACAAGAATTATTAAAAAATTAACATAAAGTACATTCAAATAATTGTTAAGAAATTAATTTTAAATTAAAATAAAAAATCATTTAAACATGTGCACTTACTGCAAGCTCACGATCCTGCTCAATCTATTTTTCATGGTCAATCAAGTCAATGGAAACATCAACTATCTAAATAAGCATCTCAAATACAGGAGGAACATGAGAAGTTTCCCTAATCACCATCTAACTGGGACTATCAACTATCATAAGACAACCCTAAATACATAATACATAAACATAAGTTATATTTACCCCAAGTATACATGTACTAAAATTCTTAAAACAAGTCTAATTTTACAATTCAAAATTACAAGAACTAATATATACCTCTATCAACACCTATGCAGATGACATTGTAGTAGTAATGCCTATGTTTATCTCAACTCGTAGAGAGGGAGGAGTGTCAGTACCAACCATCAACTATTCATGTAAACAAGGTCTCACTTAGTTTTATATAAAGTTCATGTCAAATCTTATATATGGAAACCAAAATGATCAATAGAAGCACTTGTACATATAAAATATTTTTCTATATAAGTACATGAATGAAATGACACATTATAGGAAAGAAGAAGACAAGCATGTATGTGAAAATATACTTAGATCTAAAATTATAAGGCATTTATTAAAGTGTTAGAGTAACAACATTGTATAAAAACCAAAATTAGAGGATTAAAACTATGAAAGGGAATATATAGTATACTAGTTTATTTTTTTTCAAATTGATAAATATAAATATACTTGGGTCAATATCTTAAATTTATGATCTATTACATGTTAGACTATATTGGTTGTTGATTTATTACTTATCTAAATATATCCTGGGTTTGACTTAGGTTTGGACCCTCGTAACTAATTCCTTTTGGATGAATTTTCAAGATTAACTTAGAGTATTTAGGGATACAAATTATGTTTTAAAAATGTGGGCCTAAATTTGATGGAGTAGAGTGATGAAGTATGATTGGCTTCCTAGGATTATAGAGGAATTAATGACTAATGATTTGGCCACACTATATATAATAGGCATACTCTAGATTGTGTAGGTGGGCATTGTTATCCCATTGAGTAGATTCCTTTGCTTGACCTATTAACCAACTAGGATGTATCATGTAAAATAGTTTAATTTTCCCACAAGTCCCTTGAGAGTGGAATATCACTTTCAAGGTTATGATTAAGATACTAGGCTTGTTGGCTAAAGGCAGGGTTGTGGCCTTGATAGAGGATTGTGATAGGGTTAAGGTTGTCAATTGGGCGTAATACTTTGGTGTATGAGCATATGACCCCTACACTCCTCATGTCTATGTGTATGAGCACATGACTCCTTACCAGTAAGGGTTATATATTGGGATAGTGGGGGCTATTAGGGCTTCTAGTTGGATATTTATGCCACCATTGAGAGACTTTCCATGAGTGGTGGACATGCTGACAATGATATATTTGGTAGATCTACTATATTAGGGTATTTTAGGATATTTTATGAATGAGGTGGACACTCTACTACCATCGCAAGCAAAATTGGGAGAGTACTAATTAGAGGAGTACATTTAGAAAAATATCCTATGTCTAGGTTGCAATTATGGTAGGATGCCAACATTAAGTACAACCACCACCATAATATGTAGATACTTAGATTTAGAAAAAAACATAGGATAGAGGGCGAGGAGATGAAGTTTAGGGGAAACAAGGGTGAGCATACACATGTTAGAGAGGAACCAACAAGATAGGAGGAGAATGATAAGATGAGGTCAAATTAGGAATTATACCTAGAATAACACGAGTTACCCAAATAAAGTAGTGAGTTGGTTTATTTTTAGTTAATTTCTATGTTAATTTTTAATTTATTACTTAGTATTGTTTATTTATGTGACTAGAGATCTAATGTTGTCTCTTGTTATATGGATTTAGAGTGAATCACTTAGTGGTGGAGCATAATCAAAGAAACTTTGGTTAGGATTTTTTAGGCGAGGATTATTTGAGCCTCGATAATATTTTGGTGGATGCAGTTCTCCATGTGTGAATAATCAAGCATACATATGTTTTTATCCCTACTTATCATACATATGTGGAGTTCCCTCATAATAAGAGAGAGATAGTTGGCCTAGAGGAAAATGTGGTTGGTTTAGAGTCTTAGGTGAAAACTCTCAATGAGATTGTCAGGGATAGGGAAGGTTAGGATCCATCTAGCCAAAAAATAATGAGAGGTACATCACCCACATAGGTATAAGCCAGAGACACAAAAGTAGAGAAATCATATCCTGCATCACTCATCAACATGTATATGTAAACAACTGCAGTCATAACAAATGCAAAGATAAAAACATATATGTAAACATTTTTTACCTTTTTATATGTAAATGGTGTCATCCTAACATAGGTAGATGCAGTCGTGGGTGACCTAGCAACTGGGTCTGAATATGAAAACAATGGCTATGATAAATTGAATGTTGTAAATGCTAATTGTGACGATGAAGGAACCATCACCTCCTGCGACATAAAAATGACATATATATTATATTAAATCTTTATGTAAATTAATTTTTATCTTAGAAATTAAATTTTCAAATATAACTTAAATTTAACATGACATTTTTATAAAATATACTTGCATTTGTGTGGTGACTGATGTCTACACACCAAATGTGCATTTCAAAAAATCATCACTTAAAAGGATATGATCTAAGCCATATCAACCAATGATGCCATCATCATCAAAAGGTCCCATAAAAATAGCTCCACATGAACTACAAGGGGGGTTGGAGTTAGGTAGCATGTGGCATATCTATAGCATCACTCTAAGAAAGCCTACTAATATGTTGAATGAGTGTATCGATGAGTGAACTAAGAGCATAGAGAGTATCTATCTCCATGACCTTTTGAACCACGAAAGGGGATCTCAAGCTAAAAAAACTTTTGGATATGAATCTGCACAAGCTGGTTGGGTGCATGACATGAACTTGGTTGATCCTATATAGAGCCTTTTCCTCGGCCCTAAAAATCACTAAAATCAAAATAATTAGGAATCTAGTTAAGGACAAACAATAGAGTTTCCTCAAAAAGTATAACAGGACCTCATGGTTGTTACATGGTGGATAGTCAAAGACCATCCACCATCAATCCCAAAAATTGGTCATGATAAAGTTATGTACACAATAGTAGATAGGAAAATTTTTACCAGTTATGGGAAAAGGGGCATTGGTGATTGGGTAGACGAATAGGGTGCAAATGTTAGCTTTTGAAATTTCCAAATTCTTGACCTAAAGGGCTAACAACTTGTCAGCATAATAGGCCCTACAAGTATCCCTATATGAGGTCCATCGATTAATTTGACTCATTAGCAATCAATTTGACCTAATAAGGTCTGTAGGGAATCAACTAGCTAGGTGTGGTGGGGGTTGGTTAAACTAGGATCTCTCATTTTATCAATTAGGTCTTCAATTTCAAGTTTGTTTCTGACAATTTTGTCAATTAAAAACTCTTGACTGTCAGGGGGTTTTGGGGAACTATAAGAGGGATAAGTGGAGGAATATGAGGAACAACAGGGTTTTGTGGAGGGTTAGGAGGAGGAGTAAGCTAAGGGTTTTGTAGAGGGTTAGCAGGATGACCTATTAGAAAAAAATAAATTACAATTCAAAACATGGGTTACACAATGATAATTATGAACAATTAGGGTTAAATAGAGAAGATTTTGATTACTTACCTCTCTTATGTAGTGGCATTATCAATTATTAGGCCTATGGTGTGAATTTATCAACTTCCTGGTACTTCTTAGCACTTTTTTTAGCAAAATGTGATTGCAAAAATGGAGAGGAGGATGAAATGTGAACACAAAATGAATAATTTTGCATTCATGTTTCCCTATTTTTTTGTGACATGGGAAATGCGATCATGTTATTAATGTGATCACGTTCTATTTAATAACATGATCATGTTACTATTTAATATAACTCAATCACATTATTAAATAACACGATCACATCATTTAATAATGCAATCACATTATGGCTCAGTAATCCTGAGCCTAGACTCAAGTAATGAAATCATGTTAACTAAATAACATGATCACATTATTAATTAATGTGATCACGTTATGGTAAATATCCATAGAATTGTCCCCAACTCCATGCACTTACCCCTACCAATGGAGTTCTTGGTACCATCATTATGTATTTCATGCATTGGTCAATTAGATGACCAAGAGTCACTGAATACAAGGTTGGAGGAATTAGAATGCTTAGATGAGGTGCACGCCCAAGCAAAGTGGAGTCAATAGATAGAAAAGGTGTGCTAGAAGCTCTAGCATGATAAACATATCAAGCACAAGGTGTTAATATAAGGGGTATTATTTTTGCTCTATAACTTCAAGTATATTAGGCACCCAGGTAAGCTAAAGATAATGTGGATGGGACCATATATCATCCACAACATCTTAGAGATTGATACATGCAAGCTATGCATGTTATCAGGTGAAATGCTTTCTAGGTATTTCAATGGCAAACAATTGAAGTTGTATCAGAAATAGGTGGTGCTTGCACCATCAAAAACTATATTTTTGGTCACGAGTTAATTATATTGAGCAACCAAAATAAAGTTTGGTGCAAGCCAAACAAGTTCCTTTTTTGTGTGTTTGGAAATTTGATGTGGTAGTGAATAAGTAGTGATTTGAGGCTATCAATAAGATGTTTCTGGTATTTTCATAGATAATACCAGTTGGGAAAGTCAAGCATGGCTACTCTCCAAATGCCTGAGGCCATAGACCTAAGTTATGGACATGAAGTTTGCCAGAGTTTGACACAAGGTGCACCAGATTCATGAAGCAATATATTTTTAATATTATAGAAAGGCTAGTTCAACAATTCTAAGCATAATACCAGTCTGGTGAGTCAAGTGAGGCTACATCCTAAGCACCTAAGGCCAGACACCAAAGATTTTGTGTGCATGGAACTCATCAGACTTAGAGAAAATGTGAACCAAGAGAGTCACACAAGATACAAGTATGCAAAATACATAGTGAATATTTACAACATGATCATGCACAAGAGATTAGATAAGAATGCCATGTTGGAGGGCCAACATAAGGGATTTGTATGGGGTAGGAAAGGCCAAGGAAAAAAGATGAAAGTGTAGTGAAATTGACCAAGATAGACAAGCGCATTTGAAATAGAAGTGTAGCAGGAAAATGAAAAGGAACTAAGGAGGCTGAATCATGTGCATGTGAGGCATTGCACCTAGGTTACCACATTAAAGGCAAAGGTCGTGCCAAGTGAATAAAGGACAGAAGAAGATTGTTAGGATAGATAGAATTCACCCAAAGTGAGGTGGGAAGTGACCATTTGAACTACATGTCACTTCACCAAAAAAAATTAGAAGTTAATGAGGTGCTGGTGGAGGCACAAAGATTTGCATTGAATGCATAAATAATAAAATATTTTTTGGATTTTATAGGGCATATAAAATCCCAAGGAGTTTAGGCACCACCACTCCATTAATCAAATGTAATTAAGATGATAGATGAGAATAGAGGTATAAAGGAGTGAATAACTGACTGTGTCTAGTTATAAACCTTGTGCTAATTTAATTTTTTGAATAGACAACTAGAGAAAAATAATGAACTAGAGAGACAAACCAAGGAGACCCTATTCTAGCGAGACCCTAATCACCCCTAGACACCAAAAGTGAATGACTATGTAGATAAATTAATTGCATTCCTGATGAGATTAGAAAAGGAAAGAAAGAGGCATGAATTGGGTGAAAACTAGGTAGCTAAAAACTAAAGTGTCACTGAGGCCACCATTTGCAGTACACAAAGCTCGAGAGCTACACATATGGTCTTATAACTCATGACTATTTGAAATGCCAATGAATATTGAAGGCTTCAACAAGATAAATAGACCATAGTTTAACACCAATAGATTTAGAATGGGTAAAAAAAAGATGAGCTCGATCCCATCGTAGGAATAAAAAGATGCCAAGAGAGCGTGACTATTTGAAATGCCAATGAATATTGAAGGCTTCAGCAAGATAAATAGACCATAGTTTAACACCAATAGATCCAGAATGGGTAAAAAAAAGATGAGCTCGATCCCATAGTAGGAATAAAAAGATGCCAAGAGAGCATGACTAATAACAAAAGCTACCACTGTGAAAATAACAACACCACTAGTATAAGGGGTGAATGTTGCCTAAATCAATCTAGAGGTGCTTGAAAAGATGTTCTATCAAGACATGCAATTTCCTACAGAGGTATTGATGGGAGAAAATTAATCATCATTCACGCATAACTACCACTTGAAAGAGTACAAACACCAAACCTCTAGTAATGAAAATGACCTAATGCAAGTTTGGATGGTAGACATAGGGGCAAAACCTCTAAAAGGTGCAACATTGTTTGATATATCAATCTGAGACAAACTGGAGACCACCAACATGACGAAACTCTATGAGTTGTTAAGTTTTAAGAAGCTAGAGGAACTCGTGCAGTTCTTCCTCTCGTGTATCCATGGGGATAGGTTATACTTTGTAGGGAGGTGCATGAGGCTATCGACAAACCTCATCAGCCAAATCATTAGACTCCCAAGATCTGGTGTAGACATCCCTCAGATGATGGTAGATAATGAAAAAGTTGAAAGGGTTGGGAAGATCCTAGGTTACTACAAAGGAGGCTTCACATTCCCTATCAAGGACATCAAAAATCCAAGGACAAGGGTAGTTACGTGCTTGGTAAGTTCCAAACTATGCCCAGGTAGCTGGTGGGTAGATGTAACAAAGACCTACCTATGCATCACTTATCACATGATGTAGGGGATGAAATTTAACATTGCCAAGTCCATCGTAGAAGACATAATCAATAATGAACTTGAATGTCACATAGAAAAAGAAACCTTTCAATGGGGTTCCATGTTGATCTTGCTTGTGATGGAGGAGATCGGCATGTATGATGGTGATGAGGATAACCTGTGGGTCTTCCCAGTGCACAATGACTCCTTGACACTAAAATACCAGAACGACACTTGCCCCTACCTTCATGCCAAAGTATAAATCTCAAGTAATGGGATGGTACACATGATATATTGAAGTATTCAGAGAAGAATGGTGCATCCCTGAGAAAATCCCCTAGAGTCTATTTGGAATGGTGACTTTCATCATCATGAAACATTTCAACGTCATTTAATTGGCACTCATAGATAGGAATAACTCTGGTTAGATAAAACTACCTTATGCATTTTCAACCAAGTACTTCAGAGAGGTTTTGTAAAGAATCCCTAATACACAACAAGTGGATATCCTAGTGAAGACCATAGATGTATAAATACGTAGTTTGAGGCACCAATATGTGTGCCCAAGGGCTAAAGCAACTGAAGATGAGGAGGATGATTTGAATGCCACTGACATCTATCTCCTCAAAAGAGAAGTCATCCTTGGGCACATCCACAGGGTCTTCTATGAGATGAAGCCAAGGAATAAGGGTGTGCCCATAGATAAAGATGACTTCCACTTCAGGTCAATGGGGTGTGCCCATAGATAAAGATGACCTCCCACTTCAGGTCAATGAAGAATGAGAGTTGGAACTATGGCATCGAGAAAATCCCCTTAGAATAAGGGAGAAACCCTGGAGGAAATACAAGAGTACCTCTGATTGAAGTTTGCATCCAAAGATGAAGCTTCCCCCTCTATGCAAAAGAAGAATTACATGGTCTTCACATCAAGAATCGCATCGCCCAAGCTAAGGGAGAAGAAAAAGAAGTCCAAGGGTCTAGTGGCAATGCCCATGATAACCTTGGCAAAGATGGAAGCACAAGAAGTGCAAGAGGAAGAAGAAGAAGAATAAGGAGGGTAAAAAGTGTATATCATCCAAGAAGAATAGATAGAGGAAGAGCCCAACACTAAGGAAATTCATGAGGCTCTCCAAGGTGGCAATGTTATCATGCTTGGGGAAGCATCATTGTCAAGTGACCCAACCATAAAACTCGTGACGTAGCCTTCATAAATTAAGGAGGAGAAGAGGCATCGATGGAGCAAAATGGGTCTCAGTAAGGACCATATAGAAGTGACACTATATTTATAATGAAAAAGGGAAGACATGAAGGCCAAGGGTATGACTCAGGTAAAGATTGATAAAGTCAAGGCTAAGGATATAAGTGTCGAGGAGGAAAAGAGAGCCACGATCATGAAAAAAAGGAAAACAGAGATAAAAAAGGCCAAAAAGGAAAATGCCAAGAGAGAAATGGAAGAAAAGAGGGTTATCATAAGCACAAAACCCATAAAAGACAAAGCAGTAGAGGTGCCTATCACCCCCACCAGCATAGCAGATAAAGTTACACCATAAGTGCACCTGAGTAGTGAAGGGGCACCTACAGACAAGGAAGGCGATACTGGTGCCTTACAAAAGCAAACAAAGAGCATAGTTAAAATCAAATAGATTTAGGAGGGCAAAGTTAGAACCGAAGAGAAGAAAAAAATGGATGAAAGGGACAAGTCTGAGGAGGAACCCCTACTGGAGAAACAAGACACATCAGGGGAAAGCACAAAAAAAGTGCTATCTATGATGAAGAAGAGCTAGAGAAGATGGACCTGGCTATCCAAGAAGAGGAAGTTGAGCCAACCCTACAAGAGAAGGTTCAAAAGGGGTTCACGGATGAAGACTATTACATGATGGAGTACATGCCCCCTAAAACCACCACAACACTGATGCACCAAACTATCCTTTGCCTTTGATAGTTATATGGATGAGCCTCAATTTGAGGTACCATAAAATGTGATCCTTAGTACAAACCAACATGAGGAAGGGCAGGACTCACTTCTTGTAAACCCCCATGCAATGAATCTAGTAAGGTCGGCTAACACCCTCCTCTGAATGGCTTTCGATGTAACATGCAAAAACATCATCAATGATGTTAGAGCCTCAAGATGGAAGAAGATCATGTTAGAGGAAGAGGAAAAGAACAAGGTCGTAAGATTTAGGTTGTAGAAACTGGCTGAATGTGTGGAGGAAGTAGAGCCATCCCTCCTGGATGACACCAACACTTCAAAAAATTTGGAGGTCAATAAGGTGTGTGCATTAGTAGAGCAAATGCTCCCAAGGTTGAAGGTGAAATCAACACTATAAGAAGAGGAGGACCCTTGCATCGATATAAATCAAGAGATCACCATGAAACTCAAAGAGGTAGAAGACCTCTTTGCAAAGCTAGAAGAGGGCGTGGAAGTGGCGGATGCAATTTTTTGCAACTTTTCCACCCAAGCATCAGTAATCGATGCGTGCCTCAAAAAGGTAAAAGGGAATGAGCTTCCTTCTCCCCTTTTACCTTTTTGAGGCAGGTATTGATGACTGATGCCTAATTATAGTTTATTCATGCTCAAATAATGGTGCAAGTCAACACTTTGATCACACAAATCAAGACCCAAGAGTAGGACCTAGAATAACTCTTCTGTATGTTGCAAACAAAGGCCTATGAGTAAGGAGAGATCCTTGATAGATGCATAGCAAAGGAAAATGAAAGGTTACAATCCTTTAAGAGAGAATTGGAATAAACTAATGTGCTCACCCTTAGTGCCACCTCCATAGAAGTAGACAATGCCATAGAAGAAATCAAGTTCACAATTCAGGGTTTTGAGGACTTCAGAATGAAACTAAAGGAGCATGCACCCCGGTTTTGTGCACCTAAGGCATTGGAAAATTATTCCAAGGATGGACTAATAATTTTTTATGGGGTAATGTTGGACCCCAAATCAGTCTAAATATAGAATTTTCACCAACACAATAGACACTTGGACATGAGGCAATCACTTGCCATGATTATTATTTTGTCATCTAGTGGCTCCAATTGGTAGACGACTAACTAACACCTTTTTGGATTAATCTTCATAGAGAAGTGGGTGTATGGGATAGGTACGAATCATTAAAGGTAGTGTAGTGGAGATGGTTGAATGAGTACCTCCATCACTAGCTCAGTGATCGGCATGCTCTATTCCTCATGATCCTAAGATGCCTCGAAGCTCTATAAAAGGAAGCTAAGTCTAGTTAGCAAAGGAAAGACAAATGGAGTAGTGAAGCCCTAGAGGATTAGTTCCAGATGTTATGTTCACCATTAGAACTTAGAGTTAGTTTAGGAAGCCTTTATTTGCTCCCCATTATAATGCCCAAGCTTTCCTGGGAGCTTCTAGGCCTTTAGTAGCTCAAGATGAGCATTTGTTCAGTTCCTAGTATATAGATGTATTATTTTTGGACTTTGTTAATGATGAAGGCTTTGTATAAATGTTTAATGGATTGAATGCTTAAGTCTTTCAGATGTATGTTGAGCTCTTACAAGCTTCTACCCTACTCGTCTGTGGCATGCCTATAACCCATGAGGACTCTCATGCCTGATATAGGAAATGTTCTAAGTATGGATAAGACCATGCACCTCATAATGATACTTATGCTTAAGTCCCTCCTCTAGATACCTGATTGCCCCTGAAGCACCTAAATACCATTAAACCAAGGGAACTAAAGGCTTATACCCATGAATGCATCATTGCCATTACACAAACCAAAGGTCACGAAGGATAGAGTTGTGCCATGGCATAACTAGCCCAACATAAACCTCGATCCCTTCTTCGTTATGCTTCAGGTAAGAACATAAGGCTTACACCTTATGTGAAGTGATGTAGTGCAATGGAGTGTCAAATGTTGAGCACCATAGGATTCGTCAAGATCTGTGCCCCATTGGGACAAGTCTAATCTGACCTAGATAACTAGATAAGTGTCTAATTAGGGCCATGATCGAAACACCTACTTTTCTGTAACAAAACATTATGAAATGATGCTAATGTGGGGGCAATACATTGAGTTTATGGAATTTATCTTGTTGCTTTTGTTACGGTTGAAGTGAGTACCAAATATTTTACAAAGTACATGCCACATGGGTGCATAAGGGGGCATTGTTTGTGATACAATATGAATGTCGTGGTAGAGGAGTCACTAGTTGAGATAAAAGGTGGTTGATTGGTGATCAATCCAAGGTGGTAGGGAGTGTTGGTAGGTTTAATTAAACATCAGGGGGTGCCCACATCGTATACTTAAAAGGGAAACTTACTCCAAAAATGAATATATATATATATATATATATATATATAATGAAATTAAGAAAAAAATTGACACTGTAGAAAAAAGGGTGAACCATACATTTTTGTAGTGATAATCTTAATGACCCCATAGAAATACGTTAATCCCCAAATGCCACACCATAAACATATGTTGAGTTGCTCGCACAAACACCTATTGAGTTGCCTCACCTGACATGTATTGCAATCTATGGTGGACACCAAGTGTCTCAGACAACCTCGCATATAAAGAGACCCCCAATGACCATGATGGTGTAAGTCCTGAAGACAGATCAGATGTAGAGGTGCCATGTGCATTTTAATTAGTGGTAACTCGACCCCGCAAGAGAGAAAACAATTATCCACATAGCCTATGAGACACAAAGGCTAGAGATGATGCCACCTTATAACATCTCATGTATTAAGAGCCCAAAGGAGGTAGTAGATAAGCCAAGCCACGTGACAAGGCATGGAGAAGGCTATAAACAAGTTGTAAGACTACCAAATGGCAACATATTAGGGACCTACCTTGGATGTTTCTAAGGCTCACATCTATGGATTCATTGTGGATGGAATTCTATGGTAGAAAATGTGACTCTAGGAATTTCGTTGATGATGTAGTCCATGTATGTTGATTAGAGTTCCATTTTGTGTATTTATAAAATGTTGTTGGCAAAGGTCTCACTACTTCGTTAAATGATGTCACCTCCTCTCCTCCTAATAAATTAACCTTTTCCCCATGTGAGGTAATAGGTCAAAGCAAAAGCACTTTTTCTTCTTTGACATAAAATGTCAAAGTATCCTCATTCTCTCCATTAAGTCCACATAAGTAAGACACCTTCCCAAAAATTTTCCTCCACCGTGAGGGGAAAAGGCATCACCTTCATGAATATATCTGCCGCAATAGGTGGAAAAGGTGGGTCTTCGACAAATCTTTCCTCTCTCATAAGTGGTAAAGGCATGGCCTCAACAAATCTTTCCTATGCCATAGGTGGAAAAGGCATCTCTCTCTTTGTTTCTATAGACTACATGTCATGTTTACAGTGTCCTTGCATGTTAAGCTCCCAAGACATTAAAGGTCTTCAGCTTCTACTTTCTTAGATGTTATGCTCATGGGGCATGAAATCTTGAAGAGAAACATAAGAGAAACATTGTTCCTTCTCGCATCTTATTCTAGGACAATAACCCTACAACCTTGGGACTTCGAGATATTACATATGTTCGACACATTTCATTCAAAAGCCTTAAAGCCTAATTAAGAAAACCATTTGGTGCACATCCTGAGACCATATCATTCCATTTATTCTCCTTCCCTCAGTCATGGATTGAATGGGAGATTTTTTATCAAGTTGCCTAAAATCTTGAGAGTGAGAAGGTAGCTCAAATCGATGAGCACCAATTGTAGAGATGGCTACAACTTCATGACGGGATAACTACAACAATAAAAAAGGAAAAATACAATCATCAATGTGCCTGTTGTGAGGTTTTCCTTCATTATTTCATCTAATTTCCCATTTTAATGTTTAATAAACTTAGTTATCTTGATGCAAAAAAGGATCTAGTTGTGGACAATGATGTGTTGAGCTTCATCTTACTGCCCAGAGAGAGTGGAAAGGGTTTGAGTAGCAACCATGAGGGTTACATGACAACCAAGTCTTCAAAAGACCATTATATGAACGAGGATGGGGAAGGGGAGGATGAGATTGAAACTACTCCCATAAGGAGGAGCAAGAGAACCTAAAAAATTGTTACCTTTATAGAGTGCTTGAGATCCATTGATTTTATATGATTTGCATCCTCAACCTTTAAATATGATTCAACATTAATCTTTTGTACTAAAAACCGTATTATTTCACCAAAATATATCCCTATCAAACAAACCCTTCCAACAAAACTTGGGCCTTTTCGCCGAATGCTAATAAAAACATTTAATATAAATCAATGTGGAGAAGATTTACTTTAAAATTGTACAAGCTTATAATTAATAAATGCCGAGGAAATTTTTTAGGGAGTTCACATCTTATTGCCATCTATTTCACATTAAAAAGGCATGGCTTCCAACGTAGTGTGCTTCCGATGAAAAAGGATCGACGTCACAGGCCTCGCAGGCCTAATGTCCACCTGGCAAAGCGTAACGTCCGTAGTATTATTTTTAGAAAATGTCGGATGAAATGATTGCGTTCACGTTCACCGCCTAGAAACGGCTAAGCGCAGACGTTTGGATGGTTAGCATGCCGGTATAAGGTGGTTCTGCACCTCCAACATTTTGCCCTAATGGAGAGGGCTTTGGAGGGTCCTCAATTTCTATGGTGCCTTCCAACATCTTCGCCACTTTACCCATCGAAGGCCTCTCCTTCGGTCGAATCTGTATACACCACAGCGCCGTCTTCACTACTCTCTCCACCGCCTCCTACTCTTTCCGATTTTCCGTTACCCCGCTCAGTCTGTTATCCACCACTTCTGCTACTCTCTTTTCCATCACCACCATGTCGAATGCCAAACTCGGGAAAATACCAATCACTGCCGTCGTCAGCCGAATTGGAGATGACCAAATTCCTTTTGCCGCCAACCATCTCCAGAAGCACCATTCCAAAGCTATATACATCAGCCTTTGCATTGATCGGATGGATTTGAAACCACTCGGGCGCAAGGTATCCACGGGTCCCCCTGACTGTCGACACGTTGCATGTTCAGATTTTTTAAAAAACCAAAGAAAAATAAGACCAGCTAGCAGACCATCAAAACCAACACGTTTTCCTAAGATATTGTGGATTTCTTATGAAAAGGTAGTTCCATATGACAAAGGTTCTTTTTATTTGCATAATTTTTCCTGTTTCAGATTATTGTCCAACGTTTCAAATCGTCTAAAACATTACCAATCTAGAGAGAGTCAATATTCGAGCACAAGCCTTCCATAGAGATATCTCTCAAATGGGAGAAACACATTTCTTACAAAGAGAAATCTGATGAAATTGGAGGAGACCCTTGAACGGAGTCATCCAAAACAAAGCCTTTTTTACTAGAGGAAGCAACCTCTTTGGTAGAAGAGGAAGAAAAAATTACCGTACAGGAAGATGTAGGATAAGCAATTGGTGTGGTTTTAATCCTGTCCTTGAATGAAGATGCAACGAGTGAAACATTATCTTTAATCTTTCTAAAGATAGTCAAATGCTCAACCTTAACATCTTTCCACCAAGTTGTAGATTTTTCAAATTTAATCTTGCTATCAAATTGGTCCCTTGATTTATGAGAGCAAGACATTTTAGGTATATGAAGTTTAGCCTTTCATAATCTAGAGGTTCAAACCAAATTCTATTACCAACTTTGAACTTAATAACATTAATCCTTTTGGAAAAACCATGACAATACACATGTGAGCAAAAGTAGTCTATTGCGGTCATCAGTTTCTGGAGCAAATAAGATAAATTCCCAAAGAAAGCAACCAATTGTTTGAAGAGAAAGAACCTTCAAAAATTGCCAAGATAAATGAGACAATTGTTTGAAGAGAAGGAGCCTTCAAAAATTGCCAAGATAAATGAGACAACCTAGCCCAGACTGGAGAAGCAGTGAAAGATTTTGTAACAAGATTGAAGACAGGGTACCACAGTTTCATGGAAAGAAACCTTTAATCCAAGTCTAAGGGATCGAATGTAATAGTTGAGATTTGTCAATAGTCAAAGAGCACTCAATAATGAAGGATCTTATGGCATATGGATGGGTGACAAAGTGTTACCAAGAAGGGGTTTCCAATGCTTAAAAATCCAGGTATGAAGGTTAATCAAGCTTGACCAAAATTTGTGAAAAAGATAAGTCACAACAACTGATGAAAATTAAGTTTCATATTTTAAAACCTCGCCTCCTAGCTCAATTAAAGACATTAGAAGACTCATGACCATCACTTAATTGTATTGACCAAGAAATGAAGTTTAGTCACATATCGCAAGTGAAACCCTCAAAGGAAAAGAGGGTAACGCAGAGCATGGATCATCCAATGTCCCCCTATGCATATCAACTAATAAATCCTCACCCATTGAGACAAAAATAACTATGAAAGACTCACCGAGTAGCGAATAAAACATAAGCCACGTAGGAAAACGAAGCACTGATTCAATTTACAATATTATTATTCTTCTTCATCTCTTTTACTTTTTTTTTTAAATATATTTTTGTAATGAAAATATAAAAATTTAATAAAAACTATCTTTATCACTTTTTATACAATAAAATTTTAATTATTAAAATAAATTATATAATTTTCTTAATGATAAAATATTATAATTAATTAACATATTATTATAATAACAATTATAAAGTTTGATATGAAAAAATCAAAAATATTCTTTAAAATATTATTGTGGAATATTGCTTTAACTTACTATTTTAAGTTACATATATTAAATAGAAATAAATAAAAAATGATTTCCCAGTTCTCCACTCAGCATTTAAAGCCATTGCCAGTCTCAATTCACGATGTGTGATTTGATCCAGCTGCTACACTTCTGATGTGGTCTGCTCCCCAACCGCGCATGTGAAGTGGAAGGCGGGTGGATAAATTTAGTTTATTAAATATTTCATTTCCTGGAGATGCTGCCTATTAGGCTGCATGTACCGATTATTTACATCCTGCCAGCATTGGTAAACAGTGGACACGTTCCATTAGGTGTATAAAATTTTCCATTTTGTATACTCACTTAACTCAATTTGATGAATTTATATTTAGTATTCAATTGGCTGTGATGTGAAATCAAGGGTATAAAGAATATGTTGAGAATAAAGATATCCAATGCCTAGGAGGAATACCATCTTATCACACTGTGAATGCATATTCATGAGCTTTCCCTGCATGTCAATCAACTAGGTTTCCAGCTCAGCGATTTGCTTCCTCATTTTTTGGATTACACTTGCACTTCCATGGATGGGATCTTTCAATGTTGTAGTTTACTCATACACCATACTATTTAATGCATCTGCTCTTTGATAATCCTCAGAGACCCTAAAATAACAGGACAACATTAAAACCAAAGTTTACATAATCAACCATAATCTTGGGAGGCTGGGAAGGGAATTAAATAAAAATAAACAAGCATGCATACTTCAAGCATTTTGACAATATGAATGGTTCCACACACCTTCTGCGCCATTGTAAACTTGTAAGCATTGTAAACAAGCATGCATATTTCAAGCATTTTGATCATCTGATGGAAAATGAGGAGCCAACACACATTATTTGGTGTCACGTTATAGAAGGCACTGTTCTGTGTTGTTGTCCTGGGTGGTTGCCCACATAAATTAGCGGCATGAAACATGGTAGTAAAATCCATGTATCTTCCGCAATGGAAACCAACATCATAAATTCATTGCTGGGTGAATAACCATAAAACAAAGGTGACGATTACTTCATAGCTAGAGTCAACAACACATTTTCATTATCCGAATGCGCGGCCTTTGTGACCTACCACCGCCACATTTACGATGATACATTTTGCCATATATAATTGGAAGTCAACGGCGCCCCAAGTTTTGCATGGAGGTTAGATTCGGATTTGCTTACCGACAAAGTCCGCATGATGTGAGCAAAACGTGGGGAGCGACATGATGAGTGAGACCTAAAGTGTATAAATATGTAAAGAAAACTTACAGGAAGTCAAATCTAAATAGGTGGGCAAACATAGAACAAGGATATCTATTATAAGATTTTAAAAAAAACCAAAGAAAAGTAAGATGAACTAGCAGACCATCAAAACTAACACGTATCTTTAAAATATTGTTATTTTTAAAATGAGAGTGAAGTTTTATATGATAAATGTTTTTTTTATTGGTATAATCTTTTTAATTTTAGATCATTGTCCAACATTTCAAATCATCTAAAACACTGTCAATCTAGGGAGAGTCAATATTAGAACACAAGACTTCCACAGATATATCTCCCAAATGGGAAGAACACATTTCTTACAAAGATAAATATGATGAAATTCGATGAGACCCTTGAGTGAAGACATCTAAATCAAACCTTTTTTTACCAGAGGGAACAACCTCTTTGATAATAGATTGTAAGATAGAAAATTGGTGTGGTTTTAAACTTGTCCATGAATTAAGATGTAGTGGATAAAACATTATCCTTAACCTTACCAAAGATAATCAAATGCTCAACCTTTGCATATTTCCACCAAGATGCCTATTTCTCAATTTTAATCTTGTTATCAGGTTGGTCTCTTGATTTCTTAGGGCAACCATTTGCCACATGCCCATGAGCAAGACATCTTTTGTAGCTGAAATTTAGTCTTTCATAATCTAGAGGTTCAAACCAAATTCTATTACCGACCTTGATCTTAATAACTTTTGGTAAGGCTTTTGAGAAATCCATGACAATGCACATGCGAGAAAAGGTAGTGTACATGTGGTCATCTGTCTTTAGATCAAGTGTGATAGATTCCCAAAGAGAGAAACCAATGGCTTGAAGAGAAGGAGTCTTTCAAAATTGCAAAGGCAAATGAGGAAACTTGACCCATACTAGAGCAATATTGAAAAATTTGTAACAAGGTTGAAGGACCATCTTTGATAGAAGAAGAAGAAAAAATTGTCACGGATGAAAACATTGTAAGATAAACAATTGGCATGGTTTTAACTTTGTCCTTGAATGATGATGCAATAGGTGAAACATTATCCTTAACCTTACCAAAGATAATCAGATGCTCAACCTCAGCATCTTTCTACCAAGTTGTATATTTTCCAAATTTAATCTTGATATCAGCTTGGTCACGTGATTTTATAAAGCAATAATTTGCCATATGCCTGTGAGTAAAACATCTCCTACATTTTTGATTTAACATTTCATAACCTAGTGGTTGAGACCAAATTTTATTGCCGACCTTGATCTTAATAACTTATGGTAAGCCTTTTGATAAATCCATGAAAATGCACATGCAAGTAAAGGTAGTTTACATATAGTCACCAGTCTTTGGAGCAAGCAAGATAAATTCCCAAAGCGAGGAACCAATGGATTCAAGAGAAGGAGCCTTCCAAAAAATTAAGGTAAATGAGACAACTTAACCCATAAGGGAGCAACAATGAAAGATTCGATAACAATATTAAAGTAGGGTACCACAATTTTAGGTAAAGAAAAGCATTATCCAAAGTCCAAGGGAATGAATGCAACAACTAATCTCTGTTAGTAGTCGAAGAAAACACAATAATGAAGAATCCATTGGCACATGGATGGATGACAAACATGTTGGCAAGAAGGTGTTTCCAATGGTTGGAAATCCATGCATGAAGGTTAATTGCACTCAGGCAAAATTTATGAAAGTGACAAATCACAACAACTGACATAAACCATGCTTCATATTTTAAAACTTAATCTCTTAGCTCAATCAAAAAGAGATTAGAAGAGCCATGAACCATCCCCTGATTGTCCTAACCAAGAAATGAAGTTGAGTCACATATTGTTGGTGAAACCCTCAAAGGAGAAGAGGGAAAGGTAGAACACAAATCAACTAGCAACATCCTATGTGTATTAGCTAATAAATCCTCCCCCATTGAGACGTAGGAAAAAACATCGTAGGACTTGTAGGGTAGCAAAATAGTCAGAGGGCGTGCTTGAAAACCAAACTCCAACTCCATTTATAATGTTATTTGTCTTCATGTTTTTATCTTTTTTCATAAATATATATTTTTAATGGTAATACTATAAATAGTCAATAAAAGTTATATTTATTATGTTCTATACAATAGAATTTTCTTATTAGTCCTTGCCAAAGTAGGGTGTTATAACTTTCAATTGAAGTAATCATTTTCTTGGTTGTAGCCAACCATAACGTTTGAATTGACATAGTACTATAGAAATTGTAAAGTTTGACATGCAAAAATTTAAAAATATTTTTAAGGTATTATTGTGGAATATTTCATTTTAAATAAATATCCTTTTTAGACTAATATGACAACTTAACTTGATATTTGAAATTGCATGTCTTAAATATAAATAAATAAATAATGATTTTCCACTTCTCCACTCGTTAACATTTAAAGCCACTATCAATCCTAGTTCTCAATGTGTGTTTTGATCTAACTTATACACTAATGAATATGATGTGGCATGATCCCCCACTGCACATATGAGTAAGAGCAATGGATGGGGAAGGTGGGTGGATAAATTATGTTTATTAATTATTAGATTTCATGGAAAAAACCCCATGTTAGACTACATGTACCAATTGTTTACATCCAACACACATTGGTAAATAGTGGACATATTCAACTAATTATATAAAATTTGACATTTTTTTGGCAAAAAAAGTACCTTAGTTATCTCAATTTGATGAATTTATATTTCCCATAGAAAGAATTGATCCACTTCCTCATACATTATGATGTGCAATCATGGGGATAAATAACATGTTGAGAATGAAGATATACAATTCCTTGGAGGAATACAATCTTATCATACTGTAAACACATATTCATGAGCTATGCTTGCATAGCTATCAACTAGGTTTCTAACTCAGCAACTTGATTCCTCATTCATTAGATTGCACTTGCACATCCATGGATGGGATCCTTCAGTGTTGAAATTGCTTCATACACCATACTATTTGTGATGCATCTTCTCTTTGATAATCCCTTAGACCCTAAAATAATATGAGAACAGTAAAACCAAAGTTTACATAAACCCCCATAATATGGGGGGCAAGGGGCGGGGTTGGAAAGGGAATTAAATAAAAATAAATAAGTAAACATACTTCAATAATTTTGACAATATGTCTCATTCCAAACACCCTATACACACATTGCAAACTAGTCTAGGCTATCTGATGGAAAATGAGCAATCAACACACATTTTTATGAACATTTCTTGTGTTTCAATCTACCCTTACTAATATTTTGATCTATGTTTCTTTCTAGCCTAGCATTCATCCTTAAAAATTGTGTTTTTTTCCATGTGCACATTGCACATAATCCACCATGTATATTACAAGTTTCCTACACACCATCCTTATCTTTAAATTGTAACACTATCAAGTCATGGTGAGAATGTCTCACTCACAGGCTTCCATCTGTAGTCAACCTTGGTTTGCCTTGATTGAATGAATGCAATAAGTGGAGGGGCCAAAAAGTGGAAACAACTAAAACATTTTTTTGGTAGAGTGCATGGAAACCAAAATGAATATCCATTTTAAAGGAGATAGATATTGAAGCATAAAAATAAATTTGTTCTAAATAGATATCCATCTAGAAATATCCATTTATAAAAAAATATCTATTTAGGATGGATATCCATTTTGGGAAGCTTGATTTTTATGTATTATATTTAGTAATGTATGAGTTTACATTTCATTTTATTTTATATTAATATAATTTAAATTTATTTTGCTAAATAAAATAAATTAGGAACACTGTGGTATTCTAATTCAATTTCAGAGTTGTAGGAGGTATAGTTTAGAAGATAGTTATTAAAAATCTAATTTAGTTAGAACTTAGTCATTCTTAGGATTTAAATATTGATTGCAAGGTTATATGTATATATAATATTTGTATACAACATCTATTTTGTTAAAATTAATGGTTTTTTTTTGTTGTTTTTTTAACTTCTAAATTGATTTCTTGCATTTTTAATAGTTCTATGTATGCCCAAAAAAATTAAAAACTTCTCCTCGCTAAGAGATAGTAAGAACTAAAAGGATATTGACATGTGAATTCACATACATGCTAATTGAATTCACATTAAAGTAAAAATTTGGTGGCTATATGTGATATATTTAAATATTTAATGTAAATGATGGCTTGAAGAGAAGGAGTCTTAAATTTTTTAAAAGGTAAATGAGGCAACTTGACCCATACCGAAGCAGATGTGAAAGATTTGATAACAAAATTGAAGGCATGTTACCATGGTTTCATGAAAATAAAAGCTTTATCCAAATTCTAATGGCCCAAATGCAATAATTAATTTTTTTTAGTAGCCAAAGAACACCTAATAATCAATAAGCCTTTGGCACATGGATGGATAACAAATGTGTTACCAAGAAAGGTTTTTCAGTGCTTGGAAATATGAGAATGAAAGCTAACCACAGTAGGCCATAATTTTTTAAAATGACAAATCACAATAACTGATGAAAACTAGGCTTCATATTTAAAAATCTCACCTCATAGCTCAACCAAAGGGACATTAGAAAAGCCATGAACTATCCCCTAATTGCCCTGACCAACAAATGAAACTGAGTCACATATCACAAGTGAAACCATAAAATATTTATTTTTAATTTCAAAAATATTAAATTTATAAAATAACACATTGTCATTTTGCACATGTGATGGGACAAATTAAATTTCCATTTCAATAATTTTAATTATGTTATAAATTTTGAAAGCCTTTCCCATGTCCCATGTCTACTTTATTGTAGAGACATCCTAACATGACAACACTTTTAGTCAGGTAATCTATATTATTGGACCTAAAAAATTATTGAGCACAATGAATGCAATTATGATTTCAACAAATGCATTGTCTTCCAAACACTAGAGTTCCAAATTTTGTTTATTTTTACAGAATCATACAACATATCTTGCTCATGGTTATGGTCATAGTGAGACATATACATAATCATTATGGATTAACAAGGTTTTATGTTATGTAAAACATCATATAAATTTGTTCTTCATAATCATTTAAATTTTAAGCATGCAAAGAAAATACTAGTTTGAGTCTTTTAAATTGTCATGATGACTTCTAAGACATAATATTTAGCTTTGTCTACCTAATGTGAATTATAATTTTTATGGGATAAAACCTTTGCTCCTCCAAAAATAAAATAGAAAACTAGAGAGCCGAACCAAGGAGACCCTATTACAGTGAGACCCTAATCACCCCTAGACACCAAAAGTGAATGACTGTGTAGATAAATTAATTGCATTCTTGATGAGATTGGAAAATGAAAGAAAGAGGCATGAATTGGGTGAAAACCAGGCAGCTAAATACTAAAGTGATGTCGAGGCCACTATTTACGGTACATAAAGCTCAAGAGCTACACATATGATCATAGAAATCATGACTATTTGAAATGCCAATGAATATTGAAGGCTTTAACAAGATAAATAGACCACAATTTAACACCAATAGATTTAGAATGGGTAAAAAGAAGATGAGCTTGGTCCCATAGCAGGCACAAAAAGATGTCAAGAGAGTATGACTAGTAACACAAGCTACCATTGTGAAAAAAACAACACCACTAGTATAAGGGGTGAGTGTTGCCTAAATGAATGTAGAGGTGCTTGAAAATATGTTCTATTGAGACATGAAATTTCCCAAAGAGGTATTGATGGGAGAAAATTGGGCATAGTTCATGCATAAATACCACCTAAAAGAGTACAACCACCAAACATCTAGTAATACACATGACATAATGCAAGTCTGGATGGTAGACACAAGGGTAAAGCCTCTAAAAGGTGTAGTGTTGTTCGATATATCAATTTAAGAGAAACTAAAGACCACCAGCATGATGAAACTCTATGAGTTATCAAGTTTTAGGAAGCTAAAGGAACTCGTGCAGTTTATCCTCTCGCACATCCATGAGGATAGGTTATACTTTGTAGGGAGGTGCATAAGGTTATCGATAAACCTCATTAGCTAGATCACCAGACTCCCAAGATCTATTGTAGACATCCCTTAGATGATGGTAGATAATGTAGAAGTTGAAAGGGTTGGGAAGATCCTAGGTTACTAAAAAGGAGGCTTCATATTCCCTATAAAAGACATCCACAATCCAAGGATGAGGGCAGTTACGTGCGTGGTAAGTTCCAAATTATGCCCAGGTAGTTGGTGGGTGGATATAACAAAGACCTACTTGTGCAGCACTTACCACATGGTGTAGGGGATGAAATTTAACATTGCCAAGTTCATCATATAAGACATAATTAAGAATGTGCTTGAATGTCACACAAAAAAAGAAACCTTTCAATGGGGTTCCATGTTGATCTTGATTGTGATGGAGGAGATCAACATGTCTAATGGTGATGAGGACAACCTATGGGTCTTCCCAGTGCACAATGACTCCCTGGCACTGAAATCCATAAAGGGTTTCTAATGGTTGATAAAGGTGATGGCAATAAAGGGTTTCTAATGGTTGGAAATCTAGGCATGAAGGTTAATTGCACTCGACCAAAGTGACAAATCATAATTACTAACCAATACCAGGCTTCATATTTCAAAGCCTCACCTCCTAGCTCAACCAAAAGTACATCAGAAGAGCCATGAACCATCCTCTGATTACCCTAGCCAAGAAACGAAGTCGAGTCATGTATCACAAGTGAAACCTTCGAAGGAGAAGAGGGCAAGGTAGACCATGGATCAACCAACAACAACTTATACACATCATCAAATAAATGCTCCCCAATTGAGATGCAGATAAAAATCCCATGAAGGACTCATAAGATAGAGAAGAAGATAGAGGTCACCTCAGAAAACCAAACACTAACTTAATTTACAATGTTATTATTCTTCATTTTTTTTTTCATTTTCTAATTAAATATATATTTTTAATGAAGATACTATACAAATTTAATAAAAACTATATTTATCACCTTCTATATGGTAAAATTTTAATTATCGAAACAAATTATGTAATTTTTTGATTAATTCTTGTCAAGGTAGGGTATTATAGTTTTTAACTGAAGAAATTATTTATTAGTTGTATCTAGTCATAACATTTGAATTGACATATTATTATAATAATTGTAAAAATTAGAATGCAAAAATCTAAAAATATTCTTTGAGGTATAACTGTGGAGTACTTCATCTTTAAAAAAAATTCCTTTACAAATTAATCTAACACCTTAACTTACTATTTTAAATTGCATGTCT
The DNA here is from genome assembly GCA_037957365.1 of Torreya grandis. Classification (NCBI taxonomy): domain Eukaryota; kingdom Viridiplantae; phylum Streptophyta; class Pinopsida; order Cupressales; family Taxaceae; genus Torreya; species Torreya grandis. The sequence goes on from JARHVA010001832.1 coordinate 736,028, forward strand.
TAAATAGAAATAAATAAATAAATAATGATTTTCCACTTCTCCACTCATTTACATATATAGCCATTGTCGGTCTTAGTTGTTGATATGTGTTTTAATCTAGCTTCTACACTTTAAATACGACATGGTCTGTGCCCCCACCACATATATGAGTAAGAATAATGCAAGGGAAAGGCAACTGAATAAATTTAATCTATTAAATATTATATTACCTGGAAATAAACACTTGTTAGTTTACATATATTGATTGTTTGCATCCATCCAACATTAATAAATAGTGGAAACACTCAATATATTTTCCCCATTTTGTATGGCAAAAAATACATCAATAATCTCAATTTGATGAATTTATATTTTGCATAGCAAATCCCATAGAAAGAATGGATCCACTTCCTTGTGCATAATATATTCAATTGATTGTGATGTGCAATCATAAGGATAAAGAACATGTTGAGAATCAAGATATCCACTATGAGGAATACAAATTTATCATACTCCGAATACACATTCATGTGCTATGCTTAAATTGCTATCAACTACGTTTCTAGCTTAACAATTTGCTTCCTAATTTATTAAATTGCACTTGCACTTTCATAGATGATATCCTTCAATATTTCAGTTGCTTCATACACCATGCTGTTTACTGCATATGCTCCTTGATAATCCTCCAAACCCTAAAAAAAACATGTTAAAACCAAAGTTGACACAATCAACCATAATAAAACCAAAGTTGACATAATCAACCATAATAATGTGGGGTTGGGAAGGGAATTAAATAAAAATAAAGACAATTTGACAATAAGACTAGTTCCAAACACACTATACACTGTTGCAAACTTGTTTGGATCATATGATGGAAAATGAGGGGTAAATACACATTTTTATGAACATTTCTTGCTTTACAATCTACAAGACGTGTCGTTCACGTTGAGGATGGCATCACTCTTTCGTCATGTAGCTACCCTCATTTTACTCACATCGTGTGGTCTCTGTCGGCAACTAACTCCGAATCTAACCTCCATTAACTTGCAAATATATATGGAAAAATGTATCATCGTACATGTGGAGGCGGCTCGTCGCCGTCGGATAAGGAAAATGTGTTTTTGACTCTGGCCATGAAGCATTCGTAAATTTGTTTTATGGTTGTTCACCCAGCAATGAATTTCTGATGCGGGTTGCCATTGCGGGAAATTCAAAAGCCATGGGCGCTGTGTGGAATTTACTACTTTGTTTCATGGCGCTGATTTATGTGGGCGACTGCCAAGGACAACAGTACAGAACACTGCCTCATCTCTCCTCTGCTCTGCTAAATTCTACTGGTTGGAAACCCAACAACAACACATTCTTGACTTCCTCAGACGGTACGTTTTGCGCTGGGTTTTATAACGTGACATCAAATGCTTATGCCTTTGCTGTGTGGTATGCCAATGATTCAGAGCGCACTGTGGCGTGGATGGCATATTCAACTTCTCTTGTGGGCGCTAATTCTTCTTTGACGTTGAAAGACGGGGTTCTCTCCGTTTCAGATGAGAAAGGTGTAATTGCTTGGCGGAGTAAAGCCACGCCTAATTCTAATGATGCAATGGACCTTGTTTTGCTGGATTCTGGTAATTTGGTCTTAATTAATACAAGCCAGACCCCTCGGTGGGAGAGCTTTAAGGAATTTCCTACATTTACTCTTCTTCCAACACAGATCTTTACCAGCGAAGACGCCTTGCAGTCGAGAATAGCAAACGGCACTTATGCCAGCGACAACAACTACTACTCTCTTTCTTTAGAGAAACAGTATAACAAACTTTCCTTGTATTATATGAGCGAACAGGAAGGACCGGCGCAGAAATGGTACTGGCAGTCAATCGGTAACTTTCCGGCAGTTGCACTGGACAGTTCCGGATTTCTAAATACAAGCAACATGGATACAAATACGTTGATCATGGCGTCCGACCGTGGCGACGAGGATCGCTTGAGAAGACTCACTTTAGAGAGCAACGGAAACCTTCGAATGTACAGTCGGCAACGGAATTCCCCATCTTCTTCATGGAATGTGGTGTGGCAAGCCGTCTCAGAACACTGCACAATCCACGGGACTTGTGGAGAGAACGCTGTGTGTAAGGTCAACCAGGACTGGGAACCAACATGTTTCTGTCCGCCTGGTTTCGACCCCAGCCCTACCGACACTCGAACCTGCAAGCCGCACAATGATATCAAGGGCGCCACCAATGTAACATTTGTGGCGCTGGACTACGTCAATTTTGACGGGTTAAACTCAACAGATTCGATTGTCACAAGATTACAAGACTGCATAGATTTTTGTACGATGAACAGCAGCTGTATGGGTTTCGCACACAAACTGGACTACGGACACTGTGTCTATCAGTCCGGCAAATTGCTCAACGGATACTGGTCTCCAGAAGCGCAAACGCGCATGTATTTGAAGGTCTCTGCAAGGGGGGAAGAAGCCCCAAATCTCTTCAATGGACTACTCTCAGTAGTCGGAATTGTTTGTCCGACTCTTCTAGAGCTACAAGTTCCTCCCAAGGATTCGGACCACTCAACTCGAGATCTGATCATAGTCTGCTTCTTGTTCGGCGCGGAGCTGTTGTGCGGCGTTTTTGCTTTCTGGGCGTTTCTGAGGAAATACTCCAAGTTCAGAGACATAGCCCAAATATTTGCGCTAGATCTTCTTCCCTCCGGCGGGCTTAAGAAATTCACGTACGCAGAGCTGAAAGCAGCCACCAATAACTTCAGCAACATACTGGGCCAGGGAGGATTCGGGCCTGTGTACAGGGGCCTTCTGCCGGATCAGAGGCAGATTGCAGTGAAGAAACTGGAAGGCCTTCAACACGGGGAGCAGCAATTCTGGGCAGAGGTGACCACTATAGGGCGGATTCATCACCTCAACCTGGTTCGCATGTGGGGATTTTGTGCAGAAGGCAAGCAGAGACTGCTTGTGTACGAGTACATCCCCAACGGCTCGCTAGAAAGGCATCTGTTCGGCACGGAAGGGGCTAATGTAATGGAGTGGGGTATACGATACCGCATAGCATTGGGGGTAGCGAGGGCCATAGCCTACCTGCACGAGGAGTGCCTGGAATGGGTCCTTCATTGTGACATCAAGCCAGAGAACATCTTGGTGGACGAGAGTTTTTGTCCCAAGGTTTCCGACTTCGGGCTTGCGAAACTGATGGAAAACGAGCGCAGTCTCAACGTGTCGACAGTCAGGGGGACCCGTGGATACCTTGCGCCGGAGTGGTTTCAAATCCATCCGATCACTGCAAAGGCTGATGTGTATAGCTTTGGAATGGTGCTTCTGGAGATGGTTAGCGGCAAAAGGAATTTGGTCATCTCCAATTCGGCTGACGAGGGCAGTGATTGGTATTTTCCCGAGTGGGCATTCGACATGGTGGTGATGGAAAGGAGAGTAGCAGAAGTGGTGGATAACAGACTGAGCGGGGTAACGGAAAATCGGAAAGAGTTGGAGGCGGTAGATAGAGTAGTGAAGACGGCGCTGTGGTGTATACAGATTCGACCGGAGGATAGGCCTTCGATGGGTAAAGTGGCGAAGATGTTGGAAGGCACCATAGAAATTGAGGACCCTCCAAAGCCCTCTCCATTAGGGCAGAATGTTGGAGGTGCAGAACCTCCTTATACCGGCATGCTAACCATCCAAACGTCTGCGCTTAGCCGTTTCTAGGCGGTGAACGTGAACGCAATAATTTCATGCGACTGTTTATAAAAACAATGCTACGGACGTTACGCTTTGCCAGGTAGACATTAGGCCTGCAAGAACTGTGACGTCGATCCTTTTTCATCGGAAGCTTAGACTAACAATAGGTGGCAATAAGATGTGGACAACTAAAGATATCTCCTCCACATTCATTAATGATAAAATTGTATAATTTTAAAGGAGATGTGTACTTGTTAATTATTGATTTATCTCCTCCACATTCAGTAATGATAAAATTGTATAATTTTGAAGCAAATGTGTACTTGTCAATTATTGATTTATATTAAGTGTTATGGTATATTTGACTGTCTTTTAATTTTCTTTTGCTCCTCTTTTAAGATTTTAAAGTTATTTGGTGATGTTATCCCAAAAAAATTATGGTTGTATTAATTTTACTAAAAGCATGTTCATTATAGTATTGCGGGTTAAAAAAATTAGAGTGTTTTTTTTGGATATGTTTTCAATTAATTCAAGTGTACGTATTAATTTTATTTTATTGTTTTAAATTTTGTTACATTATTTGATATATATTTGTGTTAATAATATTTTAATTTGAATATAAGTCATTTATAATTACATAAGTATCTAGAAATTATTTGAAAAAAAACATAGAATTTATTGTTCATAATAACTTAATGAACATTTATAAATTCAAATGGAGCCTCGACAAACATTTAAAGAAGTCACATAATCATTCATTGTAAAAGTATGGTTCAATATATTAGTGACACAATGTATTATATTAATTTTCGTCACTATGAATTATTATACTTATTAAAGTTTTATTTTAGATATTGCACTTCCTTGAGGGCACTAATAAATATTAAGAAAGTGGAACTATTCCCCGATGTAAACAAATAGGTTTCCTTCCCGATTAAGATTTAGCTATGTAATTAGGGTAAGGAAAAGAAATATACTTTTCTAATGAATAGAACAAAGTTTCATAAAAATAATCAAGGTTTTGGAGCCTTGGTTCTGATGGAAAAATTAGTAAATATTTTATTTCCTTCCTAATACTTCCCAAAAACATAGTGTCTACGCTTTCGAGGCCGCAAATTTCTAAGGTTTTATTTGTCTTACTACAAAACCTTGCTTTCCACAATAAATTTCAATGACTAATTCTAAATATCTTAATATTCGAGATATATTTACAACACCTTTTTGTATTTATTGCTTGGGTGTTTGGATATTTAATTAAGTCTTATCTATCATTTTAAAAATAATTAAATCACTTAAATGTTACTAGATCTACACAATAAGGTCTTACCTTACCACTGGGTATACTTATTAATTGTCTCATTTGTTCAACATGTTTGTCGATTCCATTAAAAGTTGGCTTCTTTAATGGGGCAATTTGTTGGTTCAAAGAATTGCTTTTACCTTTTATGAGATTAAGTGATTTAGGTTTAAGTGGCCTTTTGACAAGATATTAAAACTTGTGGACTTGAGTTAGGAAAAGTGAAGATGATCCAAGTAAGGCATTAAATTTTGCTTTCAACTCTTGGATTTTATAATCCATTTTTTGAAGGGTTTCGGTATCCTTAAGGGTCTTAATTTGTTAATTATTTACTTTGAGAAGTATTTTTTCTATTTGATTTAGACTAATGTCTAATTTTTTTGATTTAATATTTGAGTTGGTTGAGACAATCAGAAGAGAGTTTTTAATTAGATAACCACCTTATCTACTTTAATATTAAATGGAACACACCTCAAATGATGCCAACCTCCACTTGATTTTATCTTAATACTTTTAACCTTGAACATGAAATAATAGTGGGGCATATTATTAGAATTTAGAACCTGGTTCTCCAATTAAAAGGGGATACTAGTTGGATCTAGTGGTAGTCAGATGTTCTTGCTCACACTACCACCTTTCTTTGAATCTATGGTAAATAAGGGGCCTCTTTCTAATGGTGCCTGCATAATGCTATGAACCATGAATATCTTTGGGTTTCACGAGAGCCGAAGCTATCCCATTTCAATGTTCTTAAAACTTCAAACTCAAGTAGCACATTAGAGACATTCTCCAAGTTAAGGAGGCTCACAAGGCTAGAAGAGCCCAACTGAGAGCTCATATGCATTGGTTTAAAATAGAAGACAAAGTCTAAGTATTTTTTTGCCCTTCTCCACTCCAAGAGAGCTTCTAATAGAATTAAAGCTATCAAAGAAGGAAATGCTCAACTTACCATACTTATTCACATTCTAAAATATTTTGTTCATCATTAACATGGTGTGTTTTTAGCACATGCATCATTTCCAAGACAGGGGATAACTCTCCATTAATGGCTCTAAGTGGTACCCTTTAAAGATTCCAATTTGTAAAGGATTACCTATGATAGGCCGTTATCTCTCAATAACCTCCATGAGGCTGTTAAGCATATGGCAGTTGATAAATCTCCAAGAATTGACAGTTTCCTATATAAATTCTACCAGACCCTTTGGGAAACTATTTGCCTTGATCTTTACAAGGTTTAGTCTGAAGTTGTTTTAACTAACTCCTTGGGACCCCTTATAAATCAGGGTAACATTAAGTTTATTCCAAAGGCTGGTGACCCTGAAATTATAACCACTTAGAGGCCTATTACTTTTCTCATTATCTCCTACAATATTAATGCTAAAGCCTTAGCCCTTAAGGTCAAGCACATTCTTCCTTTAATTTTTGGGAGTGAACAAACTCGATTTATTCAACACAATTTCATTTTAGATAATGTCATTGCCATTTGGAAAGGTATAAAATGGGGTCAACTCTCTAATCAAAAATTTCCATTTGTCAAGATTGATTTTGAGAAGGCCTATGATCATATTGAGTGGTCTTTCATTCTGGCCATGTTGCAATCCATTGGCTTTGGTCCCAAATTTATTCAAAGATTTAATATGCTCTTTTAGGATGTTGGGGCTTTATTATAATTAATGGCACCTAATATTCTCAGTTTAAACTTCATCATTCTATCCAATATGGATGCCATTTAACCCCTTATTTATATGTCTTATTAGTAGAAGGATTTAGCTAACTACACTGCCATGGGTTTGGTGAAAGGCATTTCCCTCCCTCAATTTGATAGACATATTTTGAATGGCCATTTCATAGATGACTCTTTTCTCACTCTTCAAGAGGAAGAAGAGGTAGTTAAGAATGCTATGAAATGCATCCATTTCTTTTATTTGGATTCAAGCTCATCTATCTAATGGAGAAATAATCAATGCTACCACTAGTCTCTGGGTCCCAAATATCTTTGGCTAAAGGGATATCAATGAAAGTGGCTTTTACTAGGAGTGAAGTTTAATTTTATTGGCATACCTTTTGATTTTTGGGCTTATCCCTTTGAACTATGGTGTTATGTGGTACAAAGAGTTGAAAAAAAATCATTTTAGATCACAAAGCCTTTATCTCTTGTTGGAAAATTTTAGATTTGTTCAAAAGTTTTGACAGCTACTCATGTGTATTATTATTCTTGTTGGGCCCCTTCTAGTGCTGTTTACAGTAAGTTAGAAAAACTCCTAAGATATTTTCTATGGGCTAATTCTAAGTGCCATAGGGGCTTCCATAGAGTTTCATGGAACATATGTTGTTGACCCAAGGAAGTTGGTGGTCTAGGCCGGTTAGACATCAAGATTCAAGGCCATTCTCTTGGTGTCAAATGGATTATTATAGGTCCTATTAGGGACAAATCCTGGAAGATTCTTCTACACCATTGTATTTCTTAGGGGCTTCCATGTGGTAAAAAAGCATGGTGAGGTATGGGACTTCACTCCCTACTCATTACCCTGGTGTCAGTTAAAATCAAGGGTACCTTTGTTGTTCAAAGCCTATGGAAAGCACGGGAGAAGCTTAAGCCTCATTTTACTTGGGTAGGTGAGGGTTTAAAGAATGGCCTCTCCATTAATTCCTAGTATATTTGGTGGTCACCTTGTTTAAACTTTCATAATGTTCCCTTTTCCTTAGTCCCTTGGGTTAAAGGGTTATCAGTTTTCAAAAAAGGTGTGAGATTTATAAGTGATCTCTTTTACAAAGAAAATTAGGCCTAGCTCACTTGGCAAAAAATTTAGAATAGATTTCATTTAAATAATTCAGATGTAGAGGCTAAGTAGAAATTCAAGGTTTTATACCTGATGAATATTTACATAAAATTTGGGTCAAATCCCTTTGTTCCTTGGTGGAAGGACTAGCATTGGCCTACAACCACCCCTTTACTCGATACTCCCCTCGACTGGGTTATAAGTTGATATCCCCTCAACATATTCCTAATGAAATTCTTAACCTTAGATGAAATATCCATTCCAAACATGGGGTTTAGGCCAAATGCTTTAACATTGTATGGATTGTTATCACTGAGCCCCAAAAAGCTCATTTTTTATAGCATCTCCTTTAGTAGGGCTTGCCTGTGGGTGACTGACTCAAGAATTTGGGAGTTTCAAGCCCCATTTGCCCATCTTGTCGGCAATAATAGACTATTAAGCACATTTTTTGGTTTTGGTCTCATGCATAATCTACATGCCACTGAATTCATTCCCTTTTTTAGCCCTTTTGACATGCACTCTTAATGTGAAAATGGATCTCTTAGGGGACTCAATTCTGTTGCCTGCAAAATATAATAGATTTTGGTAGATGTTTTGAGCTAATATTTTATTTCAAATATGGAAAGCTATAAATTATGGTTGTTTTAATCATGAAGAGCTGAAATGTAGTTTTTATATTACTAACAAAATTACTTTTTTATTTAATATCACTCTTCATATCAAAGTCAAACTAATAAATTCCACTTGGTGCTTAACCACCTCCAGTGTCTACTCGACCATTGTGGAAATGCCTCATGCACGGTTAATCATAAACTTCCTAATCTTACATAGTATCTGATGCCTCTCCAAGGATAAGGGCGTGAACCATGGTGGCAACATTCTAGAACCAAATGAAGGAGTCCTTATCCTCCTTAATCACCACCTAAATGGGATTCCCCACGATGTGGTAGTCTGAGTGGCTCTTCTAGATTTGAAGGTGATGATAGGGGTTAGGGCTATCCTCCCCCAACTCATGATGGTGACATTAATGGCTTGGGTCCTTCCCCCCAAGGTAAATTTCTATGACTAACTCTAACACTCTCTCCTAAAAGAAACCAAGATGAGGTATTAGAAGCTTAGAAAATGATGAGTGGGATCCCTTACCTACGGATGAAGACCATCTTACTCTGGGAGGATGGGGTGATAAGCCTCAGGACCCACTGTCTCCACTACCTCCTATGACATCCTTATTTGATTCGAATGCTTAATTGTCATTTTTTTATTACTTTCTAATGATTTCTCTACTTTATTATTAAATTGTTGATGTGATGTTTCTTTTTATGTGTATGGTCATTTATTGACCACCTTTTAGACTTTTCCCAAGGTGTTTTCACCCTCAGTATGATTATGATCATGAGATGTGACTTTTCCACCTATTTTTTGTATGATTAGCATTGTACCATATCTTTATTTGATTAATATATAGATACACTATTCAATCATAAATATATGAGTAAATAAAATTACAAGATGATAGTGGGATATATAATTTAAACTTAGATATGTATTTGAAAAATGTTGTAACTCCTTTTTAGTATTTATTATATAAAAATATAACTTTGAATGATATTGATGTTATTTATTATATTGTAAGTGATCTATGAGAAGCTACATAGAGAGACACACACAAAATTATATTGAGTTCCTTTGTAATTTATGGATGTCCACACAATAACATTATCCAAACACCTCCATATAAACCCTTGCATAATACATTTCTCGTGTAGTGATAGGATACACTACGCAAATCACAATAAAAAACCCATTCTTTAAACACCTCCCTACAACTCTTAAACATCATGCCACATATTTAAAATGCCCACTTCACCTTATGGTCATGAAGCACGTAAGTGACAATGGCTTAAACCTTACATGGTTGAGGGGTGCACCCTGTGAAAATTTTCACTAAATAATTTTTTTTTTTGATTCGTGAAACTTAGTGTTCTACATGACATGACATCATATCATCTTAAAAAAACATGAGAATTACCACGCTTAACCACAGAGTATGTAGATTCGCTACACCTCACCTCTCAATATTATAATTTGTGTGCAACACTCAAAATACTTAAATGGACATGTAATAATAGTGTGCCATATTTTCCATGAGAATTAATATTCCCAAAGCGTGATCCATTAAAAAAATCTATCAATGTGCCATGCATTTATGGGTCAAGCTACATCACCGTAAGAAGTTGAAGTGGCATGTATCAAATTTCAAATGGTTCGACTTTTATAATGTTATTTTAGCTTTTATTATTTTATAATTTATGTATAATATTTGTAGCATTAGATAGCAAGAAGATAGCGTAAATAAAATAGATATATACATCTCAAGAGTATTTTATACACAAAACATACAAATTAATATTATTTTTAAATTTTATTACTTTCTATATTATATATTTTATTTAATATATTTCTTCCACATATGTATATATAAACCTGTCATTTCATATTCTCCGGTCCTTCCGCATTCCCACACCCCTCAACATCTTAAAGCCCTGATAATTGCTATTAGATAAGTTCATCTTATATATTTTATTGAATAAGGTTAAAGTATTTAAAAATCAACACCAAATCAAATGATCCTTCAGGGTATATACTATGTCCTTTCATTAAAATTTAAATGGTGAAAGAAAATAAAGTACAAGATCATGTCAAAATTATGATTAAGAATGAGACTAAAAAGAATCTTTAAAAATAAAAGATATTTTTACTCCATTAGTTCTTTAAATTTTTTAAATGAGTGGTTCTATTAATTTATACAACATATAATTTTTTGATGGTTGAGTCACTCTATTTTAAATAAAAATAGATATTTTTATATTAAAAAAATACAAATATAATAAATAATTAATTATATTAATTAGAGTCATAATATTTTTTTTATGAATGATTTATTTTTATGAAAAGATGATCAAGACTTAAATTATAAAATTTTATTAACCTAACAAAACATCGTGAAACACTCGTACTATGTGGGAGAAAGATAAGACATGAATAATATGATCTCATTTAAGAAAAAATTATAAAAACCTCAACTAGGAATCATCTCAAAGTAACATAAAGTAGGGAAATTTTGAAATATAGTCTACAAAATCCTTGATAAGTACTTCACAACCACGAACATTATGAATAGAAAGGATCCTTGGTAAAGGCATTAAAGACCATAACAAAAATTTAAAACTTTTTATGAAACAATTTTTTTTCAGTCTTTGTAATTCCATGTTACAAAAGTTGTAGGGGAAGAGCTGTGGTCCCATAAGCTCAGGTTTTCCGATGAGAAGAAACATGTGATTACCAAGGATGAGTTTATGACAGTAGAAAGAAAAAAATGACCAGTTTTATAGTTCGCCATAGCAGCCAAATGAGGGTTGAATTTTAGGTTTAGTGAACCCTTAGTACGATTGCAATTGCAAGATATCATAATAGAAAACTTTATTTTTAAAAGTTTTGAATTATTCTCTTAATTTTAACTTATTTAAGATTCAATATCATAATTCAAGGATAATTGTTAAGTATAATTGTAATTTAAATTGTAAGATATTATAATAGTTTTTTTTTTTTTTTTTTTCAGTTTTGAATTATTCTCATAATTTTAAGTAAGTTATTAAAATTCAATATCATAATTTAAGGATAATTGTTAAATATGATTGCAATTCAAATTGTAAAATATCATAATCGATTTTTTTTAGTTTTGAATTATTCTCATAATTTAAATTATGTAAGTTACTAATATTTAATATGATAATTCAATGACAACTGTTAAGAAGTTGGTCATGTACATTAATTTTGTAAATAATAGTTTATTTTTCTATTATTTATAAATAATTTTCCTTTTTTTTGATGTAAAATATTTTGGAGATTGAAAATTCATTTCATAACTAAATTAAGAATGAAAGTATAGGAACATGATTACAAATTCATTTTATAAATTATAGTGGACTTAACTAACATCTATACAATGTTTAAAATGATGATTTTTTTTACATACAAATTTAAGTGATGATAAATGATATATTATTTAAATTATAATTTTATATTATGATTAATAATTTTTTTTGAAATAACAAATATTGTATGTATTCTATAATTTTAACACCAAATATTAAAGAATATCCTATTACATGTTCTCATAAAATATTCTATTTATATCAATATTATAATTAAAAATTTATGAATTTATATAACTTAAAGAAAATAGTTTTCAAATAATTAATTTTTGTTGGTGAATTTATATTGTAACTAAAAGACAAGAGTACATTATGTTCTCATATAACTAAGGTTTCAAGATCTAACACATTATACATTTTACGATGTAACTGAATTTATCACAAGAGGTCATAAAATACATTTTTTAAACTTATGACTAAAACTTAACCTTTGCAATACCAATAAGTGTGCATTAAAGTATCAATACTTGAATCTTACTTATCAAGATGTGATTAGTTACTTTTAATTTTATAGAATAAACACAGAGCAAATATTAGAAACTACATGTTCAACTTATGGAAATCAATATAGTCCATCAATAAAAACCATGTTAACAAAAGCCCCATTCCGCAATCTAAACATACACAACTATTAAGACCTTTCCCCAACAAATTAAATACATCCAACCAAAATAAAAAAATAAAAAAAATACCTAACCGATACCTTAAAAATAAAATATGTCCGTGTTTCTTATCTTAATCATTACCTAGAAGACAAATTCAATGTGCATCGTGAAACGACGTGGGCACCTCGTCCTACTAATAAATGCTTGAATAAAATCGAACCATAACGGTTATTACTAGGGAATGGAGCATAACTGTAACGAAACGGGAACGGAACCACCCAACCATGAATACCGACAATGAGGAGGCACCCAGCTTACAACCAGGTAATTCCAATTTTCATCTGTCATCTATTATTGTAACTGCCAAATTATTTGTTTTCTGCTGCTATTCTTTGCAATCGTCGTGTCTTTCCTCGATCTCCACAACAGCCGGCCACACGGAGAAACAGTCGGCTACACTCCATCCCGCCATGTGTTGCATGCAGGCCCTTGCGGCTCAAGTCCCGTAATTTTGCAACGGATTTATTTATAGTTTCATTTCACGGTAATCCCTTGCATTAGATAATTTTAAGGGGAGAGAAGATCGGAAAAGATGGTGTGGATGCAGAGAAAGCTTGTGAGTGCTCTGGGCACCGTCAAAGACCAGACAAAGATTGGTCTTACTAAGGTGAGCCTGAAAAACAATCGAATGCGGCACCTGGATATTGCGATCGTGAAGGCGACCAGCCACAATGCAGACGTCCGTGCGGCGGACGACGAGAAATATGCAACGGAAGTCTTCCACATCATTTCTGCTGCGCCGGACGCTGTGGTCGAGGCGGCCGCAGCTCTGACACAGAGGTTCGAAAAGACGCGCCACTGGGTGGTGGCGCTCAAATGTGTTCGCCTCCTCCATCGTCTTCTGCGCGTTAGCAACGGCCGCTTTGTAAAAGATATTCTGGACGCCAGGGCCGCCGGCCTTCTCAAATTTAACTTCAGTGGCGTCAAAGAGGACTATTTGTTCTCCTTCGTGCGTGCTTATTCATGGTTTGTGGAAGAAGCCATCGACGGACAGATAGGTTCGTTGCAGGCCGTGGAGGCGAATGATAAAGTCATGGTAAACCTGATTGACAGGAGCGCAAAACTTCAGCACCTGCTCGACTGCGCACTTATCTGCCTGCCGTCGGGAGCGGCGAAACGTAACGGCCTGGTTTTGGTGGCGTTTGAGCCCGTGGTGCGGGAGAGCTTCAGGCTCTACGCCGAAATCTGCGCCTCCATTGCGACGTGGGTAGACCGTTTCTTTGACATGCACCGCTCGCAATGCGCTGCGGGTTTCGAAATCTACAAGAAGGCCGCCTTGCAGAGCCATGAGCTTGCCGCTTTTTACGAGTCCTGCAAGAGCCTGGGCGCCTGCGGGGGTTCAGATTATCCGGCTGTGGAGAAGATATCTGATGCGGAAGTCGACAAGTGGGAAGGATTCATTACTCAGAGGCCCGGCAGAGAAACTGGCCTGGAAATTCAATGTGAAACTGAATGCGAATCCTTATGTTATGAATCTCTCTGCTCTCCCAGTCCGGATAATCGATTGCCGGAAGAAAAACGTCTTAAAGATTTGATAACTTTTGACAATCCCTTTTCCAGCCCAGAAGAGAAAAATGAGTTTGCATTGGCTCTTTTCTCTGAAACAAAAATAACTAACGAATGGGTGGGTTTCGAGTCCCCAAAGCCCAAGCACGAGGAGAACATAAATAGCTGTTCTTGGGAACTTGCCCTGGACATGTCTGCAGCTTCAGCTTCTTCGTCGTCGTCTTTTTCATTCGAGGACCCATTCGCAGCCTCTGCAGGCATAGCTCCTCCGTCGTATGTGGAGATGGAGGACGTCAGGAGGAAGTACGCGAGTATGCTTGAGGAGCAGCAGTTTTGGCAGAATTATCAAAACATGGCAATGCGTGGCTACATACAGGTGCAATACCGCAATCCTTTCTGTGTCCCAGTAATCCAAGCGATCCCATTAGGGATGCCGGGCAGTCATGCCACTTTACAGGTTTATAAATGATTTTTCTTTAAGGTATATATACTTACATGGTACGTATGATTTTTCCTGTGATGTATTGAGTAGGAGTGGGATTGAAATGTTGGTATTGTTAGAAAAAAATACCCGGCGAAACACAAGCCTAGTTGAGGCAGGTTTTTAAAGGTATGATAATGCGAGAGCAATTCGTTTGATTGTTTTGTGAATGTAAAGTTTGCCGTGGAGATCGCCATCACTGTCTGTTTTAAAAAATAAAAACCATTATGTTTGAAAAAAAATTAAATTAATATAATAGAAATTATAGTGGCCTATAAAGGTCATTGGTGTTGCCTATGAAAGATGAAGTGTGTATCTATTATGGGATCTAGTAGTGATTCATTTGATTCCACATATGGGGTTAAAAAGAATTTGTTATATGAAGATGAAGTGTGTATTTATTATGGGATCTAGTAGTGATTCATTTGATTCCACATATGGGGTTAAAAAGAATTCGTACAATTCATATAAAAAGAGTTAGAGCATGGTCTCATGTTGTGGGATAGTTAATTATTTTAAGGGGGTGTTGAAAAATTATAAGAGTTTTTTTTTTTTTTTTTAACTTCTCGTGATGAACAATCTTATGCATTTTTAAAATTCATGTAATATATATTGCTTAGAAAAATTAAGAGTATCTTATTAATTTTTTTAAAAAAAGAAAACAAAAAAAATAAAAATAATTAAATACTAATATATTGTTGGCAACCAAAAAACCATGCCAATCTTATGCATTTTAAAAATTCATGTAATATATATTGCTTAGAAAAATTAAGAGTATCTTATTATTTTTTTTAAAAAAAGAAAACAAAAAAAATAAAAATAATTAAATACTAATATATAGTTGGCAACCAAAAAACCATGCCAATCTTCAGCCCCCAGCATGGGACCCCTCTCTTAAACATAAAATCATATAAGAGGTATAAGCACAACACATAAGACCCCATCATGTTATGATTGTTTTAATTTTAAAGTTGTATATGATTGTGATATGGAGAAGAAAGAAAAATGTTAAAAAAATAATCTTAACTTACTTACCTTTTGACACTGTTCTTTGAAATCCTTTCTAGATAAATATAGTGTAGTAAAATTTATAATTTATTGATATGATTATTAATAAAATATGATGTGATAATATATATGATGTGGTAATATGATTATTTATTTAAAAAGTATGATATTTCAATTCACCTTATTTTTTACTCCGTGTTTTTTAATTTGAATTTGTTTATATTTATATATTTTTTATTTTTTTAAACCATCATATTATGTCAGTTGTTTGTTTTATGTTGTTGAATTTTGAATAATTAAATACTAATATTTTTATGCTATTATAACTCCAAACATCCACCCTTGAATATAATGAGTGACATGATAAAAATAAAAGACAACTTTTTTGATTTTTTGAATGGACATCAGTTTTATGAGTGGGAATAGAAATAAAAATAAAGAAGTAGAATAATTTGGAGAAGAAAAAGAAATCATCAAACAAAGATAATGCAACATCATACAAAGATAATGTGAAGAGAGAACATAGTATTACATCATCATATCTCGAGAGAATGTGAAGACAATAACAAATTGCATAGAATAAAAAGAATAACAATAAGTATTATTTTCCAAATAAGGGTAACTAAATAAAGTTAAAAAAAGGAACAAAACAACAATAATTATGGTTGTGAAGGGAAGTTTTTTGAGAAAAATAATTTAACCAATAGTACATGGGCACACGCACACACAAATATATTAAGTGTATTCTTCATGTTTTTCAATTATCCTTTGCTTAAGCATACAATAGTACTCAATATCAATATCTGCAATATCTGTTTTGTTTTTTCTCCATTGCCATCATAGTGGTTGTTTTTTACTCTATTAACTATTATAATAGTTGTTATTTGCTTCTCTATTTTTTGTAACAATGCATGGAAACAACCCTAATAGTTGTTTCCACTAAATAGATTTTCTTTTGCACTAAATAGTTATGAGAGCTTGTTGAAGTTACCATACCAATTAGCATTAAATGTTTTCATTGAAATTTGAAATAGAATAGAAATAAGGATGCCAATAAATTAAACTACATGCAAATGATATTAAGTGAATCTATTTTCCTAAGGGTAGTAACAACTACTCATTTCAAGCAGGCATGAGACATTTTGTAAAATTCCTATTAAGGTAGTTAAAAGGTGAAGCTAGTTTAGTTACAACTATTGAGAAGTTATTTTGAAACCTTATAAATGAGAGAATCTAAGTCAATAAATGATTTATGTACTAAAATGATTAGCATATTCAATAAAATCAAGAAAAATAAATACATTATAGAATATCATAGAATAATTGAGAAAGTTATGAAAAGTGTTCCAACTATGTTTGATCTTATTGTGGTTTCCTCTTCTCATGAACAAGCCTTCAAATCTAATGTGAATATGAAAGGTGAAGGAGAGAAACTAATAATAAATAAATAGGTAGAATCTACAATGCCAAGGAGGAAGACACAATCATTAAGAACCACATGGAAGAGGAAGGAGTAAAAACAAATTAAAATTTAAATGTTATTATTTCAAAAAATATAGATATTATGCACGTGGATGTAAGAAGAAAGAATATGATATGATAGAATTTATCTAATTTTCACTAAAGCAAAGGAAGTTGAGCTTGATAAGAATGAAAAGAAGAAAACTTGTTTATCACTTGCAATACAATTAAGGCAAAGTTGTAGTGACATATGATATCCAAATAGTGAATGCAACAATGACATGAGTGGAAACAAATAGATGTTTAAGAACATATATGAATCAGTTAATTTAGAATCTAAAATGAGAAACAATGACAAGGTCCCTATTATGAGAAAATGAAGAACCTCAATTCACACCAAGCAAGGTGACAAGAGGAAGATTCAAAATGTTTATTATGTGCTAGGTTTGAAGCATACCTTGATCAACATTGGGAAGATAGTATAAAATTGATATAAGGCAAGATTTGAAGATGAAGAGTGCATAATATATGATAAAAGTGACATAAATAAGTAGATTTTAATATTCAAAATGACACAAAATAAAATATTTTCATTTAGAATACAAAAGGACTTATCATCAGTGTTTGAAATGGTTAAAATTGATCAATGCAATCTTTTGACATCTTAGGTATGGTCATTTGAGCTTCAATGAGTTGAATCTTCTTTTCAAGAAGCAAATGATAAGATAACTACCTTTAATTGAATATCCAAATAAACTTTGTAAGGGTTTCATATTGAGGAAGAAACATAAGAATGCCTTTCCTTTAGGTAATTTATGGAGAGTTAATATTCTTCTAGAGTTAATTCGTTTGGACCTATGTGGTCCCATGAAAGCCCCATCCTTATCAAAAAATTAATATTTCATTACATTCATAGATGACTTCAATAAAAAGTCACAGGTATATTTCTTGAAGCATAATAACAAGGCATTTGATATCTTGTTATCAGCAACAAAACATGCTAAGGATGAGGATAACTAAGTTTTACCTAAGTACGAAGGATAGTGTAGTGAATTAATATTTAACATAAGCATGATAGATATGAATTATTGTGCGATAGGAAGGAATTAAGATTAACCAATGTTTCATGAAAGTGTATAGAGAATTTAGAGTAAATTAGATGAAATTAAGCTCAACATTAATAAGACATTGGACACAAGGAACAAACATAAGAAATACAACAAGAAACCATAACCACATAGTTTATATTGATCTCAACAAATTTTCACCATCTTCTTCATACAAGCATAGATATTTATAGTCATTTTCAGTTCTTGACTATTCACATTATTTTCATACTATGGCGCCAAAAGAGGATACTGTTCATCTTCTATCCTTTTACAAGTCATAGAGGATATGATAAAATACATATAGCCGATAACTATTTACATAATGCATGAATATCTGAAGAATATCTTGTATAGATTTACTTATCCATTTTCTTCACCCAACACTTTCCTGGACTTAAAATATTGTCTCATCTTGAGACAATGTCACAGGATCATCTGATGCTACACTTAAGGTAGAATCTAAAGAAGTGGGTAGACTAACAAGAGTCACAGTGATCACTCAAGGAATCATTTTTGGTTTTCATATCTTCCACACTACTTAGAATCCCTTTTGAGTTTTTAACTAAGTAGCATACTAACCTACCACCCTTTTAGGTTTTCAATAGGTTAGCATAACTAGGTGTCCATGCTTTATGGGTTTTCAACCATTCTAGCCCTACTCAACTTACTAATCATCCAAAAAAAGGTGTTTACATTTTTTTTAAAAAATTGTGCATTGTACAATACTCAATTGGAAGGAGGTGACATTGTTATGAAATAAGACTGGCCCATAGAATCCTTGGCCATGGACTGTGTAACCTTGTGGTGCATGATGACTTACTGGAGCTTGGATGGTAGTTTACAAATTAAACATTGAGAATCTGAGCCACCTCATTGTAGAATAGAGCTAGGTTAGTTTTGTAGGTATGATAATCAAGGATCACTTCTTAGAGCATATAGATCATGATGTGCATTGGTGCATGATATCCAATGAGTTATTTTAGGTCCAAATCATCGGTTATTCTCATGGCTACTTTATGTTATTGACCCTCATCTATATTTTACTACTCAACTAGTTTAACTTTTTTACATGGCATTCTTCTTAGAGGCCTACATATGAACTACACCATAGGTCATGTTACTAGTTGATGAGTCGATTATGCACATTATCCTTGGTGGTAAATGATTCTTGGAGAGTAATGACGTTCACATCCGTTGATGTAGTTAGACTATTCATGGTTATTTTGGTGGCTGCAGTGATGGTAAAATCTACACTGGAGCTGGAAAGATAATTATTGAGCTACTACTTCTAATCCAATAGACTACATGTGACCTGCTAGGATTAGAAGGCTACAATGTTAATCATTCTTTGATATTCCTCTAGTAGAGTAATTAAAGTAATGGCTTCAGTCTTCATACTCTAGCCTAATGTGTTGACTATGTGAAGTTGTTAAGCTATGTACCAGTCTTTTGTGAGCTTTGAGACCAAGGTCTTGAGCCTATTGTAGTCTAACATCAATTGGTACCCAATTAATCAAGTGGCCAAGTCTGGTTAAGTATCTTCAATCATCTTTTCCACTTCATGCAGGTGAGCCCTAAGCTTCACATTCTCTACCTTTGATTAATCCCATTCTTACTCTAGGGAGGTAGTTTTTTACATGATCAACTCTTGGAAGGATGTGACACCCTCTAGTTATTTATTTAAAAGTAGGTGGGACACATCCAAATAGGCCTCCTACTTGACTAAGAGTGTGTCCAATGTGCTTGTTGATGCTACAAGGTTGTGGCATGGCATGATAACAAGTAGAATGGAGAAGGTGGTGTACTGGGCACCCATTATAGGAATATCCCACAACTATATGCCTCCAAGTGGTAGCTATGGTAATTACAAACCTATCTGCATGGTTACTAGTGCTTGTGGTTGTGATGCGGCCTTTACTACCAACTTACTTTATTGTGAAGCATCTTTAGCCGTCTTTCATTTGGCCTCCTCCTCCTCCTCCTACTTCTTCTTTTACTCTTCTTCCTCCCTCTTCTTGTTCTCATCTTCATCCTCTTTCTTTTTCTTCTCTTCCTCTTCTATCTTATTCTTTTCTTCCTCTTCTTTCTTCTTGTTGTATTCTTATTCATGTTTATTCTTCCTTCTTCTTCTTCTATTCTTCTTCTTCTCTCTTTTACTTTTTTACTATCAAGACCATAGCCTTGGCTTACTCTTGTGCAGCTTGGGCCTACGCTTGTGCTTTTACTTATGCCTATGCTTGTTATTACCATAGGGATTAATCATTCTCTTCCTTTTTCTTTCTAGAAGCTTCCTCTGCCTACTGCTATGATCAGGCTACTATGTCTTATTTCCTCTTTTCTTCTTATTCTTATTCTTCTTCTTCTTCTTCTTCTTCTTCTTTTCTCTCTTTTCCTATGCTTGCTTTGCTACATCAACTAATTCTTGGGCCTACTTGGCCACATCCATGACCCTTTGAATGTCTACCTCTGCATATTTAGCCTTTTGTGTGGCCTCAACTTATTTGGCTTGTTGTATTGCATGTTGTTGCTATGCTTCTTCTTTCTTTTTTTTCTTTTCCTCCTTCCTAAGTCTATATTTGGCTAAACAAATAGATTTTTCCCTACCAGCTTATTGCTACTCAACTATTGGATGTTATGGTGCAATCTCTTTAACGTCTTGAGCCTATGGTAATAATGGTGAATCAGTTAGTCATACCTCTAAGATCAAAACCTACTTCTTCTTCCTCTCGATCATGACTAGTCTACATTTGGGTGGTGGTATAATAGATTCTTGGGTAGGTTATGATTCCTTCACAATGGTTGGTCATCCAAACATGCACTCTTCCAAGGTAGGGGAGACTTGTGCCTCCCTCTATATTTAGTGCATGTGTACCATTTATTCAGGTAGACTCTCTGGTAGGGGTGCAAAAATGACATCAATTATGAATGTTGGAGTAGTTAAAGGTTAGAAGAAGTCCATTCAGTGCTAGAGATGCTCTACTTATTCTTAGATTGTGTCCATGATGATGGAAGGTGGGTAGGATGGGAGGTCCACACATAGCTCTAGAGGAACTTGCTTACAAAATTACACTATGCGTACCACCTTCCAAAATAAATATTCTTTTTCTTCCTCTTACTCAGAGTAGTCTCTATCCACATTTTTCATAATGAATTGGTAGACTTATTATTCATCTATGCCCATTTGGATGAGGTCACATGAGCTCACGATCTACGACACCTTGGGATCATCCTTCTAGGTCACAGTGTTATATGTTGTTTACTTCAGGGGAGGGGATGTCAAATGAGGATCTATTTTATGCTTCCCCTTCTACAACTATGATCTAGATGCTGGATCTAGTTATTTCATAATACGAATATATATGTTAGGTGGTATGGATTGTAAGGGGGTCACATGCTTGGCTATGAATTATTTTTATCAGTTCATTTTAGCATGCACCATATCCATTATCATGAAGAAAGGAAGTGGTTTGAATGGTGACCATAGTAGCTCATAGATGGTGATGAAGACATCCTTCGATAGTGAAGTGGTTGATTTGTGTTGGCTCAAGTACTGCATAACATTGAGTAGCACTCTAGGATGTGTGGCGATGAGATCCAAGTAATCCTACCACTACGATTAAATTTTCCCTCATATGCGAGAGCTCTATAGTCTTACATCCAGATGAGATTGAAAAATTATTGCACTGGCCAATAGTCTATGTCTGGGTGCACTTTTCCCTTTGGTAACTTTCACTACATGAATTAAATTAGGAGAATCAAGAACTTATACTAGAATGTTTTCTTGGGGGAAGTGTGACATTTCTCAATATTTATGAATATCTCCTAGATAAAGTACTTTGGCTAGTTAAACTATTCATTTTAATGGATCATCCTATGATTGATGACCATGATGCCCTTGGGAATTTGCTTGGTGGACTTGGTCATCTACCAATATCATCTAGTGATACATTCCATGAGGATGTGTGCTAGATCATCTAGAATTTCATTGATGGGGATCCCTCAGTTTCCCTACACATATAGATCCCAAAATTCTTGTAAAATGGGAGGCATTTTTGTCTTGTATGGTAGCAGTGAATCCCTATTTACAAACATGCTTAGAGCTCAAGCCATGGCTTATGTGTTGATGACAATAGTCTCATCTAGGCCCAAATAGATTGTACCCTCATTTTATCACCCAAGTAATACTTGCATGATCTCTCTTAGGTCACCAAAAGTAGGCATACATAACAGACACTCAATGTCTATATTCTAGAATCGATGGGGAGCTATGAGGACAAGTGGTTACATAGCATCAACAGGATCAAGGTAGAATAACTTTTGCTTAGCTTGGTGGAGATAGTCAAATGGATCTTGATCACTGTACTTAATTTATTAGAGTGCCATGTTGATACCCATAGCTTCTTTTATATCGGTGAGAGCCCTAATCAGTAGTGAAGTATTCATAGCTATGTGAAGGATGAAATTGAAATTATTTCTATTCTCTATGCAAAAAAATAGCTCTATTCTTTGATATTTATATCTCACAAAAAATATGCTCAAGGATGAAATGCTAACTTGGTATTCAAACTTGGATTTTATAGAATTCATGCCTATTGGGGTCTGCATCAAAACCATGCTTAGTTGTCCACTCATCTTGAATGTAATGGTGGATGTGGAAAATTGATATCTGATCTAGCCATTAAAATAGTTAGTCATTGGCATATGTGTGGAGTTACACTATTATGCTCTTTGGTGTCCATATAGGGGTATGAGCAGTTGATGTTGATAAGCCACTAATTTGTTGAAGATCATGTCCATCAACCCTTAGATCTAGAATTTACTTATGGTAGATGGCCATTATCTGATGGATATCTTATTGATGTGACATTTCTATACCTTTCTTGGACTTAAATTTTTTTAGTCATTCCTCTTTAGCTTTTCTAGTGGTACATGTGGATCCCCTTATGTACATGTGGTACACATGATGCTTGGTATTTATAATTCACAAATTTCATTTATGAGATCATCTAAAAATAAACAAAATAGAAAAGAAATACACATAAAACATAAAAAAATATGGAAATCCTAATCTACATAGTGCTAATCAACACAAACTTAGCTTGCAAAATGAGACCAATAGACTATTGGTGGTAGGGATTAAGCCTATAGCCATTTACCTACCCTAGTAACACATTTCTGTATAGATCTCTTAAATCCATGATTCCTTACTGCATTAAGTCATGTATAATGTAGGGCCCTTTCCATCATATTTGTAGCTTCATCAGAATTGCTGTAAAATAACTACCGTATAATAAGACTAGTTGATCTTTGTGAAATTCTTTTTGGTGCAAGTTCTTATCATGCCACACTTTCTGATCTACTTGTGTACTTCCTGCATCTAAGATGCTTTGAATCTAAACTCATTTATCCAATTTAGTTCAATGAACCAATTAATAAGAGACTCATGATCTTTGAGTCTAATGAACATGGTAATGTATAGACTGGGTACTAAGTATTCTATCGACATGACTGCCTCCAGACCATACACCAAATAGAATGGTGTAAATCCTATAGCCCTTTTTTAATGTGTGAAATATGCACACAATATCATATGAATCCAATCCTCCTAGTCATCCTACTTGACATTACAGATCCTTATCAACATTTTGTCCAGTATTTTATTGGATGCTTCAACTTGGCCATTAGCCTGTGGATGATACATAGTGCTTTTGTGATGAGTGATCATATTTTATTCAATTAAAGCCTTGATGGTATATTTTATAAAGTGCATTCCTTTGTCATTAACTAATTTTATAGGGAATCTAAACCTTATAATGATAATTTTCATATAGAAACTTTGCTATATCCTTTGCACTATAACTAGGTATTACAATAACTTCAACCCACTTAGTAAAATAGTCCATCACAGTAATGATGTAACTTGCTTTATTGTGCTTTATTGGTGGGTTGATTAGTATAATAAAATCAATGCCCCATTATTTGAAAGGTTGCTCAGCTAACTGAGGTTGCAAAGGCATCTCATCTTTCTACAATGGCTTACCCATGCATCGACAGACATCGTAGTGCTACACAACTCTGTGTGTATTTTAAAATAAAATTGGCTACCATAATTCACTTTGTAGAAACTTTATAACCATGGATTCTCCTAAAAAATGTCCTCTTATGACTCCTTGATGAGTTTCCTCCAAGAGTTGAGTTCATTCATCTTCCAAAATAACTATGTGTTGGACTTCATCCTTCCCTAAGTGATATTGAAACCCATTAATAATGGTATATGGTAGTGCTATAGTCTTAAACTACTTCTTACCATGCTCTTAAAAGTACACAGGGAAGACTCTTTTTTTGAGGAAGTTGGTAATGGCTGAAAAATTCTTAGGAATCGTAGACACATAAAAGATGAGAATCAAGAGAGTCTTCTTGTAATTCTTCTAGCTCTTCCCCATTTAGTATGTGTCTGAGATTGTCTGGTCCTACATTCTCACTTTTTATCTTTATATTTATATATAATTAAAAATACTAAAATAACATCAACCATCAAGGTATTATCCTCTTAGCATCCATTTGTTGATAAGGTATCACAAGGCTTGATGATCAATGAAGACTTCAAATGGTATTGCCAGTAGATAGTGCCAATTTTTTTGAAGTACGAGCACAATGGCCAATGCTTCCCATTCCATGGTTTTATAATTTTTCTCTATGTTAGATAGTTTAAATCTATCAAAATGAATAGGATGGTCAAGTTCACCATCTATGGGATGCATAATAACAACACTAACTACGATACCTAAAGCATCCACATATACATGAAAAGGCTTGTTCTAGTTTGGAAAGATAAGTATGGGCATAATAACTAGTCATTTTTTCATCTAAATGAAGTTTTATTAGTTTTCTGAAGTCTAGACAAAATTTACATTTTTGCATAGTAAAGTTTCCAATGGAGATGAAATAGCTGTGTGGCCTTTGATAAATTTATGATAGTAGCCTGTATGCCCCAAGAAAGAACACACTTCAATGGAACTGACAGGTGGATGCATACTTAAGATGACTATGATTTTTTCCTAATCTACCATAATGTCTTTACTATAGACTACGGGTCCTAGCAAAACATCAAATGGTGTGAAAAATAAACATTTCTTTAGATTCAAAGCAATGCATTAGGTTTGTAATCATTCCAACATTAAATTTAATTTAGATAAATGCTCTTTGAATAAGGAGAAGACTGCCTAATCATCAAGGTAAACGTATAGGAAGTCATGAATGAAATCCTTGAATGCCATAACCACTACACAAGAAAACACCATAGGTGTATTCTTTAGGCTAAAAGCCATAACCTTGTATGCAAAAGAACCCTATTCCATTGCAAATGTTGTTTTGGCTCTTTCTTATTCTATGATTGGTATCTGATGATATCCACTAAAACCATCCATGAAATAATAAACTTCATGTCTTGTGATAGACTCCAAAACTTCATTTATAAAAGGAATTGGAAATGGATCATTTAGGCATCATTCAAGATGTGATAGTCCCCACATAACTGAATTTATCCTATTTTCTTGGGTTAAACTAACATGGGGATTACCCAATATACTTTTTATATTAGATAGATGATTTATACATCCTACATTCTATCCAATTCAGCCTTTAATTTCAGCATCATATTTGTATTGAGCTTGTATGGCTGCTTCTTTGTAGGCTGTGCGTATAACTTTAATTCAATGTGCATCTCACCAAGAGATGGATCAACACCTTGAACTTATAATAATTTTGCGGGAAAAACATATTGATAATCTCTCAAAAGTTGCAACACTTCAGATATCTCAACTTCCATCTAGTAGTTATCGATGTTTGCCAATTTGGGGACCTCCTCTGTCCTAATGTTTGTGACATGATTTTTGAGGGGTTGTTGATAAATGTTGCATTTTTCTTTAGAAAAAAATTCTTGTAGCCTCTATTACCATTCCTATTTAGGAATTTGGATCCTACATAACTTATCTTCTTCAGTGGGTTCTATGCCGGTGTTCTTGATTGGTTTTACAGGTCACTCAAGCTCAAATAAATCATTCAAATCTAGGTCACCATTAGAATCTGAATCCTCAATGTCTTCTACCTCATCTTGTATGTGATGACATGGATATATTAGAGTTTTTTCTTCAATCTTAGTAACGTTATACATTTGTAATGCCTCATTAAGATTAGAGGTTGTGTTCTTCTACATAGTAGATTCTACTATGGTGCTCAAATCTTCTACGCACCCATAGCATAAAAAGTACTTGAGTTTCTACAGTGCATTATGAACTAACATATTTTCATCTTCAAACAAAAAGGTTTGTATAAAATCACTCTATACTTATGCCCAATATTTGGTCTCCCTTTTGTGCTCTAGGTGTATATACCATGCTGCTGGTAATAGAGCAAGTGTATAGTGGAAAATGTGAACCCAATACTTTGGTGCCACACGTTCCTTATTTCAAACTTTAACACATTTATGTATATGAATTTTGGGTCACTCACCTTCTTGAAAGAATGGCCAAATAGTGTAAATAAACTGCCATAGCTATAATCTGCTGATCATGAACTCATAGGCATCATCCCACTCTAACTGATTATCTTGATGAGTTACCCACCATGTCATAACAACTCCTTTTAAGGCATAATTTAGAGTGCTAACTCACTGGTTGATGGTCAATATATGAACTTGCAATCACAAAATGAAATCATTGATGCCCTTTGTGTTAAGGTGTGGAGCTAAAAGCTTCAACTGTTTGCAGACACAAGGAAGGATGCTGAAGAACCAGAGCCACCGGCATCGGCAGTATGACCGACGTCAGTCAGATGCAGTGGAGAAGGAGACCGGCGACGGCAGATAGTTGGCCGACGTCGGCAACACTAAACAAGCAGGGACCGGCGTCAGTCGCCTGTGTATTTCCAGAACTGCTGTTGACGAACAGTGAGTTAAGTGAAGCGAGTGTTTGCATGTAAAATGACTAATTATAGTCACGAGCTACGTGTCTAATTATTGTAACTAGAGTTCTATTTTTGTAAGCATGGGATCCTATTTAAAGACCCATAAGGCATGTATTGTAATAATAATCAAGAAGGCAAGTAAAAGCATTGAAGCTAGCAAGGTCAAGGAGATCAGCTGAAGCATTCAAGGAGGGATAATAACTCAGGCTTTAGAGTTGTTGTGTTGAGAAAGAGAGAGAGGGAAGAAGGTCTTGAGGTGTGGCAAGCCTTTGAGGTGGAGGAAGAAGTGGCATCTTCCTTATTGTATTTTCTTCTAGTAGTATTTAATACAAAGAGTGTGTATTGTCTCTCAAATTATTTGTTGTCTCAAGTTTCTAGCTAATTTATCATTCTGGTATAATTCTGTGTTTAATTCTTAATACGAGAAGCAATCATATGTGCTCTAATTGGTAGAGCTAGATCCCCTGACAAGTGGTATTAGAGCTACAGTTTGTAGGAAGCAGGGTATTGTTTTTTGATTATAGGTCATTCACAGGGTTTTCTGATTGAGTGGGAGTTCAGCAATGGCAGAAGAAAGTAGGCTATGAATGGAGAAGTTTAACGGCAAGAATTATCAATATTGGAGGATGCAGATTGAGGACTATCTGTATCAGAAGGATTTGTACTTACCGTTGGGTGGGGTTGCATGCAAGACCACAGATATGAAGGATGAAGAATGGAGTGTTCTTGATCAGAAGGCTCTCGATTCCATAAGGTTGAGCCTTGCATCATCTGTGATTTCTAGCTTATCACAGTGTAAGACAATGGAAGAGTTGATAAAGTTCTTGGCAAATTTATACGAAAAGCCCTCGGCTTCTAATAAGGTATATCTTATGAAGCAGCTATTTACTTTGCAAATGCAAGAAGGTGGATCGGTACATACTCATCTCAGTGATTTCCATGGTTTGGTAAACCAACTAGCTTCAGTCAATATTATTTTTGATGATGAGGTAAAGGCTCTCTTGATTTTATGTTCTTTCCCTGAAAGTTGGGATGGTTTGGTTATGGCAGTAAGTAATTCTGCATCTGCTTCTAAAATCTTAAAAGTTGATGATGTTGTGAGTGTGATCTTGAATGAAGAAATATGTAGGAGAAGCACAGGTGAATCATTAGGGAATGCTCTAAGTGCAGAAAGTAGGAAAAGGCAAAGGGAGAAGGTTGAGCAAGGGAAATCAAGGTCGAGAAGGAGATCCGAGTCCAAAGGTATTACCTATTAGTTTTGTGGAAAGAAAGGACATACGAAGGAGTGTTGGTTGAGAGATAAAGAGAACCAACATGCAGGTATGGAAGAAGCAAATGATGCAAATATTGTGATGCAAGACGCTCTCATGCTTTCTTCGGATAGTCAGGTAGGATCATGGATTTTGGATTCTGGTTCATCTTTCCATGCATCCCAAAACAGAGATTTGTTCTATGAGTATGAACAGGGAGACTTTGGAGTGCTCTATTTAGGGGATGGTATGCCTTGTCAGATAGTTGGCAAAGGGAAAGTGCAGCTGAGATTGCAGATTGACAACACATGGGTGTTGAAAGAGGTCATGCATGTTCCAATTCTGAAGTAGAGTCTGATTTTTGTAGGAAGGTTGGGAGATGAGGGATGCACAATAACCCTCACAGTGGATTCTTGGAAGGTTACCAAGGGAGCACTTGTTCTAGCAAGAGGTAAGAAAGTAGATACTCTTTATCTGTCTACTTGTATTACTGATTCTACTTCTGGTGTAGATTCGAAGATGTGGCCTAATAGGCTTGGTCACATGAATAGGAAGGGAATGGAAGTTCTTGATTCAAAAGGTATGTGTTCAAATTCGGAAAGCATAGATAGAGTTCATTACAGAAAAAGGAAATCCGATGTTTTTGACAGGAACAAAGAAGCCCTGGTGTTTACGGAGGAGATGAAGGATAGAGATCAATCACAGGGGCTGAATAAATCTGAGCAAGGTAGCATGGATAGAGGTATGATCCAAGAAGAGCTCGCGGATGAGAATTTCATCACTTACAGGAACACACAGACACTGATGTCGATCGCCTGAAACTGACGTCGGTCATCCAGATACTGACATCAGTCATGTGTAGACCAGCAGGGTCAGTAGGTCGGGCAGGAAAAGTTTGATGTCAGTCATAAGGACTGACGTTGGCAGGAGGGGCGTCGGTGTTGGCCAGTGAAATGACGTCGACAGTCAGGGTCAGTGTAGGGAACCGACATCGGTCGGGAGCAGACTGGGAGATGGCTGATATTGGTCACTGGAACAGATGTTGGGTGAATCAATAAGTCTCAAACACCCATGTGGAGGTCATGAAAGGTATGTGAACCTCATATTCGTTGTTCACCTTCTTTATATTGCTTACTGATAGTCATGAACTAGGAAGATGGAAGAAGCAATGCAGGTAGAATGCAGAAACATTGGGAGCTTGGCATGGATGAGGAGTGTGAGTCCTTGGAGAACCAAATAGGTATTTGTTGATAGAGTTGTCAGTTGGAAGAAAGCACTGGATAGAGGGATGGATTCCCGTTTTAGAGAAGAGAGTGGATGGACACATGAGACAGAAGGCTATGGTATATGGTCTTGATTATGCTGCAGAACAATGGAGGTTTGACCATTGTATTTTATCTTTACCAGGTTGGATAATATTAGCTACACTATCTTGTCACTGTATTGTGTTACTTGTTGCAGGGTTTCATATACAAGGAGTTTTCTGAGCTAAGGGTAGAGTTGGTTCAGAAGTATGTCATGGAGAATTTGGGGAGCAACAAAATTATTGTGGCATAAGATACAGGTATTGCATCACAGGTTTGCATGGTGGTTGGTCTTTAAGAGTGACTTTGAAGAGGGATACAGAGCCTAAGGAACAAAATAGATGGTGTACAGGTACAAGTACAAGTTGTAGCTATTTATCTCCAAGTGGGAGATTGTTAAGGTGTGGAGCTAAAAGCTTCAACTGTTTGCAGACACAAGGAAAGATGCTGAAGAACCAGAGCCACCGGCATCGGTAGTATGACCGACGTCAGTCAGATGCAGTGGAGAAGGAGACCGGCGATGACAGATAGTCAGCCGACGTCGACAGCACTAGACAAGTAGGGACCGGCGTCGGTCGCCTGTGTATTTCCAGAACTGCTGTTGACGAACAGTCAGTTAAGTGAAGCGAGTGTTTGCATGTCAAATGACTAATTATAGTCACGAGCTGCGTGTCTAATTATTGTAACTAGATTTCTATTTTTGTAAGCATGGGATCCTATTTAAAGACCCATAAGGCATGTATTGTAATAATAATCAAGAAGGCAAGTAAAAGCATTGAAGCTAGCAAGGTCAAGGAGATCAGCTGAAGCATTCAAGGAGTGTTGAGCAAGAGAGAGAGGGAAGAAGGTCTTGATGTGTGGCAAGCCTTTGAGGTGGAGGAAGAAGTGGCATCTTCCTTATTGTATTTTCTTCTAGTAGTATTTAATACAAAGAGTGTGTATTGTCTCTCAAATTCTTTGCTGTCTCAAGTTTCTAGCTACTTTATCATTCTGGTATAATTCCGTGTTTAATTGCTAATACGAGAAGTAATCATATGTGCTCTAATTGGTAGAGCTAGATCCCCTGACACTTTGTTGCATAATACAAAAGAAGTTATCACTTGTGTGTAAAGACCATTCACATCGGCCAGAGTTCATGGTCACCTCAGGGCCAGTTGAGGAGGTGGGTGTCTAAGTCACCAATGATAGATGAAGGTGCTTCTCATGGAAAAGTGCCTTCCCTTGTTAGCTCTATGTAGTCCTGCATGTGTTCGTCAACTTGATAAATGAAATCAACTTATAACCAAGTAGGGGATTTTACAGACATAGACATGCACTCTTTGATGACAAACTAATTTACTACCATCTATGTAGCTACTAGTTTCAACCTCCATTATTTTGATGTCTTTAGTTACTGAGTGAGTAGTGATTATACCTGAGGTTTGGTATGCTGATATAAAAATTTGCATTCAATTACGCACAAAGCTTTTGGGTTTTCCTCAAAATTCACCTTCATCTAACTAGTTTATTTCATAGTGTATGGAGAGTCTATTTCAACTAGAATTATATAAGGCTTGTGCACTCTGTTAAGAGGAATGCCAATGACAATAGCTAATTATGCATTGTATTGATAGTAATTTGACTATTAGAGGTCCATTTCTTACCTATCAATGTAGGGTAATGTGTTTCTATAGTCTTCATGTTGATGAATTCAAAGTCATCCCATAGAGATAAATCTTTGACTTTGATCTCGACATCTTCTAGTCTACCAATGGGCTCAACCTTCCCATAATTAGCTAGGCTCAGAGTTACTAGGTTATAAATTAGAGTAGGCCATTTGATAGGTTCCCATGTAGATGTAGGAATCATATTAATTGTGATACCAAAATCAAAGATGGTATTTAGAATCTCATAACTAATAACCTCAATATCAATTCATGCATCAACATCCTAGGGATTTTTCATCTTGACATACCGGGCCAAATTTTCTATCTTTTGTTGGCCACACTGTGCACATTCTAGTAGATTATGCAACAAATTCATGATGTTCTATGAGATATCCTCATTACGTAATATATGTAATAGTTTTAATATATCTATGAGCATAATGACAAATCCATCTTGACACATAATGCACATGATTTGGCCATACATTTGCACATAAATTGATACAACATCACCATCTGTAGTCTCTTGATGTTGATTATTTTTCAACATCTACACAACTTCATACATAAGGCTTTTTTCTATAGCAAGGTCTAGGTATTTGTCCTATTTAGCTTTTTAGATCCCTTGATCTTATAGAATTTTGAGTGAAGACAACCCTTGGTCTACGTGACATTATCATGTGACAACATTCAAGAATGCATTTTATTTACACTGAACACTCACCATATTCATGTTTTGGACAGCCTTATCCTTCCTTTATTTTTTTAAAATAGGGCAGTCTTCTATGTCATGTTGATCATATATTTTGTAATATGTGTAATATGAATACCTTTTTGGGTTTATTGGTAAATTTTGTTGGACATGATTATATTTTCCACATAGGTAGCATTACAGAGGAGGTCTTTGATCATTAATCCCTCTACCCCCTAATATCTTTCTCTTTATCCACCTCAATCTCCTCCTCTATTGGACTAATATCCACCTCGATACCCTCCTTGTGGTTGTGTAGTGTTCCAATACTATTGCTATTGATTGCTATCTCCAATCCTAAAATGTTCTTGTGCAGCTAGTGGGGCCCAAATTTTTTGTTGCCATTATGTTATGGGTGAGATCTAAGGTGATACATACTAGTACTGAGGGGATGGATATGTCCAACTTGGTGAAGAAAGGATCCATCTAGCCAAACTTTGAGGTTGATACTGCGGTGAACTTAGAATCCATTGTGGACCCATCTGGGTTGCATAGTCTTTATCTGCCTCTTGGCTTGAGATCACTAGCTTTATCAAGGACATTTATTGTGTAATGATGCTGAATACATTTTTAATGATGCCTTCTTTCAGATCCTATAAATCCATACAATTATTTTCATCATGGTTAGTCAACTTGTAGAAATTGTAATACAGGCCCTCTAGGTTCTTGATATATTATTGTAGAAGGTGGTATTGTGTTGTGGCACACCCGACTAATTGACATAGTTCATAAATTTTTGTCTAGATTTTAGGACAATCATTTTTATGGTATAATTCTTTTTTGCTATTTGTACACCATAAAGTCAATTTAGGCTAATCTTCCACATGAAATTGCTCCATTTTTTTCATGAAATCCTATAGTGTATTTTTAATTTTGGAATTGGCAACAAGAACTTCTCGATAATCTTTAATCTATTTTATGTGTAGGGAAATAACTCTGGCATCTGCTTTGGTAACATATTGAGTTTGCATAATGGTAACCCTGATTCTAGGGCATAATCCTTTGATGAATCATGCAACCTTGTCCTTGTTTTTTAAATAAAATTATACCTTATTCATTACATCAAATAATCTATGCTCATAATCGTAGACCAATTCCATAAACTTTTGTCATATCTCCTTCAGGTCCTGTATAGTCTAACTAGTGCATTTATTGACCTTGAATTCTATGACAAGCTAGTCCTCAACATATTTTAGACTTTTCTACCAAAGGTCCCTTTGGTATATGAAATCTAGTGATTTACTAGCTAGTGCCCCTACTAATTCACACTTTTGGAGAGATTCATCAATGATGCCTTAACTTATCATCTCATTTTATAAGTTAGTAAGTATTATTCAGGATTTGTGGACCCATAATAATGGCCTAATTTTATGAATATTCTTGGATAAGAAATCATGTTTACTAGTATAAATAGAGTCTTCTGCACATCTTTTATTAGATAAGGTTGCATTCTGAATGATCCTGCCTATGTGCTACTCTACGCACTAGGAGAATTATTATGCACACTTTGTTTACCTATGCTTTCTTCTTTTTATTGTTTAGGTTTAACTAATTATATGGCCTTCAAATCATTTTTAATAGATTTAGTATGAATTTTAGTACCCCAACGGTTCACTTGTTTTGAAAATGGTCCTTCTCAACTATCACCTTCCTATCCACCTAGCTGAAAGCTTCTACTAAAATATAAAATATTGGGCTATGGGGAAGAGTGATCTTCTGATGAATGGTTATTTCATGTGTCTTCTTATTATACTAAGCTTAAAATTGCATTTAACCTATGATAGTATTCTATTTCTTTGCTCAACTCTTTTTTTTTAGATAATACCCTTTCCTGTAGTTGTATACTACCTCTATC
Source organism: Torreya grandis (assembly GCA_037957365.1). Classification (NCBI taxonomy): domain Eukaryota; kingdom Viridiplantae; phylum Streptophyta; class Pinopsida; order Cupressales; family Taxaceae; genus Torreya; species Torreya grandis. The sequence goes on from JARHVA010001832.1 coordinate 769,764, forward strand.
ATCTATCTAATCTACTTTTAAACTATTCTCACCTTCTTATTTTCACATATCATCTTCATATCATTCTTCATCCTCTTGTTCTATCTGTTGGCATTCATCATCCTCTTTATTCATCTTTTGTTCATTCTTTCACTCATCACATCTTTTCATTCATTCATCATCTAATTTACTTCTACTCTTATCTCTACTTGTGACTACTTGGGTGTTCTTCTAATTATTCCATCTATTATGTTGCCATAGTTCTTGTTCTAAATCTATACTTTTTTTCTAAATCTTTTTCTCCTATGTCTCCATTTTAGATTCAAGTTCAAGCTTTACTTACTCATCTATGAAACGTTCACCATCATGCACACATACCCCATATTCCTAGGTGATTACTCAAGATTAGCTTGAGTAGGCACCATTTCCTTATCCACAACCAACATATTTATTAAGAGAGATAGTCACTACAAAAATTTTCCTCTAATTCCTTGGACAAAATGGTCCTACATAGCTTCGAATTCTATATACCCTTACACTAAAAATTTAGTGATGTATCTATCTATGGTAGTGGTGACCCAATAATCTATCACTCTTGTCCATTCAATTTTTAGTTTCAACAACTAGTCAATCTTCTCTTTGGTCTAGGTAATTCTTTATTTTGTTTTGGGATTGAAGCAATAGTATTTTAGTCTTATCCACCAGTTAGTTAGTATTTTAGGTAGTTTGTACTAAAAATTTTCATATATTTCTCCATAGATATAATCTTGAATAATTTAACTTGTGATAAGACCAGTCCTTTTAGAATATTCTTCTAACAAATTCCATACTTTTTGGTCTAACCATGTTTCAATGTCTCTTTATCCTGGTAACCATCTTAGCATAGTTTCATCCAGAAGGAGTATTCCACACTCATTACATTATTGTTATCAGAGGTTCCTGATACAATAAAACATGCTAAAGATGAGGATAACTAAGTCTTATCTAAGAATGTAAGATAGTGCAAAGAATTCATATTTAAAAAAAGCATGATAGATATAAATTATTCTGCGATAGGAAGGAATTAATATTAACCAGTGCTTCATGAAAGTGCACATAACATTTAGATTAAATTATATAGAAATAATCTCAGCATTAAAAAGACATCACACGTAAGGAACAAACATAATAAATATAATAGGTAACCATAACCACATAGTCTATATTAATCTCAACAAACGTTCATCATATTCTTCATACAAGCATACATATTTATAGTCATTTGCAGCCCCTGACTATTCACATTATTCTTGTACTATGATGCCAAAAGAGTAGACTATTCATCTTCTATCATTTTACAATTCATGGAGGATAGGACAAAATATATATAGTTGACAACTACTTACATAATGCATGAATATCTAAAGAATATCCTGTGCAGCTTTAGTTATCCATTTTCTTCTCCTAACATATCTTCAAGAAATTCAAGGCTATGGTTGAAAAATATTGTGTCCATTATATAAAGATGTTAAGAGTAGATAGAGGGGGATAATATATTTTAAATTGATTTTTGAATTGTTGTATTGATAATGGGATCTTAAAATAATTTACGATGAGGCATATGCCATTTACAAATGGTGTATCTAAGAGGAAAAAATAATCAATTAAAGATATGACAAGAAACATGACAAAAGCCAAGGTATTGTCAAATTATTATCAGGCTAAATCCATTACTATAACAATATATTTGATTCCATACTAAGAATGTTTAGGATATAATTCCTTAATAGGCATGGATAAAAATAAAGTGTTGAACACTTAATATTTTATTGATGTGTGGAATATGTAATTGTGCCTAAGAAAATAAGACCAAAGTAGGATGACAAAGGATAAAAATAAATATTCATCAGTTATAGTGATAAATGAAAAGATTACAGGGTATACAATCTAGTCACAAATGAGTTAATAATCGGTTGAGATTTTTAATTTGTATAGGATGCAACATGGGATGACATAAAAGAATAGAAGAAAACATAAATAAGGTATGGTATACCTTTAATTTAAACTTAACCAACAAGTGGTAAAACCACTACCACATTGACTTGGAGTCCTATTTGATAAGAATCTTATTGATCTAGTATTGGTAGTCAATAAGGAGCACAAGGTGTAGATCAAGAGGTAACTTCATCATGTTATAAATCAAATTAACACACAATGAAGATAAGGAGCTTGAAATAAATTTATGAGTAGTCAAGGTATGAATAAAATGAAGATGAAGAATTAACATTGATTTATTTTCAGTTGCTGATCCTATTTATCTTTAAGAATTAATTAAGGAAAATAAGTTGTGTGAAGCAATAGATGAAAAAATGAAAGTAAAAAAGAAAAATGTGACATGATAATTGGTAGATATTCCAAAAATAAAGGATGTAAAAAATGTCAAGTGGGTTTAAATTCCCTAAAATTGACATGAGACCTCCTTAGTGTGTGCCAAATTTTCTATTCCCTAAAATCAAAAGGAAGTATGTGACATGTGTGGGGATGAATTACTTGTCCAATTAACTCCAAGAATACTATAAAAGGTCAAAAGAGATGAGAGACACCTCATAAATATGGGATAAAGTGAATTTATTATAATAATAAATGCACACTTAAAATATGGACTCAGGATAAGCTAAAGATCTTAAATTTAACCCAAAGAAGAATAATCTCTAACACTCCCCTTTAAACTTAATTTGTGGTTACAAAGTGTAGAAAACCTTTTATAAATAAGGAAGTGAGTTGAAATTACAACATACTCCCCCTTAATAGATATTTTCTTAAGAGTAATTACATATGTTTGAGAAAGAAATAAGAAGAGAGGATGTTAACAAATTTTACAAAAGTGTGATAATCAACAATATCCAAGAAGCCTCTTTGGACAAAATTGTCAATTTGTAATGGAAAAAGGTGAGAGCCACCTCATAAATTTAGGTTAAAGTGAAATTATTATAATAATAAATGCACACCTAAAAGATAGACTTAGGATAAACTAAATAGCTTAAATTAAACCCAAATAAGATTAATCTCCAATAATACCCCTTAATCTTGATTTGGGGTTATAAAAATGTATAAAAAATTTACTAACATGGATGTAAGTTGACATTACATAATACTCCACCTTAATGAAAACTTATTTAAGAGGAATTACAAAATTTTGAATAAGAAATAAGAAGAGAGGGTGTTAACAAAATTTGTAAAAATGTGATCTAATCAACAATCTCCAAAAAGCCTCTTCAAATAAGATGGTCAATCTTCTGTGGAACAAGGACCAATTATAAGGAGAAATTATACACTAAAACCTACCAAATAAATAAACTAATGGTAATCTTCATGTTAAGTAAACAATATACTATAAACATATGATCTACATACAAAGTGCAAAATCCTTTATGAAAAGAGGTTAGTAAAATAATGAGCTCCAATCAAATAATATTTCATTGGAAACAAAAAATAAATTAAAGCATAAAAAGTTTTAGTTTATCAAAAGGGAGATAAAGAAAATATGTCGCATGAAAAATATATTCTACATGAAGCAATCTGCTATGCCCTTAGCCTATAATGTGTGTTGGGATATGTGTAACCAACTTGTGGATTACATAACCTCTTCCTTATCATATTTAATTTATTTAGGATCTCATTTGGGTAGATAGGTTAGAATATGGAGTAACCATAACTTAATAATACTATAAATATGAGGTAGGAATTAGTACTTGATCATCATATTGTGATTTCTTCTCTTAGTGAATCTTGTAAAGGTTTCCCCCTCAAAGTAGCTTGTAATTTATTCCTTTATTATGCTATTTTAAAGTCATATTATGATTTATTATTTTTATTATAATTTATTGGTAAAGTATTTTCATTATAAGTGGTATCAAAGCATCAATTTGGGCTATTGAATGTGCAAAACCCTAATATTATCGAATCACTCATATCCCAAATTGGTCACAAATTTCTATTCAAAAATTTTACTGAAGTTTGATGATAATTCAAGGACATACTAGTAAACAAAATAGGGTTTGGGGATCCATTTTGAGCAAGTTATTACCAATTTAGGGTTTTCAATAAATTCTCTTTAGAGGTCATATTTTGAAAAAAAATTAGTTTTTTTTAATACTTTTAGAAAAATTAAAAATTATAGTGAGGGTTTATTATTTGTAATTTTTGATTTGAGGATAATATCACTATAAACAATCTTGTTCAAGGTTGGGCCAAAGGTGACAATCAAGATCGATATTGTCAATCCTTCTTATGGTAGGACTGTAAACTAGGGGCCAAGGCAAAGGTGTTAAAACTATGGGTAAAACTCCTCATAAATGAGATATAGAGCTAGAAGGGGGATTTAATAAATTAGTTATTATAATATTTTATATTAATTATAAGCCATCTTGACTACGATGTGCATGACATATAATCTGAGGTGCAAGGACTACATTTTGAAGTGAAGATCATGTAGTCTACCTTAGCTGATTTGGTGATAAATTTGATGAATAATCAAAAAATCAAACCACCTATCACCATTTCAAAACACAAAAAGACTGGATATTTTAGCCAACTCAATCCAAATCTAAGTACCTTGTAGCCAAGGAACATGATGCCAAAAATGGAAATGTGAAAGTTTGACTAGAAGGATCTGGTCACTTGGATCAACTAAATGGATATTTATTTTTGATATACACTAAATTACATGTATCCAAAAGGTGGTCATGGAATCACTATATCTATAACAAGAAAAATTCATTTCTTATAGATGGTCATGTGTTCAACAGAAGAATAAGGTTCTCAATCTCACAGGCTAGTATGCTTTTACATAGGATCTACAACTACACTATAATAGTAATGTGAGTGATAGACACTTTAGTCAACTGGTAAAGCCAAAATAAATATGATTACTCAAGTATTATGATTGTCAATTCTAAAACCTCTCTTTGTTCATGGATAAATTTTTTGAGGAACACCTAAATGACCTATTTCTTGGAGGTCTCAAGGATCACATTGAATATGAGGAATGCATATTTAATCAAGATACTATCTCTGAATCTATTCTCAAGGATATTAGGGTAGAGGATTTTTTAAATCTAAAAAAAGATAATAATTCACCAACATCAAAGATATAATCAACTTGTTACCATCATTCCCTTAGCCTACCAGTTTGACACATCAAAATATTGAAGAGAAACAAATGAAACATTTATATTTTAATTATGATAGCAAATAGAGAAAAGGACATAAATGTGCATAGAATAAATTGTTATGCATTAAATTGGTAAATGAGGAAGAATAAGATGATGAATCATTAGGTGAAGATGAAGTGGTTCCAAAGATAGAATCTAAAGAATCCCAAATCATGAAATTCCAAGTATTAACAGTCTTCAAACCCTTAAAGTTGTGGGTTTTCTCAGGATAGAAAATGTAATAGTGTTAATTAACTTTGGGAGTACACATAACTTCATCAATAGTAAGCTAGATAATCATTTAAAATGTTATTGTTTATCTAGCTCTAAAAATTTAGGTCATGATTATAGATGGTGGTATAGTCAATTGGTTTGGAAAATGCCATATTATTAATATTTCTATGGGCGACTAAAAGCTATATTATCCTATGTTTTAAATTCCCATGCATGGGGTAGATAGTGTTCTTGGAATCTAATAGATCACAACCTTGGGAACAATCGAGATGAATTTATAGGAACTATTCATGTGATTTCATTCTAAAGGTAGGATATTTGAACTACATGGATTATAGGAAAAATATACACAATTGATTAGTTCACATCAAATGACAAAGATTCTCAGAAAAGGGGCTAAAGGATTTATAACAAGATTATGTTCCATAGAAGTTAAACCAACAAAGGTGTATATGCATCATGATCTCTAGATGATTATTTATGACCATACAACTATTTTTAGCACCTTAAAAAAATAACTTCCACAAAGTAGAAAACATGATCATACCATATGACTACTTATAGGGAATTCACCATCAAACATTAGAACATATTGGTATCCATATGTCAAAAAAAGTGAAATTGAGAAAATGGTACAAAATATGATAGAGGTAGGTATTATTATACATAGCTCAAGTGAATATTCATCTACAGTGGCCATGGTGAATAAGAAGGATGATACTTGGAGGATGTGCCTAGACTATAAATAGCTCAAAAAATGCACCATGAAAGATAAGTTTTGTATTATGATAATTGATGATTTATTGAATGAGTTACATGGTTTTGTTTATTTTATAAAACTAGATCTTCATCTTGTTACCTTCAAATTCAGAATAGAGATGAGGATATCCTTAAACCCACTTTCAGAGCTCATGAAGGCCATTGTGAGTTTCTGGTCATGCGTTTTGGTCTAAAAAATGCACCATCTACACTTTAAAGTTTGATGAATATTGTTTTTAGGCCATTTTAAATGAAATCTATGTTGGTTTTTTTAATGACATCCTAATCTACAAAAAATCTTGGAAATAACATTTGCGTCATGTGAAAAAGATTCTATTAATATTGGAACAACATTAACTTCATGATAAAACTTTAAAATGTGCTTTTGTAGTCCAAGAAGTAGAGTATCTGGGTCATTTTTTTTCACATGGAGTCAAAGTAGACCCTAAGAATATCAAAGATATGATGGAGTGGAAAGTTCCCAAAACCCTTAAGAATCCTTGAGGTTTTTTTTGGGCTCACAGGTTACTATTATAAATTTGTGAAAAATTATGGTAACATAATAATACCATTCATAAATTTTTTGAAGGACTCCTTCCACTAGAATAAAAATACAATTAAGGCCTTTGAAAAGATAAATGAAGCTATGTGAACCACTCTATTTTTAGCTACCTTTATTTTTTCCAAAACTTTTATTATAGAATGTGATGAATTAGGATATGGCATGGAGGAAGTACTCATGTAGGAAGGTAGACACATTACATTTAGGATTCATCAAATCAAAGGTAAAAATAGGCTAAAACCAATATATGAGAAATATATATTGGTTATTGTACATGCATTCAAGTAATGGAGACCTTATCTGATAGGTAAGCACTTTAAGGTAAAGAATGATGATGACAACCTAAAATATTTTTTAGAACAATAATTATCTTCAGAATAAAAACAAAAATGGGTGACTAAGATATTATGATATGAATTTTAAGTCATCTATAAAAATTTTAAATAGAAAGTTTTAACATATGCACTATCAAGGAAGGATGAATCCAAAAAAACACTGTTATGTGTAATGGCTATGTGGTAGGCAGATTGGTTAGAAGAGGCTAGATTAGAATGGGTGAATGATAAGGATACATAGATTTTAATTCAAAATACCCAAAATGGGTCTATTGATTCAGATAAATTTTAGTGGAAATGTAATGCATTATGGTATAAAAATCAATTATACCTATGTAAAAATATTATCCTCAAGCATAAGATCCTTAAGGAGCTTCATGTATCTCCAATAAGGGTACTCCAAATTTTTGGAAAATTATTATAGAATCAAGTAGGATTTATTTTGGCAAGAACCCAAGGGGGATATATAAAAAATTGTGGCTGAAGGTATGGTATGTCAACAAAATAAGGGTGAAATAATTAAGACACTAGGTCTTCTACAACCTTTATCTATTCCTGCCAAAGGTGCGAGAAGGTTTATATGGATTTCATTACAAGATTTATGAGGTTTGAGGGTCAAAATGTCATCATGGTAACTATGTATAGGCTCACAAAATATGTTCACTTTTACCCCTTTTCAAAGCAATTTGTAGTTAGTACATTAGCTATTGATTTTTTCAATAATGTTAAAAAAATGCATGGTACTCTTAAGATCATTATAAGTGATCATGATCCCATATTTGCTAGTAATTTTTAGACTAAGTTATTTTCATGTTTAGGTAAACAGTTGGATCATAGTTCACCATATCATCCTCAATCTAATGGAAAAATAGAGGTAGTAAACAAACACCTAAAAGGGTATCTCTATTATTTTGCATATGAGAAATAAGAAAAATGGGTTCATTAACTGTCACTTGTAGAATGGGGGTATAAAACTTCCTTATTTAACTCTTCTAAAATGTCTCCATTTCTTTTACTGTCTAGTTATCACCACCCATCCATCATTTAATCCTTGAGGGTGAATCCCCAGGGTTGCATTGTTGAATAACATAATCAACATCAACAAGAGGTATTAGTTAGTCTGTGAGAGAATTTAGTAATGACATATAATATAATGAAGTAGTAGATAGATCAACACTAGAGTGAGAGATATTTTGACATATGTGATTGAGTCTTTGTGCCCTTGCAACCATTTAAGAAGATGTCTCTAAAAAAAATAATGAAAGGATAAATTTATTTTTCTAAAGTATTATGGTCCTTATAATATTCTATATAAATTTGGTAATGTTGCATACAAGATGGAGATACCCCAGTTTGATCACATACATCCTATATTTCATGTGTCTTTCCTGAAGAAGGTAGTTGGATAGAGATTTTCTACCCATAAAGAGTAACAAGAACTGGATGAAGAAGGTGTATTCATTATAGAACATGAGGAGATCCTTAAAACATGCACTAAGAAGATGAGAATAAGAGAAATTATAGAGTATTTTATAAATTAGAAGAATATTAACCATGAAGATGCAACATCGGAGAATGATGCTTTTTTATAGCATCATCCTAAGCTACTCAACGTTGAAGATAACATTTTTTTCAAGGGGAGGAACATGATATGTCCAACCTATAACTATTGGGGATCAACCAACAATAGATTACACTTGTGAAAGCAATAAACGTGGAAATAAATCAGATTGACAAGTAACTGAATGAGATAATAGCAAGAACAAGAGATACAAGAAACCACCCTGAAAACTTGTATTAACAAAATCTTTACAAAAGGAATACAATTGAAGAAACTTCTTTCTTCCACACCTCTCCTAGATGTATAGATCTCTCACTAGATCTCTATTCCTCAAGAGCTCTCTCTCTCAAGAACAATCAACTCCAACAAGCCTGGATTGATTCAATTTTGTACTGTTCTTCACATACAATGAATTATTACAATACTTCACAATAACTACTACAATAAGCTAGGAAGATCTAATTCTACATATAGAATTAGGAGACTTGAGCATGCACTTCCAACAAGCAGTTAATCCACTTGAACAAGGGCTCTAAAAATAGTATTGCTAATAATAGAGACGCGAGCTTGAGACTACAACTCAAACTCATCATGCAAACACTCACTTTTGTCCTCAGAAATAGCTTTCTGGATGCACAGGTAACCAACGCCGGTTCCTACTGCTTGTCTGTGACCGCCGTCGGCCGACCCTCTGCTGACGTCGGCGCCTCTACAACTACTCCTGACCGACGCCGGTGTCTGTGTAGACCCGAACCTGTTAAAGTATGCTCCTTGGTGAAGTTTTTAGCTCCACACCCTAACAATCTCCCACTTGGAGATAAACAACTACACCAGTACCTATACAACAACATCTTCTAGCTCCTCCATCTTCAACTCAATCATGAAGACCAATAGAAGTTGAATGAAGATTCAACTTCTCCTTTGTAATCGGCTTGGTTAACATATCAGCAGGATTCCTATCTGTATAGATATTCTCCAGCTTCAACTCACCATCTTCCAATACCTGTCGTATGAAGTGATACCTTAGCTGTATGTGTTTTGTTCTTGAATGAAAGGCTGAATTCTTAGCCAAATAGATTACACTCTGACTATCGCTATACAATCTGCAACTCTCATGCTCCCTACCAAGGTCATCCATGAACCATGTCATCCATATCATCTCTTTGCTAGCCTCTGTGGCTGCAATATACTCTCCTTCTGTAGTTGACAAGGCAACAACCTTCTGCAACTTAGATATCCAGCTAACCGCCGTTCCACCTACAGTGAAAACATAACCTGTAGTGCTCCTCCTACCATCCAAATCACCTGCCATATCTGAATCTACATAGCCATGTAGAGAAGTATCTGAACCTCCATAACACAAGTGCTTACTGCTGGTTCCTCTCAGATATCTAAGGATCCACTGAACTGATTTCCAATGTTCCTTACCTAGATTGGCCATATACTTACTTACCACTCCCACTGCTTGGGCAATATCTGGTCTAGTACACACCATTGCATACATCAAACTCCCTACTGCGAAAGAATATGGAACCTTACTCATGTACTCTACCTCATCATATGAATTAGGACATTGTTCTTTACTCAACTTAAAATGTCCAGCCAAAGGTGTGCTTACCGATTTAGCATCTTGCATATTGAATCGTTTCAACACCTTTTCCACATAATCTTCTTGAGACAATATCACCCTATGATTTTTTCTGTCTCTCTTAATGCTCATGCCAAGGATTTTCTTTGCTGCTCCCAAATCCTTCATAGCAAACATTTGAGCTATTTTCACCTTAAGCTCAGAGATATCCTGCATGTGTGATCCTGCAACCAACATATCATCTACATACAACAATAGAATAATATATCTATCGTTATCAAATCTCTTGAAATACACGCAATGGTCAGATTGACACCTACTGTAGCCATGCTCAGTCATAAACCTATCAAATTTTAAGTACCATTGCCTAGGAGCTTGCTTGAGGCCATACAAGCTTTTTTTCAATCTGCACACAAACTTCTCCTTACCTTTGACCTCAAATCCTTCTGGCTATTCCATATAAATTTCCTCATCCAAATCTCCATGAAGAAATGCTGTCTTAACATCTAGCTGCTCAAGATGCAAATCCTCGAAAGCAACCAAAGACAATACAACCCTTATAGAAGTCATTTTAACAACAGGAGAAAAAATCTCACCAAAGTCAAAACCTGGCTTTTGTGCAAATCCTTTTACCACCAATCTAGCCTTATATCTCATCTGTCCATTCTCACCTTATTTCAACCTGTAGGTCCATCTATTCTTGAGTGATCTCTTACCAGCTGGCAATTCAACCAAATCCCATGTTTGGTTCTCTCTTAAGGACTCCAACTCCTCAACCATGCCACGCTCCCACTCACTCTTGGACTCCACCTGTATTGCTTCTTCAAAACTCTCTGGTTCTCCACCATCAGTTAGCAATAAATAAAATAAAGAAGGAGAATATCTAATTGGAGGCTTACTCACCCTTTTTGACCTCCTGATGGGTGTCTGAGACTCGTTTCCAACATGCTGTCCACCCAAATTCTCTGACAGTGACCGACCTCGGTCACCTCCAGACGTGTTACTAGCCAACGTCAGTTCTTCCTGACCGACCTCGATGCCTGTCCTGCCAATGTCGGTCTCTGTATGGCCGACACCAGTTTCTGTACTACCGACGCCGGTTCCTAACCTGCCGTCGTCGGTCTCTGTGTTTTCCTGCAAGTCATTATTTCTTTTTCCCGTGAGCTCATCTTGGAATTTCACCTCATCCAATTCACCATTGCTCTGCTCAGATTGATTCAGCTTCCTTAGCTGATCACAATACATCACTCTTTCATTGAAAACAACATCATGGCTCTTGATTACCTTGTTAGTTTCTAGATTCCACAATCTGTAACCAAAATCATCTGAGCCATAGCCAATAAACATGCACCTCATAGACTTAGCATCAAGCTTCTTTCTATTTTCTTTATCTATGTGCACAAAGGCTTCACAACCAAAAACTTTGAGATATGAGAGATCAACCTTTTTACCTGTCCATGCCTCTTCTGGAATACCACCATCCAGAGCTGTAGAGGGTCCTCTATTAATCAGGTATACTGCAGTGTCAACAGCTTGTGCCCAAAACTGTAAGGGCAAGCCAACATGCAATCTCATACACCTTGCACGCTCCATTATTGTCCTGTTCATCCTTTCAGCAATTCCATTCTACTGAGGTGTCCTTGGAACCATCCTTTGCCTATGGATTCCATGCATTTAAAAATAGTCTCTGAACTTATAACTGCAGAACTCACCACCATTGTCAGATCTCAGGCACTTTAATCTTTTACCTGTTTCATTCTCAACCATAGCTTTCCAAATCTTAAAAGTCTCAAATACATCAGATTTTCTCCTAATACAATAGATCCATACCTTCCTTGTAGCATCATCTATGAAAGATACATAGTACTGTGATCCTCCAATGGAAGCAACTTGAGCCGGTCCCCACACGTCTGTGTGAACAAGCTGCAACTTATGCCTCTTCTTAGTAGACCCAGTCTTGAGAAAACTAACCCTTTTCTGTTTTCCAAATACACAGTGCTCACAAAACTCTAGATCTATGCCTTTTAAATCTAAAAGCATACCTTTGGACTTAAGAATTGACATCCCCTTCTCACTCATGTGGCCAAGCCTTGAGTGCCACAGTTTAGCGTCCACATCTAAAGTAGATAATACAGAAAGAGATTTGTTAGTAACACAATTACACAAATAGAGAGTACCTTCTCTCTTACTCTGGCAATAACAAGTGCACCCTTGGTCACCTTCTAAGATTTTTCTGTGAGAGTTACTGTACAACCCTCATCCCCTAACTTTCTTGCAGAAATCAAATTTCTCTTCAAGCTAGGAACATGCATCACATCTCTCAACACCCATGTGTTGCTATTCTACATCTTCAGCTGCACTTTACCTTTGCCAATTATTTTACAGGGCTCATCATCCCCTAGATACACTATTCCAAAATCTCCATGGATATAGTCACTAAAATATTCCCTGTTAGGGGTAGCATGAAAAGATGCACCAGAATCTAATACCCAAGATTCTATATTATTATGCAGAGAGAAAATTAAAACATCTTGTGCAATACCTGCAACCTTGGCTTCTTCTTTTCCTTCGTGTTGATTGTCCTCCTTAGGCTTTGACCAACAATCTCTGCTTATGTGCCCCATCTTACCACAATTCCAGCATTGTGGCCTTCTGCCATTTCTAGATTTAGATCTACCTTTCCCCTTAGATTTGGATCTTGATCTGCCTTTCTTGCTCTTCTCTTTCTACCTTCCCCTGCTCTCAAAACTTAAAGCATTCCCAGATGTCTCTTCTATGCTTTTCCTGCGTATTTCCTCATTCAAGATAACACTAACAACATCCTCTACTTTCAAAATATTTGATGCAGATGCAGTATTACTTACTGCCATTACTAAGCCATGCCAGCTTTCAGGCAAAGAACATAATATCAAAAGAGCTTTTATTTCATCATCAAATACTATATTGACTGAACTTAACTGATTCACAATTCCATTGAAATCATTTAGATGAGTAGAAACAGATCCACCTTCATTCATATGCAAATTAAATAACTGCTTCATAAGATATACCTTATTAGAAGCTGAGGGTTTTTCATACAAATTTGCTAACGTAGTCATCAACTCTACCGTAGACTTTGCCTGTGATAAATTAGATATCACAGTGGATGCTAGACTCAGTCTTATAGACCCCAAAGCCTTTCTGTCAAGAACTTCCCATTCTTCATCCTCCATGTCTTTGGGCTTCTTTGCAACCCCACCTAACGGTAAGTAGAGATCTTTCTGATACAGATAATCCTCTATCTGCATTCTCCAGTGTTGGTAATTTTTGCCATTAAACTTTTCCATTCTGGGTTTACTTTCATCTGCCATTGCTTCTCCCACTCAAACAAAAATTCCTGCAGAAACCTCTGTGAGAACCTGTAATCAATACACACTACACAGATCTGAACCACCTGTTAGTGAACCTGAGCTCTGATACCACTTGATGGATATCAAGCTCTGATACCACTTGTTGGGGATCAACCAACAATAGATTACACTTGTGAAAGCAATAAACGCAGAAATAAATCAGATTGACAAGTAACTGAATGAGATAATAGCAAGAACAAGAGATACAAGAAACCACCCTGAAAACTTGTATTAACAAACTCTTTACAAAAGGAATACAATTGAAGAAACTTCTTTCTTCCACACCTCTCCTAGATGTATAGATCTCTCACTAGATCTCTATTCCTCAAGAGCTCTCTCTCTCAAGAACAATCAACTCCAACAAGCCTAGATTGATTCAATTCTATACTGTTCTTCACATACAATGAATTACTACAATAATTCACAATAACTACTACAATAAGCTAGGAAGATCTAATTCTACATATAGAATTAGGAGACTTGAGCATGCACTTCCAACAAGAAGTTAAGCCACTTGAACAAGGGCTCTAAAAATAGTATTGCTAATAATAGAGACACGAGCTTGAGACTACAACTCAAACTCATCATGCAAACACTCGCTTCTGTCCTCGGAAATAGCTTTCTGGACGCACAGGTAACCGACGCCAGTTCCTGCTGCTTGTTTGTGACCACTGTCGGCCAACCATCTGCCGACGTCGACGCCTCTGCAACTGCTCTTGACCGACGTCGGTCACTCCTGATTGACGCCAGTGTCTGTGTAGACCCGAACCTGTTAAAGTATGCTCCTTGGTGAAGTTTTTAGCTCCACACCCTAATAATAACATGTGTTGGGATATGTGTAGCCAACTTATGTCTTACATAACTCCTTCCTTATCATAATTCATTTCTATAAGATCTCATTTGGTTAAAGAGGTCAGCCTATGAAGTGATCATAGTCTAAGAAGACTATAAATAAGAGGTAGTGATTAGTACTTAATCATCATATTACAAATTCTGATTTTATTAAATCTTGTTGAGGTTGCCTCTTCTAAGTGGATTGTCATTTATCTTATATTATACTATATTTTAGTTATATTTTGATCTGTTTCTATTATTATACGTTATTGGTGAAGTAATTTTATTATACAATCAAAGATTCATCAAACAAAGACACATTATAGTCTCTGGAAGATACATTATTTTTAGGCATCCAAATTATGTAACTTTAAAATTAAATATTTTGGTGGTTTTAAAATAATGACAAGTGTCATGAGTTTATTCATCACAATATTTATATGGATTTAATTTCTAACAATTAGACATATGATTCACATGTTTACTGAAATGCTCACAAGTTTTGACATTTTTAGTCAAAGAATGAGCTTGACAAGCAATTTAATAAAAAAATTGTATAATATAAGGAAGTACTATTGTAAAAAATCTTTTAGTGTGGATAATAATAAGACTTTAATTTACCTTGAAAAGCATTAGAATCGATCCCTACACAAGTTTGGTTAGTTTTAAATAAAATAGGTTAAACAATGTCATTTTCATTTTTACTAAGATCTCTACCAAAATAACCTATAAAGTGCATGATATGAAAATTGGTGTTGGAAAATATTTGATGTAAAAGAGTAAAATATTTAAAATAATCATGTCGATCATTAACATTAGAGATGTTATTAAGATGAAAAGATGTAAATTTTGCATTGAGAATATCAAAATAATATTTCATAGTCCCCATTTTTTTTTGAAAAGAGTTTTGGAATGCATTAAGAGTCTCTGTTTTACATTCAATTTGAAATTTAAAAATAGAGATATCATCATTTTGATTTCCCACCCCTTAAAATGCAATGCCATAAATAAGAAATGTAAAAAAACATGAAAAGATTGGTTTGAAAGTGCTTTAAAGAATTAAAATAAAAGCAATGTTTTAGTTTCAAAATACGAATCAAAGTGTCTTCATGTCAAACCAAGAGTTGTTTTAATTATTAAATTTTATGTTTGAATGATTTTACTATTAAAACAAGGGTTGTGTAGCGGCTACTCCCTGCCATTTTAGGATTGTAATATAATAGAAATATTAATTGTAATTGTAGTTATCCTAATATGATTTAAGGATGTTTTGGAGGATAATGTGGCATAGATGATTAGGACTCTAGAATTTTTACCATCATAGCATAAATTGTTATTGATTTCATGAATAATAAGTGTATTTTTGTTGAATAAATAAATATTAAATAATTTAAAAAAATGTTAAATGTATCCAAGCAATTTGATAACTATTGACCCAATTTTGCCCCTCTGGCAAAATCTCGGTCATCTTCTACACCTGCTTTGCATGGCCAGTCATTTCGGGTTGCAAGGTCTGTCTTCAGGGTTCGATAACTCTATTTCAAAGCATTGGCTTGTCGGCCTCGTTCGTTGGTGTTCACGGTAGCATAAGGTAGAGTTTTCAAACGTTCATAAAAGGGGAGAGGAAAAGGCTGGGGCACTTAACACTAAGGCAAAAGGAGGGCAGACGTTTACAAGAACAATGCAGTTGATGGCAAAATTACTGCCCACAACACCGGCGGGTAAAAAGAGACCTTAAATAGATGCAGTCAGTGGCAAAATTGCCGCTCACAACACAAACAGAGAAAAGAAAGGCAGCCAACTTGGCTGACGTCGATAGAATAGCCATGCGTACATGGCCAATGTCGGCAAAACTACTGCGCAAGGCAGTAAACTGGCTGACGTCGGCAAAGTCCCGCGTGTAGTCCACGACATTGGGTGGCAAATTTACCGCTCACAACATCAGGCGGCAAAAAAGCCCTACAAAACACAGAAAAAGGCCTACCCAGCGGGCAGAGGAGCAGGCCGCATGCAAAATGAGGCATCAAGCATGGTCCCAACAATTTTATGACATCAGCTACAGTGTTTTTTCACTCTTCCCAATGAGACTCCTCTTGGCTTTTCCCATATAAATGGGTAGACTTGTTCATTTTAAAGGATCTTTTCCAATTTTGTAAAGAGCACAACTCTCCAAATTCTCCACCTGAATCAATAAAAGACAGTTTTTACCTCTTTCTTGGATGGATTGTGTAGAGTATGCCTTGAATGTTGGTTTATGTCCAGTCATTGTCTCTTGATGCTCTCACAAGTCCAACACCAGCAAACCTGTGATCTACAAAGCACCATCGTCTGCTGCTGCCAGGAGTAGAGTTCTGTTTTGGAGGTATAGAATAGGAGAAGTCATTTACAGTGTGTATTTCTCAGCACCTTGGTGAGTCCCTATTTTTTGTGCTTTCCATAGGAACCTCCATGTCATTTTTAGTAGCCTGGTCTTTCTGCCAAGTCTCAGTGTATGTATGTTTTGTTTGATCCTGAGAGTGGAGGTGAGAAGGTCATTTCATTTTTGGTGTATCACCTCTTTAGAGTAAGCTATTTGTTTTCATGCATTTTCTTCTCCCTTTTCATCCCCCCCAGTATATCTATATATCTATATTTTTGCACTGCTTAAAACAAACAAGATACATCAGAGGGAACTAGCCCATACCTAGAGACTCTCCTCTCCTGCTTCATCATCCCATAGGTGAGAGAGGAGTTTCCATGTTGCAGGGAGAGGGCAGGAACCTGTTTTCCTACCAACTGGGTGTAATCTCCAGTCGTCAATAGTTTTGGCACGCCCGGTGGGACTAGTTTTTTAACGCAGTAAAGTTGCAGGATTGATGCTGGTCCTGTTACAGCAGATCAATTTTTTCCTTTAGCATCTGGTGACTCTGAGTTAAATCCACTGGTTAAGCAGCCTGGTGCCATTCATAAATTTCCTTGTATGTATACTTCTTCTGCTCAAAATCATGGGTCTTGTTTTCCTTCATGTGAGTGTGACCAGACTTCAGATATTTATGCAATCCCCTCAAGCGGCTCTCCTAGTTGCCCTACAACTATAAGGGGGGTGAGGCTGGATTTTGAGAGGCAGACATTGGAAATTAATAAGTTGGAAGAGCAGTATAGATATCAGCATGAGATGATGTATGAAGAGGAGCGCTTATTTAAGCAAGCACAGGCCGTACAATCCATGAAGGAAGAGATGCCAAAATGGAGAAATCCATTTTTTCAAGGCAGCCAGCCTTGTGCACCCCTTCCTACCCTAAAGAAAATCCCCTCTTTTGCACCAAATCTGTTTTATCAAATTGCACTTGCTCACTCCAACTCATCAAATACGGCTGCTCTCAATCCCATGTGCCTGGATTTCCAACGCCAAATGGCATCAGAGCAACCTCCCATTGAGATCAATCTTTTCAACTCCTTAGATCAGGGATCTTCCATTGAGAATAATACCATTAGCCAGCATGTCCCTCTTCTAAAGACTCCTCCAACGCATCAATAATGTTTTCCTTGCATTCCTTAACCTTCCCAAGTTTTCCAGCATGATGTGCAAATTCTGAGTTAGAGGAAGGAATGCCAGGGACCAGCTCAGAGCTTTGAAGAGGATCATGCTGGTCACCTCCAAGAGAGACTCTTCCAAGACAACCTAGCCAAACAAATTGAAGATTTAGAGGCTAGGATGAAGCTGCTCCTTGAAAGAGAGGGAAAATTTACAGACCTTATGGAAGAGCCTCGGGACCTTGTGGAAAATGAAGTTGCTACCTATTCACAGGGGCAGAATTTTAATTCAGAGATCCTGGACTGGGGAAAGACAGTGGCATCATGGGGCAAAATATAAGAATAAGAACAGGGTCTTTCTCAAAACCTTGAAGAAGCTAAAACTGCTCCTACTTATGATGATACTGGCAGCCTCTAGGAAAAGCTTTTCCAAGAAGACCTGGCCAAGAGAATAGCAGATTTGGAATCCAGAGAGAGTTTCCTCAGCAAATGTGTGGTTAATGGTTCAGAACAAATAGCACATTCCATGCCTGAACACAACCCATCTTCACATTTCCAAGAGAATTATTAGGCCATGCCTGATATTGATAAAGTGTTGATCAAGTGGAGAGAGGAGAATCATTCGATTCTAGCTCAAGGACTGCTTCCTCTTCCACATGCTTTCTCCACCTCACCCTCGCTCAAAGAAGAACCTATTTTGCAAGAGGCAGGAGAGGAACAAAAGATCCAATCTACAGTCCTTTAGGAGGTTGTCATGAGCAACAACAAAGAAGAGATCATCATTGATACTCCTTTTGGAGACCTCATCAGCAATGGAGAAGATGCAGGGCTTGCATATATGCGGATGTTCGAGCAGTATGAGGAGGAACAAATGCATGGTAAGCTCTCTTCTCCTTTGTTTGATGAACTTCCTTGCTATTTTGATGAGGATGACTACATTGAAGACCCTGAGAAAGAGGAAGATTAGGAGAATATTTTTGAAAATCTAAAAGCCTTGATCAACAAAGAGCAAAAGGAGAGGTCTATTTTCTAGGAGGAATGCTTTGAAGAACTGAGCTTTAAATAGGAAAGTGAAGTCTTGTGGGATGAGCAATCACTTTGTGAGTCTCTTTTAGACATCACCACAGTCAACTTTCTTCAAGAAGGCCAAGAGGAAGCAGAGGACGAGTCTGACAAAGTTTTCAGCGAGGCAGAAGGAAACAAATCAGACCATGATACATTGCAGAAGGAATGTGCAGATCAGAAAGCTTACGGTGATGAGCCAACAACAATTGATTTCTTGGTGAGGAGCACCAATATCAAAGACCAGCATTTAACAAGCCTCCAGGGACAATCAGAATACGTATATATTGTAGGCATGTTTGATTTTGATCCTCTCAGTTTCCAGCCAACTCAGGTGATAGGCAGGAGGAGCAAGTCATCAAATCTCGTGCTCTTCTAGCTACTTGCCTGCCACGATAAGTCTTCTCACCAGGAAGGGGACTTAAGAAATTTTCCTTTTGATCCAGGAGGGATGTGAACATCCCTGGTTAGCTGTATATAATAGTTTACTTCCAGTTGTTTTCCTTATTTTTCCCTAAGTGCAGGTTGCACAGGTAGTTATTTTTAGCTTTGTGTGTTTCCCTTCGTTGTGGGGGTAAATTCTATGTATTTGATTCTAGGATTATCAAAGCTGTTGTGAACTCTCCTCAAAGTCACCATCTGACTCTGCACCCAATGGAATGTAAGGCAACTAGGTTCTAAGCATAGCAGACACGCTTACCCTGTGAGTCGCCAATTTGTTGACCCAATTTTGCCCCTCTAGCAAAATCTCGGTCACGTTCTACACCTGCTTTGCATGGCCAGTCATTTTGAGGTGCAAGGTCCGTCTTCAGGGTTCGACAACTCCGTTTCAAAGCATTGGCTCGTCGGCCTCGTTCGTTGGCGTTCATGGTAGCATAAGGCAGAGTTTTCAAACATTCACAAAAGGGGAGAGGAAAAGGCCGGGGCACTTAACACTAAGGCAAAAGGAGGGCAAATGTTTACAAGAACAATGTAGCCGGTGGCAAAATTGCCATCCATAACACCAGTGGGTAAAAAGAGACTGCAAACAAATGCAGTCAACAGTAAAATTGCCGCTCACAACACAAATAGAGAAAAGAAAGGTAGCCAACTCGGTCGACATCAGCAGAATAGCCATGCGTACACGACTGATGTCGGCAAAACTGCCATGCATGGCAGTAAATTAGCTGACGTCGGTAAAGTCCTGTGTGCAGTCCATGACATTGGGCAGCAAATTTACCGCTCACAACATCAGGCGGCAAAAAAGCCCTGTAGAACATAGAAAAAGGCCCGCCCAATGGGCAGAGGAGTAGGCTGAATGCAAAATGAGGCATCAAGCATGGTCCCAACAGTTTTATGACGTCAACTATAGTGTTTTTTCACTCTTCCCAATGAGACTCCTCTTGGCTTTTCCCATATAAATGGGCAGACTTGTTCATTTTAAAGGATCTTCTCCAATTTTGTAAAGAGCACAGCTCTCCAAATTCTCCACTTGAATCAATAAAAGATAGTTTTTACCTCTTTCTTAGATAGATTGTACATAGTATGCCTTGAATGTTGGTCTGTGTCCAGTCATTGTCTCTTGATCCTCTCACAGGTCCAACACCAGCAAACCTGTGATCTACAAAGCGCCATCGTCTGCTGCTGCCAGGAGTAGAGTTCTATTTTGGAGGTATAAAACAGGGGAATTCACTTACAGTGTGTATTTCTCAGCACCTTGGTGAGTCCTTATTTCCTGTGCTTTCCATAGGAACCTCCCTATCATTTCCAGTAGCCTGGTCTTTCTGCCAAGTCTCAGTGTATGTATGTTTTGTTTGATCCTGAGAGTGGAGGTGAGAAGGTCATTTCATTTTTGGTGTATCACCTCTTTAGAGTAGGCTGTTTGTTTTCATGCATTTTATTCTCCCTTTTCATCCCCCCAGTATATCTATATATCTATATTTTTGCACTACCTGAAACAAACAAGATACATCAGAGGGAACTAGCCCATACCTAAAGACTCTCCTCTCTTGCTCACCGTCCCACAGGTGAGAGAGGAGTTTCCATGTTGCAGGGAGAGGGAAGGAACCTATTTTCCTGCCAACTGGGTGAAATCTCCAGTCATCAACTATTTTGACACGCCCAATGGGACTAGTTTTTTAACACAATAAAGTTACAGGATTGATGCTGGTCCTGTTATAGCATATCAAATTTTTCCTGCAGCATCTGGCGACTCTGAGTTAAATCCGCTGGTTAAACAGCCTGGTGCCATTTAGAAATTTCCTCGTATGTATACTTCTTCTGCTCAAAATCATGGGTCTTGGTTTCCTTCATGTGAGTGTGACCAGACTTCAGATATTTATGCAATCCCCTCAAGCGGCTCTCCTAGTTGCCTGCAACTATAAGGGGGGTGAGGCTAGATTTTGAGAGGTAGACATTGGAAATTAATAAGTTGGAAGAGTAGTATAGATATCAGCATGAGCTGATGTATGAAGAGGAGCACTTGTTTAAGCAAGCGCAGGCTGTACAATCCATGAAGGAAGAGATGCCAAAATGGAGAAATCCATTTTTTCAAGGCAGCCAGCCTTGTGCACCCCTTCCTACCCTAAAGAAAACCCCCTCTTTTGCACAAAATCTATTTTATCAAATTGCACTTGCTCACTCCAACTCATCAAATATGGCTGCTCCCAATCCCATGCGCCTGGATTTCTAATGCCAACTGGCATTAGAGCAACCTCCCATGGAGATCAATCTTTTCAACTCCTTAGCTCAGGAATCTTCCATTGAGAATAATACCATTATTCAGCACGTTCCTCTTCTAAAGACTCCTCCAATGCATCAATAGTGTTTTCCTTGCATTCCTTAGCCTCCCCAAGTTTTTCAGCATGATGTGCAAATTCTGAGTTGGAGGAAGGAATGCCAGGGACCAGCTCAGAGCTTTGAAGAGGATCATGCTGGTCACCTCCAAGAGAGACTCTTCCAGGACAACGTAGCCAAACAAATTGAAGATTTAGAGGCTAGGATGAAGCTGCTCCTTGGAAGAGCCTCAGGACCTTGTGGAAAATGAAGTTGCTGCTGTTTCATAGGGGTAAAATTTTAATTCAGAGATCCTGGACTGGGGAAAGATAGTGGAATCATGAGGCAGAATAGAAGAAGAAGAATAGGGTTTTTCTCAAAACCTTGAAGAAGCTAAAACTGCTCCTGCTTATGATTATACTGGTAGCCTCCAGGAAAAGCTTTTCCAAGAAGACCTGGCCAAGAGAATAGCAGATTTGGAATCCAGAGAGAGTTTCCTCAGCGAATATGTGGTGGACGGTTCAGACCAAATAGCACATTCCATGCCTAAACACACCCCATCTACACATTTCCAAGAGAATTATCAAGCTGTGCCTAATATTGATGAAGTGTTGATCAAGTGGAGAGAGGAGAATCATTCAATTCTAACTCAAGGACTGCTTCCTCTTCCACATGCTTTTTCCACCTCACCCTCGCTCAAAAAAGAACCTATTTTGCAAGAGGCAGGAGAGGAACAAAAGATCCAATCTACAGTCCTTCAGGAGGTTGTCATGAGCAACAACGAAGAAGAAATCATCATTGATACTCCTTGTGGAGACCTCATCAGCAATGGAGAAGATGCAGGGCTTGCATATATGCAGATGTTCCAGCAGTATGAGGAGGAACAAATGCATGGTAAGATCTCTTCTCCTCTGTTTGATGAACTTCCTTGCTGTTTTGATGAGGATGACTACATTGAAGACCCCGAGAAAGAGGAAGATTAGGAGAATATTTTTGAAAATCTAAAAGCCCTGATCAGCAAAGAGGAAAAGAAGAGGTCTATTTTCCAAGAGGAATGCCTTGAAGAACTGAGCTTTAAACAGGAAAGTGAAGTCTTGTGGGATGAGCAATCACTTTGTGAGTCCCTTTTAGACATCACCACAGTCAACTTTCTTTAAGAAGGCCAAGAGGAAGCAGAGGACGAGTCTGACAAAGTTTTCAGCAAGGCAGAAGGAAACAAATCAGACCATGATACATTGCAGAAGGAATGTGCAGATCAAAAAGCTTACGGTGATGAGCCGAAAACAATTGATTTCTTGGTGAGGAGCACCAATATCAAAGACCAACATTTAACAGGCCTCTAGGGACAATCAGAATACGTATATATTGGAGGCATGTTTAATTTTGATCCACTCAGTTTCCAGCCAACTCAGGTGACAAGCAGGAGGAGCAAGTCATCAAATCTCATTCTCTTCCAGCTACTTGCCTGCCACGATAAGTCTTCTCACCAGGAAGGGGACTTAAGAAATTTTCCTTTCGATCTAGGAGGGATGTGAACATTCCTGGTTAGCTGTATATAATAGTTTGCTTCCAGTTGTTTTCCCTATTTTTCCCTAAGTGCAGTTTGCACAAGTACTTATTTTTAGCCTTGTGTGTTTCCCTTCGTTGTGGGGGTAAATTTTGTGTATTTGATTCTGGGATTATCAAAGCTGTTGTGAACTCTCCTCAAAGTCACCATCCGACTTCGCACCCAATGGAATGTAAGGCAACTGGGTTCTAAGCATAACAGGCACGCTTAACCTGTGAGTCACCAATTTGTTGACCCAATTTTGCCCCTCTAGCAAAATCTTGGTCGCCTTCTACACCTGCTTTGCATGGCCAGTCATTTCGAGTTGCAAGGTCCGTCTTCAAGGTTCGACAGCTCCGTTTCAAAGCATTGGCTCGTCGACCTCGTTCGTTGGTGTTCACGGTAGCATAAGGCAGAGTTTTCAAACATTCATAAAAGGGGAGAGGAAAAGGCCGGAGCACTTAAAACTAAGGTAAAAGGAGGGTAGACGTTTATAAGAACAATGCAGCCGGTGGCAAAATTGCCACCCACAACACTGGCGGGTAAAAAGAGACCGCAAACAGATGCAGTCAGCGGCAAAATTGTCGCTCACAACACAAACAGAGAAAAGAAAGGCAACCAACTTGGTCGATGTCCACAGAATAGCCATGCGTACATGGCCAACGTCGGTAAAACTGCCACGCATGATAGTAAATTGGTTGACGTCAGCAAAGTCCCGCGTGCAGTCCATGACATTGGGCGACAAATTTACCACTCACAACATCAGGTGGCAAAAAAGCCCTGGAGAGAGGAGCAAGCCACATGCAAAACGAGGCATCAAGCATGGTCCCAACAGTTTTATGACGTCAACTACAGTGTTTTTTCACTCTTCCCAATGAGACTCCTCTTGGCTTTTCCCATATAAATGGGCAGAATTGTTCATTTTAAAGGATGTTCTCCAATTTTGTAAAGAGCACAGCTCTCCAAATTCTCCACCTGAATCAATAAAAGATAGTTTTTACCTCTTTCTTGGATGGATTGTGCAGAGTATGCCTTGAATGTTGGTTTGTGTGCAGTCATTGTCTCTTGATGCTCTCACAGGTCCAACACCAGCAAACCTGTGATCTACAAAGCGCCATCATCTGCTGCTGCCAGGAGTAGAATTCTGTTTTGGAGGTATAGAACAAGAGAAGTCACTTACAGTGTGTATTTCTCAGCACCTTGGTGAGTCCCTGTTTCTTGTGCTTTCCATAGGAACCTCCCTGTCATTTCCAGCAGCCTGGTCTTTCTGCCAAGTCTCAGTGTATGTATGTTTTGTTTTACCCTGAGAGTGGAGGTGAGAAGGTCATTTCATTTTTGGTGTATCACCTCTTTAGAGTAGGCTATTTGTTTTCATGCATTTTCTTCCCCCTTTTCATCCCCCCTAGTATATCTATATATCTATATTTTTGCACTGCCTGAAACAAACAAGATACATCAGAGGGAACTAGCCCATACCTAGAGACTCTCCTCTCCTGCTTCGCCGTTCCACAGGCGAGAGAGGAGTTTCCATGTTGTGGGGAGAGGGCAGGAACCTGTTTTCCTGCCAACCGGGTGCAATCTCCAGTCGTCAACAATAACTTTAATAGCATAGTAATTATTATCTTGTATTTGAATCATTTTAACATTCATGTAAAGTTCACAATCTAATTAGTTTTATTGGGTAATTAAATTAGAAGAACAATTTTAACATTGATGTAAAGTTCATAATTTATTTTTTATTCTCGAGTCTAAAATTTGTTATCTCATTTTTAATTCTCTAAATATTCAAGTGTTAGTTATTAGTTTTGATTTTTGAATTTTTGATATATATAAGCTATTATGTTATTCTACACACATAAATGTATACATTACATATATTTAAATTTATTAATGATAAAATATGATAAAAATAATAAATAAATAGTAAATAATTGAATTTAACTTTGATTAATACATAAAAAAATAATTAAAAAAATGTTGAAATATATAATTAAAATTAAAATAAATATTTATTAATATAACTAATAGGTCTTGTATTGTTCTAAAGTTTTTAGAATAAGAAATAAAGAATAATATTAAATAAATTTAAAAATAAATTTCAATCCTCTTTAAAAGTTTTTAATAATAATATTTATATTGTTTTTAATAGAATAAGTCTGTATTGACATGTATCTTCAAACTAAAACATCTAAATCCAACATAGATCCAGTCATCCTACAGACATGCCAAACATACAAGTGTCAATCAATTTGATTCCCCAAACATACAAGTGTCAATCAATTTGGGAATCACTAGATAGAGGAAAGGCTAAACATACAAGTGCCAATCCATTCAGGAATCACTAGACAGAGGAAACACAACATGACTAATTGCTAGGTTGAGTCTTGGAAGCACTGCCTAGTAATGGAGAATGAAATTCCTATGAATAAGTGAGTAGAAAATAAAATTACGCCTGTACGCTGGTGTGTATTACGCCTGTTATGCTTCGGGTAGAAAAGAGAAAATAAAATTATCCGCATGTCCGTTGAATTACCAAAGGGTTAAACATTTCTAAGCAGAAATACCTTTGAAAAGATAAGTAAATCAGTTATACGGTGCTCTTCATGGGCACAGATTTGAAGCGTAATTTTGAAAACTTAGCCTGCAGCATTATCCCCGTGGGAAAAACAAACCTAGATGCCACTTGTTGCATGAAGGCATCTTTCTAGTTTATGCTCTACCCATTGTTTGAAACGCATTATAACCAAGTGAAAGAGATGGAAAATGATGCACTGCAAGCGGTTATTCTGAAAGGGTTTGTCAAATTTTGGAGTCTGCTGCGAACAAACAACTTGAAAAGAGGCAGAAGAAGTAGGCACAGAAACAATAATATTGCACCGAAACTGATTCAGCTAACAAACCACTGAATTTGTAGCCAATGTGTAAGAGCAGATAATATGTGCAGCTGTTCAAATATGTATTTGACATCAAATTTTTCGATTCTATGTTTCGGTAGAGTGGTTCCTGACGAGAAGAGAGTTAATCACATAATTAAAGTACTCAAGTTCTTCCATGCTTGTCATTCGACCTTAATAAATTAAGTTTATCCTCAGTAGCCAAAGTATGCCCATTTGTCTGTATATAAATCATATATGATATTCATAATGGTCATGGTAGTGTATTGCATGTGGCGGATTTGGAGGATTTTTATGCTCGTATTTGCAGCGTACAAACCTGATAAAGACTATAAGTGTAAGTTCCTCGAAAGTGCAGTTAGTGCAGTTAGGAACTTTATGATTACTTTGCATATTATATGAAGATGTTAAATTATAATCAGTTTTTGGAAGTTAGGGATCAAGTGTAAATATTGTTAAGATATATTATAATATTAATATAAATGGAATATTTTATGAGAATATGTAGTGGATTATTTTTAATATTTGGTGTTAAATTTTAAAATGCATATAATATTATATAATTTCAAATCTTTTTATTGATCACAACTAGAAAATTATTTGTTCAATCAATTTTTATAATGCTCTATAAATCAAGGACTAAAAATATGCATTACTACAAACACAACACAATAAATAAAATCATTTACCAAGAAAAATTACACTACTTAATTGATATTAAAAAATGTTACCATTGATAAATTTCATGATGAATAATATTCAAAAGACAACCAATGAACGATTAATAAACAAAATGAAAAAAATAAAAAAACCCACAACACATAGGGAAGAAACGTTACCACAAGAGAAACTAAACTCTTGCAAATTAGTATTAAAATGAGATGGGATGTAACACATAGCTTGGTCGATAAAAACCAATCTTAATATCGAGTTTAACAATGTTCAAACATAGATCGATCCCAAATTTTAATTAATTATTATATATTAATAATTTAATAAATTTGTGTTGTTTATTAGTAATATAATTTTTAATAGCTTAAAATTGTCAGTGAAATAAATTTAATACTCGTTTTTACTAATTAAATAGTAAAATGTTTAACATTAATTTTAAAAATAAATTTTAATATAATTTAAATAGTTTAAAATAAATTTTATAATATTAAGAGAATTTAGATTATTTTATATAAAAAGATCGCACTCATATTTCGCATCCAAATAAAATCTGGTCTATGTCTTATATTTATATTTGACAAATTTAAAATTTAAGTAATTACTATTTTTAAATTATAAAATGGTTTCATAAGGTTAAGAAGGAGAAATAAAAAACAAAACTTATTTAATTGATGGAAAGAGCTAAAAAAATATTTAATTTACAAAAACACTTTCACAAGACTAAGAATAGTAAAATATTTATATTTAATGTTTTTTTAAAAATTAAATAAGATGATTCGTAATTAATTTTATTTCTGTTATTCATAATATTTTATTAGTTAATTGTAATATTCTAATTTAAATATGAATAATTTAAATTCCTTCTAATGGTGTTTATATAATTATGATAGTTTTATTTATTTAATATTTTTAATAATGATTACTTGTAATATGTTCTTACATATATGCATACATACATCATTTTTAAACGAATGTCTCACTTCTTAATATAATAGAGATTCAAACACTGTTTATGGTTCAATCAATCAATGCCAAACATCAATTCTAGCTCAATGTTATAGAATAACACAAACTAAAAGATTTGAATACATAAAAATATATAATGAAAGGGTCAATTTGACTTGATTCTCAAGAAAAATAAAAAATGTAGATAAATTAGAATTGCATTAATATAAGGTTTAAGAAAAGTGGTGAGTATAATATAAAGTTGTGTTAATTAACAATGTAATGTGATTCAGGGATGGAAGTGGAAACAACCTCTCGATTATGAGGAGTTGCCCTTTCGTCGTCATAAATTCTTTAAAATAGGTTATCTAGTCAATGTTTGTGTTACGACTAAGCATATATTTGGGGGTTTATGGTGGAAATAATCCCACATAGGTTGATACAAATAACTTTATTGGTTTCAAAGAGGATCTAAACTCAGATCATGAGAGTGAAGTTCCAAAAATACTAGTGGATGTCACGAACCCAATGCAGAAAGTCACTATGTCTTGTGCAGAATCTCTAGCTAGGAGAAGGAATTAGATCTACATAGCGCCTTGTTGAAGGTTGAATTTGTACCAGAAAGGAATATTGCTTCATCAAATACTATTGAGTGTGTGATAGCTCGAGCTCCATTAAAAAATATCCAATCAACCAATGATTTATAAATGGCCAATCCTATCTTCCCTAAAGTATGCGGAGGTGGTTATTTGGATTATTAATAATGAAAATAAAGGGAAGGGATATAAGATATCATAAAATTTTCATATTACCCTCAGATCTCAAAAGGAAAATCATTCAGATCTCAAAAGGAAAATCATTTAGAATGGGTTATAGAGATCTTTGACTTCTTCTTTTGTTGTTGTTTTATATTATTCTATTGTGATTTAGGGGAAGGAGGGTATGGGATGATTTTGAGAAACAAATGAAGTGGTAGAATAAATAAGGAGATAAAACTATTGAATATGACCCTTAGATCTTGAAAATAAAATGATATAGGTGGGGCATAACATTGTTTAGTTTCACAACAAGGTTACAACATTGTGTTATTATGTCTATAGCCTACTTTATTTTCCATTGGAAGAGGAGATTGTTTGGGAGTTCATTGTATACTATTGTCTTTATTTGTAAAAGGGTAAGGTCCCTTTTAAAAAACCCCACTTTACTAATAGTAATAAAACATTTAATGCCTACTTATGAAAAGCTTGGATTAACATATAATGTTAGTGATCTAATCGATTTTGGCATTATTTAAAAAATCCATGTTTATTATTCATGTTTATGTTTTGATTAGATATTTTATTTTTTGGTGTTAAAACTCCATATGCATGTTCAATTATTTATTGATATAAGAGATAACCATTACATCAAGGAAAGAAAATAAATGAATCAAGGCATTGATATAACAAAGTATTAGGATTCAAATATACCATGATTCTAATACTGAAGGAAAAATTCAAGGTACAAGGCATAAATTAAAAATCAATAAGTCTAAGGAAGATACCAAAACAAGATCGTGATGTAAATTTGAATCATTATAAAAATCATAAGAGGGACTTACCAAGTTCTAATGGTAAAATATATAAGGATCTTATACAAAAGTCACATCCTTTATGTAGTTCATGTTTATAAAATGAAAACCTCATCGGGTTTTATGTTAAAAGTGCTTGAAAATTATTCCTTTTGTTTTTGGTTTTATGTTTAGTAGATAAAATTAAGGAGAGGTGATATGCAAATAAAGTATATAATTTTCATATATATAAAATTAATTCAAATTTTCCACACATACGAGAGTGAGAGAGAAATAATCACTTAAATGGGATATATAATGACATAAAAAAAGTGAAATAATATTATAAGTATATAAAAAGTGAATACAAAAATCAAAACATAGCTCACCTTAATTTTACTAGTGGCAAGACTATGCCATCCCATCGTTGTGGTCAGCAGAAAGAGTGCCTAACTCCCACCATTTGACTAAGGGATGATAGAAATCATCCCACCCTCTTCTAAGGTTGGGAGGATCAGCTACACCATTCCATTCATACTTAGCTAGGGTAGTGAAATGGGGTCATTGGCCGACCCCAAACCTCTCAATATTTTATTTATTTTATTAAATATAGTTTAATTTGTTATATATATGTATGTATGTATGTATTTAAATATATTTAATTTTAAATCTTATATACTTTATTTTATTTTATTATGTAAATTTCACTACTGCGATAACTTCTTATTTGTGATAAAGACTTATCCAAAAGAGAGTAAATTTATAGTTTTTTTCTACATATTTTTAGGCCTACATAATAAAATAAGGCTCAAGTAGTAGAGGTTACCTCATCTCCACCACCTATCAACCAAACCCAAGCCTCCAAAACTCTAACATGAATATCCTCGTTTCCATATCTATAATCTTATTCTTCGAACAAGCTCCTCCCATGGTTATTTGACAAAAAAATGAGCCATTTGTGGGATATTAAAAAGAAAATTCTCTCATTAGACTCTACCAAAACTCATTATAGAGTGGAGTACCCTCCTTACATAGGTATTTAATTGTCACACAAGACCCATACTCCCTCTTTAAAATAATTATAAGGCCACGTGGATTTAATTTCACAAGTAAACCAACCCTTGTAATTTTTATTACAAGGTCAAAAAATCTTGTAACAAGCCCATACCTCTCTTACATTTTAATAATTTATCTTATAATAAATATGTGGGTTTACTTGTACAAGAAAAACCACTTCCTTACACATATAATGAATAATTTACATGCCCACATAGACCTATTACAACTTGTTAATGTGGGTTTTATGCACACCACATAGAGCTTTATGGAGAAACTACTAACATTTTAGGATTACTAAAATATTTCACTTCAATACATGTGTTGTAGGGTATTTAATTTTAAAACAACATGTTAGTGTAAAAATGATGAGTGAAATAGGTTGTTAACCATGGATGGGTCAACTATGGATGAACCTATATTTACTTGAGATGGGTGGAAGAATGATGGTTTTAATTAAGGTTGGTAGGATTCTCAAAGAAATTCAAAAGGAGGAAAAGGAAGAGTAGAAAAGAGGCTTGTGAACCACACAATATGAAAACCTTTCAAGACCAAAACTTTAACTAAGGAAGGACAAGAAAATAGAAGACCAATGTGTTTTAAGTTATTGTAACAAACCAATGACGAAATAAAATAAGGAGTCAACATGAATGAAAACATAGCAAACTTAAACATGCAAAATTAAAGGTTCTCACATTTATCAGATTGATATCACACATCTACAAGGGGGATTATAATCAACATCTAAAAGCCCTTCAAATAAGATATAAATTAAAGTGAATAAATATATTATAAAAGTAACTCATACACAATCAAATAACTAAGATAAAAAAATGATAGCACATCCCACATAGTTCATAAATTGGAGAAGAATCTATATTTGAACATAAAATTCAAATTAACAAAACTTCTCAAAATTTTGTAGGTTTCATTTTGACTTCAAATTTTATAAGCAAATAGTAGGGAAAGCTTGGGTATTTCTCTACTGTCATCCATGCATCCATATCCCTAATAGAGATGCCTATGTTTCCACTTAAATCCTTGCTTTACTACCAGCTAGGCATCTATAGCTTTGATAAAGATTATTTAAATTGCTCATCTTATATATATATATATATATATATATATATATATATATATATATATATATATATATATATATATATATATATATATATATATATATATATATATATATATAGATAAAGGTTGGGAACCACCATTGTTTGGGAGTATGAATAAGAAATAATATTTTGTCAATGTGTATCCAATTTTATGTTTATTATTTATCATCCAAATTGTAACATGAAACAATGAAATAAAACTTTGGAAATAGAAATCCTTTCAAAAATTTGCATGAGTACATTATATAAAATATCCAAATTTTTGTAAACTTATTTAACCTAAGCAAAACCTATTTCAATCACAACATGTACCTCAATCCCATAAAATATGGTACTACTTAGGATAGAACCTTATGAGAACCAATTATGCATCCTTATTTATCATCCCTTTGTTTTTGGAAAGTCTTTGGTAATTTAAGTATATAAAATTGGAATGTTTATTATATAATTTTAATAAACCAAATTAGAAATGATAACAACTAATTACTAAAATAAAAATGTATAAAGTAGGAAATCTATTCTAGAAAGTAAGAAATTTATTCTAAAAATTAAGAAATCTATTCTAGAAAGTAGGAAATCTATTCTACTTATAATCTATATCTCTACTTAAAGTTCACTATGATGTATCTCTAGTTGGAGTAGCCATGAAGAAGTGCTTCAAAAACTATCCATTGACTATAAAAGTGAGGTTGCTACCTTGAAGTCCTTTCAACCAAAAGACATTGTTACCTAGGATTTATGATATATGATAAGTTCCAATCTATAAAGGAGTGAAATTATCATGTTGTAATTTATTTTCATGTGTTTCATCCAATTAAATTTTAAATGCCATGATTTTTAATTTATTATTAAACCATTTTTTGACAATATCTGGATGTTTGTTGAAATTATGTAGTGCTTCAAATTTTACATATTCTAACTGGACTATCTTAAGTAGTTTAGATTGAATATTTTCATCTTCACCCATATATTTTTGCATGAATTGGTACATTGGTATCTTTAGAGTAATATAAAATATTGGTTGTTATCCATACACCAACAAAAAAGGTGAAGACTTGAGAGATTGCTTGTGCCTAATTCTTTCTACCCATAGTGCATATTTAAATAAGAGATGCCAATCTCTTGGTTTATCTTGTGTAGATTTATTAATGACATCCATCAAATTATTATTATTGGACTCAACTAATCTATTTACCTATGGGTAGTAGTTCAAGGAAAACTTTATTGTGATTTGATTTTCATAGGCCCACTCTGTAAATTCATAAGATTGAAAACATGGACCATTATCACAAACTAATAAAAAGTGAGACATGAACCTTATCAATATATTTTCTTCCAAAAACCTAATGAAATCAATTTATACAGAATTCTTGGTGGCTAGATATTTTATCTACTTGGTGCATTAACCCGTAGTTATGAGGACAAACTTATTTCCTATTAAATAATTTGGGTTTATCATCTTAATAAAATTGAGGCCCCATTGGGAAAAGGAGTGTCCTTAAATGACTGGATGTAGAGACATTATATCATTCACTTATATCTTCTCAAAGACCTATCACTTATGGCACATCATAACATGATTATAGGCATCCATCAATATTTTAGGCCATTAGTATCCCATCCTCATAATCTTATAGGTTGTAGTTTTCTAAAGGGATGTCCACTGTAAATATTCTAATGTAAGTTATCTAGGATATCTTTAGCCTCCTATTTTAAAATGCATCTTAGATAGATGCATTCATAATTATTTATATACAGGACTCCTTTCTTGATCATGTAATGAGATGATTTGAGACTGAGTGATCATCATTTCTCTTTGTCTAGTTTATGGGGATATGCACCTATGAGTAGATAAGGGATGATCTATGAATACCATTTACCACCATCTACTTGAGTTTAATTAATGTGTTAAAAAATGATGTGTGGATTAGTTTTGGTCATCAACTACATGATTACCTATATTGTCACCATATTTTCTAGTCTAATCTCAATATCAAATTCTTATAGTTTTACCATCCATTTGCCTCTTCTTTTATCTAACTCATTTTGTCCAAGTGTGAGCTTGACAAATGGGTCTAAAATAATGGTGTATGTTTTATTCCTCAAAATATAATTATTGAATTTTTTGATAGATTTGATCAAGGCATACATCTATTTGTCATCATGGAATATTTCAACTCTGCATCTTTCAAATTGGTTCTCATGAAGGCAATGAAATATTCACTATATTTCAAATTTTGTCTGACTAATTCAATAATAGTATGTTTTGAGGTGAATGAATACATATAAAAATCCTTATTGAAATCATGATTAAATGAACTGGACCTTTGGAAATTACGATCTTGATGTCGTGAAAATATTTCTTGGCCTAGGTTGTACATTTGAGCTTAGCATTCTATTTTAGCATAACATTCAATGGCTTGACAATCTTTGAAAAATTAGAAATAAATTTCCTTAGAAAGTTAGTCTTGAAAAATAAATATTTTAGATCTTTCTTACTGTTAGGTGGTGTCAAATTAGAAATGGCCTAGACCCATTATAGATTGATAGAGATCCTATATTTGGTGATAATATGACCTAGGATATTTCCTTCAGTAACTCTAAAGATTATATTATTTGGATTCAAAGAGATCCCATATATTTTGCATTTGTTGAAGACCTTTTGTAAAAGTTCTATATTATCAACAATTTATTTTGAAAACACAATAAGGTCATACATATAGATGATGATAAATTTCCATACTAGTCCTCAAAATTTAAAATCCATTACTCTTTATAAGGTCATTCCCACATTAATTAGGCCAAATGATATCCTTTTATATGCAAAATTTCTCCACTTGGTGGTGAACGAAGTCTTCATCCTATCTTCTACTTTAACTAGTACTTGATTTAGCCCAAGAATTCATCCTAGAAAGACATCATCTCAGACTCACTTGCCATCTAAATCACCTTATCCAAAGAGTGGAGAGGGTAATTGTCCTTTTCTAATGCTTAGTTTAGGTTTTTAAAATCTACACAGAGTCTATTTTCTCCATTATTCTTTCTGATTGGTATGAGATTTTCTACCTAGGTTAAATGTATAATTTAGATTTTTTTTTTGGAATCCAATAGCTTATATACTTTAGTTTGTATGAGAGGTTCTAGGATTTGATTCACTAGCCTTTATCTTGTCTCAAAGGCTTATCCTCTAGCTTTAGGGGAATGGTATGAGTGATCACCCTAAGATCAAAGGCCTTCAGGTCATCATATGTCTATGTGATGACATAATTATACTTTAAAAATAATCTCTTCAACCTTTTATTTTTATTTTGTATGTAACTCAAGCCCACATTCACAAACTAGGGATATTGGTTGGTTCTTAGATTCTATTTAATGAAATCTAACTTTATTATTTTTATCTTTTTTTACCTTTGGGCCTATGGATATACATTAAAATCTCATTCCAAGGAAAATATACCCAAAGGAATTTGATTCTCCTTTAGTTTCAAAATGACATCTTCTCCCATGTCTTCAATCTACATCAACTTGACATCTTATTCATTTATTATCTAGGCTTCAAAAGCTCTCGAAATGTTCATGAATTACATAATCTGTTGATCATATTTTAACACCTATAAGTTGTCCATATTATCTGGGATAAAAGGGTAAAGAACCAGTTCCACTAAGAATATATACATATTTAACTCTTTGGAGAGGTGCCAAATTGGTATCTAAAGCTTCTAATGAGTATGTTATTTGGTTTTATTCCCCTGGGATAGCTTTAATGTTGAATGCCTCAAAAGACTCAATCAAGCCCCATGCTATATGTTTATACTTATTTAGATAATTGAGTTTGTATAAATATTTATTCTTGATCTGGTTAATAACCAACTTTGAGTATTTAAAAATTTGTGATTGTTTGACATTGTGCTTTAGTGAAAATTTAAGGCCATGGATCATAACTTCATACTTAGCTCATTTATTTGTGCATGGGAACTATAATATATAAGTAGTTAAACTAATTTCCATGTAGATCTATGAGGGCTATGCCCACACCTGAACCTTGTTTTAATCAATCTCTATTAAAGTGAAGAGTATTTAGTTGAGAAGGACCTTCAAATTATTATTCATGCAATAAATGTTCTTATCTAGTATTAAATGTATACACACCTGCATTTGAATACATGAAGTATACTTTCTCATTGGTGGTGTTATACTCTATAATATGATGTTTCATATTCAACTCTCGATCCACTTAGATTTGGTTAGACACTCCTTTTTAGGGCAATCACATGTGTGATAAATTAGTGGCCATCCACCTATTTAATGTCTTTGACTAGTCCTAACTTAGTAATAGACCATATGCTTATGGAATTTTTATGACTAAGATATGGTCTCTTGTACACATGGTTTGGATACCAGATAAATGTCCATGTTTGTTAATTCCCTAACACATAGGACAAAGAATTTTTCCAATTGAGGGATGAATCTCTTTGACTTATCAAGAGTTAGGCCCAACTTTTGGTAGATAATTGTCAGCATCACATTAGCTAAGGGTCCTGAGACAAACAAGAAATGATGTATATAATTTATAGACATTCAGATAGTTAGAAAGAATGGTGGTACTTCAGGGTTATCTTTATATACCATGGTATTGGTGTGGGTCATCTTGTATTTGCTAGATGTCTTCCCTATTAGAGATTTAAGCAAAAATATCTTTTCTCAGTACTACAAGCCAACTCATGTAGGCCAATATTATCCTTGATTTTATTCATATCCTCAATGATGTTTTACCCTCATTTGTTGGGTGGTTCTACATTCTGTAAATGTTCATCTTTATTGGGAATAATTGGATCATTATTAGCCTTTAGATCTATAAGAGTGGTAACATGTTTATTTGGAGGTTTTGAAGTAGTGATAGGCTATTTAATCCTTAAATTATTATCATTCCTCACTTGATGATAATACTTGAAAGCATGGATATCATTTGTGTTTTCCTTTAGTTTATTATTGTCTTCGTTTGGAAATGGATAATCATAGGTCTCAAAGACATTGTCTGTGTTTGGATTCCTTAAACCAATAGAGGAAGAAAATTATTCTTGATTTGAAAAACCATATTTATTGTCCATATCCATCTAAAATATTTCAAAGGATTTCATAAATTGATGTAATCTAACTCACCATGTTATTCATTGTTATGTACATGACACCTATTAGGAAGGGATGCTTCCATGATGTTCATAGCTAGTCCCATATTAGATGGAACATGATGTTCTCAATTATTTAAAAACTATTGAAAGGCTTTTCACACCTATTGAATCCAAAAATATAATTAGTGTTATAGCTTCTAGTGTTCTCCATACACTTCTGCATGTTATAAATTTATTACTCAAAATTTGGACTATTACTTGGATTGATTCCAATTATGCTTTCATAGAACCAGAATTGGTACCCTATGTTTTGGTAGTATTAAATATTATTAATTATTGATTCAAGTTTAGTTAGGGGTAGAATTATTTAGGAAACCTAGGTGATGATTGGGTGGAATTTGGGTCAAAGAAAACTAGTTATATGTCAGGGTCTTGTTCTAGTGCGTAATATTTTAATTTACATTCATAATTGGATTGAATGCCTACAAAATATGACCAAAATTGAGTGGGACCAAGCAATGCGACTGATGATTCAATTTATTATCTAGGTTTATAACTTAGACATAATCTAAATGCATCATACCAACATTGGTTTTTCTACAGAAGAAAACCATAATCATGGGGTCTAGGATGTTTACATACATTTCAAGAGCTAACACCTCTTCATGTTGGTATGAGATTTCAACCTTAATACACATATTTTGAAATATATCATTAAATACCCAAATTGGCTCATTGGTTTCTCACTTCATACTAACCAAATGCTGATAAAAAACACATGCACTAGTGCCTTGGCCAAACTATTCCAAAAATGTATCTTAGCAATGGGTCTAAGATGTAATAAAACCTTCTAAGATATTCATAAACCATTCATAGGCCACATATTTCAAGGTGAATATAAATATTTTGTAAGCCACATCTTTGTGGGTTATATTCAAGATTCCCAAAGTGGTTTTGAAAGCCTTGATATGTTATTTTGTATTACTTCTTGCCAAGGGAGAAAAGGAAGGCAAATATTTCTTAGGTTTTATGGGTAAATCATGGAAATATCCCAAGATATTGATATAAAACCTCTTAGCCAGGTTGGATCCTATATAGACCTTATTGTTAGGACATTAAGAGTAACTACATATGTGACTATTTGCCTAGAGAGAATGATTGGGCTCATGGTTCTCTCTTAATTACCTTATTAGACTTAAAATTTCTATGGATATCCAAAGTTGGTAATAACAAGTTATTGTCTAAGGTAGATTTGGCTAATCTTCTAAGTGTTTCTAGTGTAACTCAAATGACTCTTTCCAAATGGAATAGAGGCATAGGTGTAAGCCCTACTTCTGGCACCAAATTTAAGTACCTATTGATGTGAGTTTGATGCACACCAAAGAAACTTTTACGAGGTAGCATATAACATTTTAGGATTGGTGAAATATTTGATTCTAAGGCACAAGTTACAGGGTTTTTGATTTTATAACAACTTATTGGTTGAATAGTGGTGATTGAAGCATGCTATTAATCACAGATGGGTAAGTTATGGATGAACCTAGACTTATTTGGGATGGGTAGAATAATTATGGTTTTAACTAAGATTGGTAGCATTCTTAAAGAAACTCAAAAAGAGGGAAAGGAAGGGCATAAAAGAGGCATGTAGACTAGACAAGATGAAAACATTTTAAGACCAACACTTGAACTAAGGAAGGAAAAGAAAACAAAAGACCAATATGTTTTTATAAAATGTTATACCACATCAAAAATAAAACACAATAAGGATTTAAAGGGAACCAAAACATAGTAAACTTAAACATGAAAAATTAAAGGTTGCCATGTTTGTCAGATTTTTATTACACATCTACAAGGGGGGGATTATAATCAACTTGAAAAAATCATTCAAATAAGCTATAGATTAAAGTGAAGAATTGTATTATAAAAGTAACTCATGCATAATGAAAGAACTAAGATACCAAAATGATAGCACATCCCACAAAATCCAAATAATTAGATAAACATCAAGATTTGCACATCAAAACCAAATTAACATAACTTATCATAATTTTAAATTAATCTTAATAGCCAAAAATTATCATCTATTTGGGACTGGGAGGTTACAAGTATATAATCTTAGGATGGGGAAGTCCTCATATCTCAAGGGAAATCTAAAAATACAATTCTTGAAATAGTATTGTATGTTAATTTCATGCAAAGTATGTATGTACTATATTGATTTCTCAAAATAGAATTCTTCATCTAAAATGTAATATATACATATAAGGTACCTATATTAGGAACTATCATTCTAACTCAATTGGAATATGCAAATACGTATTTAAGTAGAACCACTAAAAGGACTCTAACTATAACATCAATAATGTGGAAGAAACTAAAGTTGCAACCAAAGTTGTGTGGATGGAATAGGCACTAGAACTTAAAGTGAACTCATCATGGATGTAAGGACTAATGGAATTAATTGAAATTTGTGTTATGACTAGAAGTGGGACATAGGTAGGCCTAGTTTGCATGTGTACTAATGTATATTTGGGTAGATGAGTTACTTGTGTACGAGTTGAAGATACTTTGGTTGTCATAGTTATTTGTTTTATTACCTTTGTCTAGAGGTAAAGTGCATGAATTGCTTGGAAGTCAGCTTTGATAATTTAAAAATAAAAAAAGGCTCCTTTGAATAACTAAGGGAACTTGTCCATCAATTTCTTATGAATGCCTAATACAAATTTGATATCACCATATAGTGATTC
The DNA here is from genome assembly GCA_037957365.1 of Torreya grandis. Taxonomy (NCBI): domain Eukaryota; kingdom Viridiplantae; phylum Streptophyta; class Pinopsida; order Cupressales; family Taxaceae; genus Torreya; species Torreya grandis. Next base: position 809,188 of record JARHVA010001832.1, read on the forward strand.
AATCCTAATAATATTATCTCTAGTAAAATTTACCAATTACAATTTTTAATCTATGGTTATGTAGACCATACCTTCAATCTCTCCTCTAAAACTATCTAATGATGCATATAAGGGACAATAAAAATTAGGATTGGGTACTAATTATCCTATGATGTTATTAGTTGAACCACTCTTAGTTGAGTGTGGATGGAGATAAATCCTCCTTCCTAATTTTAAAAATGCTAGACCAAGCTCTGTATCCCTTGATGCCATTCTAGTATGATGTCTCTCTTAGCAGTAATGGAATGTTATGCCTAGCTTGCTTTAATGTCTATTATTAGATTTAAGTGGGCATAAGCCTTGTTTATCATTGACTAGCTAACACAATGCAATTATCCATCAATATCATTTATTTTATTAAATAATTTAAGGACATCTACCCACTTGGGTTGAGAAGTAGCCTTTATAGACCATATTGACCTAATTGTGTCAAATAATTTTCTATCTACCCCTTGTAAATGATTTACAACCTCCCTAAGGTCCTAATGGTGCTAAGACTTGGATGCCTCTGAATGTCTTGGTCAAAAATCTTGAACATTTCCTTCATGAATCCTCCTATAGTATCCAAAAAACTATAAATATCCTCTTTGATCCTGTCAAGGTCTAAAGGGTTTAACTTCTTTCTCTTGTTCAAAAAGAATATGTCTTCTCTTTGATTTAGATATATTTTTTGACCCTAAACAATCATAGTCTTCATCTTGACCTTTATCAAGGTACTTACCTACCTATAAAATTGGAAATTGACTATGGGTTGCTTATGGATGACAAAATCATGCCTTCCTATTTTTTCTTCTTATTGTAGTTACATAATCCATGAAGGGACATATAGGGTAACTTATTATTCTTCTTGTGCTATAGGCTAAGCTAGTTGGAATGGTTGAGCTGACACACCTCCTTGAGTAACTAGAGGGGATGATAAAGGAGGTAGTATAGATCTAGGATATGATGTCCCTATTGAATTAAAGTAGTAATGACCTTCATCTAACTAGTAATTATGAATGTAGCCTTTGTATTATCCTTTTTGATAAAAACCACTAGGGGGTCTAATTGAAGAACATGATTAATTGACATATATAATTGGGAATTCATCTTATGAGGAATTGTTAATTTTGAAAAAATGGAAGTAGACACTAAGTTTTCAAAATGCACTTTAATAATAGGCCTAGGGATCTGAAAGTTAGTTCCACTAAAAAATGAATAGATCACTGAGGTATTTAATATATTTTGAAAATATTTAGTAATGGAGGTATAAGTGATCCAAAAATTCATAGCTGTAGTGGAAATGGGAGTTATAATAGGCTGATATATGGTTTGAAGTCTAGACAAAATTGGTGATGCAATGGTAACCTAAGGCTAGGTTATTGATCTCAGTGAATACAAAGAATCTAAATAATCAATTGAACTAATAGAAATTATAGATATTAAAATAATGATCAAATAATATGGAATGCTAGGACTTATAATAATAGGGGTAGTAAATGGAGTGCTACCTATTGTAGTTGTTTGAGGTAGAGGGCTTGGAGTTGTACATAGGGATGGCCCTTGAATTGTAGTCTATAGTTATGTTTGAACCTCTCTTAAATCATATCCTTTTTGTTCTAGTAATAACCCTAAAAAAACCAAGTTACCATCTCCTCCATTAAATTCTTCAGATTGAATTATTAACTCTATTTCCCCTAATTGATTATTTTTCTCAGATAACCATTCATCGTCAAAGTCAAATTTAGTTGTCTCACTTATAGAACAGGACTCTTTGATCTTTGTTCTAGATATCTGGTCTACTTCACTGGCCATATTATTTTTTTCTTCCTCACTATCATACACCTCAACAAGGTCTAATCTTATTTCCACTTTCCTTATATTTAACCCTTATTTAAGAACTTTGACTGGTTCCATTTTCACTTTCTCCTTTAGAGGATAAATAGGTTAGGTCCTATTTTTTCTTGTATAGGTCAAAATTTCTTTAGCAACAAAAGAGTCTAGCCTAATTTAAAGTAGAATGGGAGATGGAGATGCAATAATGGTAGTAAGTGATGATAGAATGGGAATGGTAGGCATCACTAGTGGAATGATAGGTGGTGATTGAGTGACTAGAGTAGTCACTATTGAGATAATGATGGATGGTGAAGTATGCTTCCTGATAGGAAATAGAATTACTACTGATGACATAAAAGGTGAAGAAGTAACAAGAACTTGAGATAAAATAGAGGGAAGAGTTACCTATTGTGAAATAGTTAGGGGAGGTATGGAAAACATATAAAATATATTTTTTCCTCTACTAGGACTCATATACCTTTGTTCTTTAACTTGTGGAGAGGGTAGAACAACTATATACGCATGGGAGGTAGAAGGAATCTCAACTCTTTCTTCAATATGTGTTACCCAAGATGAGCTAACATATTTTAAGTTTATTCTTCTATCTATGGAGGGGGCCCATGAATGGGTTTGGAATCCATTACTAATTCTCAATCCTTTTGGCATCCTTCTTGTTGATGTTAAGATCATATTGAATCTTTTGTGCTATTATCATTAACACATTAGCTCGACACATCCTAATAGAAAACTTAGAGTCATCCTTAACATTCATAAATATGATGTCATTATCATAATATTGGATCTCATAGTAGATTCCTACTAGTCTCTCATATTTCTTGAAGTGTCCTCTAACATTCCCTCTAGAATCCTAATGCCTGAAAAGTATCTAATTGAACCCATAATAAGCCCTAGGTTTTCCAATGATCTTTAGGTGCTCCCACCTCATGTATTGCATTTAAAAAATAATGATGGGGGTGGGGTGGAACACTATTTGATTCTCTTTCTTCAACTTAGTATCAATACTATTAACCAATTGAGCAATAATTTATTAGTCAACTTTATCTAGCACAATCCTTTATAGGTATAGAAAGTGTACCTTCATTCCCTCAATTATTATTACATTGTGCTCAGGATACAACCAATAACTTCTTATTTTCCTAATAGTCTTCTTTAAATGATTAGAGAACCTAGGCATATTCTTTCCATAAATGCCTTGATATAATATGGGATAAAAATTCTGCATTATCCTTTTCATATTCTTCCTAAATCTTTGCACAAGGAGAATATTTAACTCATCACATACCCTATTATTGGGGTACTAAATGGATGATTCTTAGGTTGATCATAAGATGCATGCATGGTTATATTTATCGCATCTACTAAAAATAATCATATAAAAATACTTATATATTATATAAAAATATTCATCTACTAAATATACTCATATAAAAATACATCATATAGAAATACTCATATAGATATCTCTCTATATTGGTGAGTTTTAAAAATATATTGGAGCTAATGATTTCCCTTAGTGATATAATTTTGTTACAAGTTAAAATTATATCAAACAATGGGACCCATACCTCATTGACATGAGTTATGGTTGAAACACCATATATCCTATTTAAAAGGGCCATGGATATTATAATTAATTGACTAAAGGAAATGATGGGAATAAAAATTATAGGGCCTTATACTATAAATTTTCTTGTGTTGATAGCCCAATCCTTCAACTTATGAATGACATTATGGTTTTCAAGCCAGGACTCGACTACATATTTCTTGTATGGAATGTCTATCATGGGAACCATACATTACCTATCAAAGTCATTCCCACTAATATATGCTACTAGTGTCTTTCCCAATGTAAAATGTAGTATTTTATCTTAAATGCTTCCATTGAATAACAAATCATATAGTAATTCCATGTAGGGAATTACCTCTAGATTATCCACTACATTGTGAAGTCCTAATGTTTTAATCGCTAGTAAGTTTATATGTGTATATTTGTGTTAAGATGGAAAGTTGACCCTCTCTTTATAATTTTTTACTGATTTAACCTTGTTCTAAATCTCTATATAATATTTAAATTTCTAATTTAAAGATACTAAATCAAGTACTATATATGTGAACTCAGTTGGTCCTGTAATTGAGTAAGAAAAGGGGATGTGGGTGCAATATGAGGAAGCCAATGATGCCATCTCTAAAACTTCTTTTTTATTTTCTCTATGAAAAGCTTATGAATTCTTGTTTGAATTGGAGCTTTGGTTTCATAATACTTTGGATAGCTTGGAGGCAATGTAGTTATACTAAGAATGGTGATCTAGAATATATTGGTTTGGCTATGTTATGCATGATAATTGAATGCATTAATTCTCTAGTTCATGAAAATTAAGTGTAGCAATAACTTTTAGTTATTTTTTTCATTTAAATTTTATAAAACTAACTTCAATGACATTTTAATTCCATGTGGATTATTTTCTAAGTTCTTAAATGATTAGTCATCTTAGTATGATAGGCATCTCTTTTCTACTCTTTAGAACTCAACCCTAGCATATTTTTTATTTGATTACATTTATGTAGAGGACATGTGTTTATCTCTCACTATTCCACTAATGTCCAAGGTGTAATTTGCTTTCAATTTTTTTCTTTGGACTGTGGGCTAGTGAGATAGTGACAAGTGTCAATATTTAAGTACTCCACTATATAAATAGGTTTTGAGGTCTATACATAGCTTGAGGTCCTCTAGGTGAGTAGGATGGTGAAATGTGGATCATTTTCACTACTTCAGCTACCTATCATTATCCATAAAAATGTCCATGATGATGTCACTTCTTAAGGAATGAGATGGTGACACATGGATGGTTCTTATTAGTCCACTTTCTTGACATTATTTGTACAAAGGTCTATGATGATGTCACCTTTAGGTGAACAGGATGCTGACATGTGGATGGTTCTTAATTATCCTCTTACTTGACATTTCTCATAAAAAGATCCATGATGATGTCATCTTTAGGTGAATAGAATGGTGACATGTGGATCGATCTCTCTACTCCACTTGCCTAACCTTGCCCATACAAAGTTTCATGATGATGTAACCTCTAGGTGAGTGGAATGCTAACATGTGGATAGGTCTCATTGTTACACTTTCTTGATGTTATCTATAAAAATGTCTATGATGATGTCATCTCTAGGTGATTTGTACCTTTTTCTTATAGCTACATAAGAATAGAATGATGATACATGGTAGGGATGAAGTATGGGATGGTCCAAAAAGATGCCTAAGTGTGGGATAATTTTGTTTAAGCAACATAGATAACAAACCCACTATAAGTGAAATATGTTAGCCCAATTAATCATATAAATCATAAATAATACCACATGTGTAAGCACTTATATAAATTAAAGGAGAATACTAAAGCATATAGTTTTGATATCTTTATTTCTTTAAAACACCCTGTAAACATGAGATGATACCTGTGAGTCGTGTTAAGTAAACAACCAATAACCTAGATAATCAAATGAATTTTCCAAGCATTATATAAACTCTTTTACATGAATTCTTTTAAAAAAATTATAAAATCATAGAATTTTAATTCAGAGGACCTTAAATGATTATTCAATTAGTATTTGGGCCCTATTTAAAATTTTAAAATAGGGTGTGTGCATTATGACATAATAAATAGAGACTCATAAGGGAAATACTCCTTAGTCTTTTGAAAACCTTGAATTCTAGTAATGAATTATGAGAAAAATTTAGCTCTAGTAAAAAATCAATAAGCAAACCAAACTTTGGAATAAACTCCTACTTATTCATGCAACATATTAACCTTTTGCATTCCTTGGATTTGTGTGTGGTCTATTGAAATAATTTCCCCCTTGGTTATGAAAGTTTTTAACAAAGTACTAGATAAACATTGTAGCTTTTGTTTTAACTTCAGATTTCTTAACCAAATAGTAGGGAAATCCTGAGCATTACTCTGCTACTAGCTAGACATCCATAGCCTCAAAAATGATACCTCTGGTTCAACTCAAAGCTTTGGTCTACTACCAACTAGGTGTCTATATCCCTAATAAAGATTAGTTAAATTAACTATCTTATATTATTTTGTATATATATATATATATATATATATATATATATATTAAAAAAAAATAGAGAAAGGTTAGGAATCACCATTGGCTAGGTGTATGAATAATAAAACTTTTTTTTAAAAAATATGTCCCTATCAATGTGTATCTAGTTATATGTTTATTATCTATCATCCAAGTTTTAGCATGAAATAGTTCCATAAACCATTAGAAATATAAATATTTGATAGAATTTGCATGACTACATATAAAATCCCATAAGTTTTGTAAAACTATTCAACCTATGTAGAATCTAATTCAATCACAACATGTACCTCTATTTGAGATAATTTGGCATTACTTGGAATAGGTACTTATGAGAACAAATTATGCATATTTATTTATCATCCCTTTGTTTTTGGTAAGTCTTTAGTAACTCTAGTAAAGTAAATTGGATAGTTTGTTCTATAATTTTAAGAAAATAACCTAGAAAGCATTACAACTAATCTACTAAAAGTAAAATATAAAAAGTAATAAATATATTCTATAAAGTAGGAAATATATTCTAAAAAGTAGGAAATATATTAGGGAAAACAATCAATCCATTATAATTTTAGTCTAAATATCCACTTATAGTTCTCTTTGATGCATCTCTATTTGGATCAAGCATGAAGTAGTGCTTCAAAAACTTGTCTATTGATTAGAATAATGAAGTCACTACCTTGAAGGTCTTTTAGCTAGAAGGCATTGTTACCTAGGATTTATGATATTTGATAAGGTTCGATCCATAAAGGAGTGTACCTATAATTTTGTCTATTATTTTCATGTTTTTTATCCTATAATAATACTAAATTTAAAATCCTAAAGGGCTTGATCTTGGATGTCTTGTCAAACCATCACTTGATAATTTCCTGATGTTTACTGAAGTTGTATAGTGTTTTAGTTATTACATCTTCTAACTTGAATATTTAAAGTAGTCTATAATGAACCCTTTCATCTTCACCTATATAATATTGCATGAATTGGGACATTGGTATCTTTATAGTAATAAGGAAGACTAGTTATTGTTCATACACTTGTAGAAAAGGTGAAGCCTTGAGAGCTTGCTTGTGCCTGGTTTTATCTACCCATAGTGCATATTTAAATAACATATGTCATTCTCTTAGTTTATCTTGTGTATATTTATCAATGGCATCCATCAAAATATTATTTATGGAATCAAACACTCTATTTCCATGTGGGTATTAGTTCAATGAGAACTTGATCATGATTTGATTTTCATAGGCCCACTCTATAAATTCAGAAGATTGAAAAGATGGACCATTATCATAAACTAAGGAAATGGGAGTATAGAAAGTAGTCAATATATTTTATTCTATAAATATGATGACATCAATTACTCAATAATTATTGGTGGCTATAGCTTCTATCCACTTGGTGTAGTAATATGTAGTTTTGAGGATAAATGCATTTCATGTTGAGTAATTTGAGTTTATCACACTGATAAAATCAAGGCCCCATTGGGAAAAGGTACGTCCTCCATTTATTGGCTATAGAGGCATTACAACATTCACTTCTATCTTCTCTAACATTTGAAACTAATGGAATAACCTAGTGTGATTATAGGCATCCTAGAAGTTTGTAGGCTAGTAGTATCCCATCCTTAGAATCTTAATGGATGAAAATTTTTCATAGGGATGCCCACTACCAATATTTTGATGTAAGTTATCTAGGATATCCTTAGCCTCTTCTTTTTAAACACATATCAAATAGATGCCTTCATGATTATTTATGTACAAGACTTTTTTATTGATCATGTAATGAGCTGATTTAAGTTTGAGTGCTCATTTTTGATCTCTATTTAGTTTAGGGGGACATGTACCTATGAACATATAATGGATGATTTATTGATATCATTCTCCACTAGCCACCTAAGTTTCAATAATATGCTCAACACTGATGCAAGGATCATTTTTAGTCATCAGTTAGATGATTCCTTGCCTTCTCACCATCTTTGTTAGTTTGATCTCAAGATAAAATTATTATAGTTTTACCATCCATTTGACTCTTCTTTATTCCAACTCATCTAACCAAGCATGAGCTTGACAACTGGGTCTAGAATAATGGCATATGTTTTATTCCTCATAAAATAATGCTTGAATTTTTTGATAGCTTTGATCAAGACATATATTTTTATCAATCATGGAGTATTTCAAATCTGTATCCTTTAGATTGATGCTCATTGAGGCAATGGGATGTAAACTATCTTCCACCATTTATGTGAGTACCCAAAAAAAATTATGTTCTAAGGTGAATTAATAAAGATAATAATATTTACTAAAATCAATATTAATCAAAACTAGAGATTGGGCAATTGAAATCTTGATGTCCTAAAAATATTTCTTGGCTTTAGTTATCCATTCCATTTTTGCATCCTATTTTAGAATAAAATTCAATGGCTTGACAATCTATGAAAAATTAGAAATAAATTTCATTATAAGTATAATATTTCCAAATAAAGATTTCACTCTTTCTTGTTGTTAGGTGGTGTCAACTTATAAATGGCCTTAACCCATTTTAGATTGATGGAGATCATATCTTTGGTTATAATATGACCTAAGAGCTTTCTTTTGGTAACTCTAAAAATGTTTTTCTGTGGATTTATAGAGACCTAATATCTTCTTCATTCATTAAAGAATTTTTTTAGATGTTTTATACGATCAATTCATTATTTTAAAAACACATTAAGGTCATCCATGTAGATGATGATACACTTCCAAAATCTTTGAAAGGAAAATCCATTGATCTTTATAAGGTGGCTCCCATGTTAATTAGGCCAAATGAGATCCTTTCATATGAAAAAGATTCCCATTTGGTGGTGAAGGTAATTTTCATCATATCTTGTGCCTCAACTAGTAATTGATTTTATCCTAAGAATCCATCCAATAAATACATCATCTTAGACCCACTTACCATCTGGATCAACTCATCCAAAGAGGGGAGAGGGTAATTTTCCTTTTTTGACGCTTGATTTAGGTTTTTAAAATCTACACAGAGTTTAATTTATCCATTCTTCTTTCAAATTGGTAGTAGATTGGATACATAGATTGAATGTCTAATTTGGAAAATAATTTTGGCATCCATTAACTTCTATACTTCAATTTGTATGAGACTTTCCAAGATTGGATTCACTAGCCTTTGTCTTTACCAAAAACATTTTTCCTTTGGCTTCAGGGTAATGTTATGAGTGATCACCCTAGGGTCAAAAACCTTTAAGTCATCATATATCTATGCAATGACATATTTATACTCTTCAAGCAATCTCTTCAACCTTTGATTTTCATTTTCTATACAACTCAAGCCAACATTCACAAACTAGGGATGTTGGTCAGTTCATAGATTATATTTAATGAAATATAACTCTCTTGCATTGAGATATTTTTGATTTTGGGCTTAGGGATATACACAAAAATATAATTATAAGGAGATCAATCCCAAAGGAATGTGATTCTCTTTTTGTTTCAAAACACCATATTATTGTATGTATTCAATTTGCATTGGCTTGACATCTTCATTTATATTCTGGGCTTCAAAAGGTATAAAAATATTCAAAATATGTTTTCTTAGATGTGTTGGATGAGATAATTGAATGAATTGATTCTCTAGTTCAATCAAATTAAGTGCAACAACATTTTTTTGTTCTTAGTCTTTCCATTTAAATTTCAAAAAAATGACTTGTGTGGCATTTTAATTCCATGTGACTTCTTATGTAATTTTTCAGATGTTTAGTTATCTTAATATGATAGGTGTTGATTTTATACTCTTTCAAACTTAACCCCAGTGTCTTTGTTATTTAATTAATTTTATCTAGAGGACACACATTTATTTTTCACTATTCCCCTTATGGTAGATGTGTAATTTATTTTTACTTTTTTTCTTTAGGCTATGGGTTAATGAGATAGTGACAAGTGTCATGATCTCACTATTCCATTATATATCTAGTCTTCAAGGATGGTGCATAGCTTGAGGGCCTTCAAGTGAGTGGTATGGTGACACATGGTTAGTTCTCACTGCTCTACTTACTTTCCATTATTTGTACAAAGGTCCATGATGATTTCACCTCTAGGTGAATGGGATGGTGGGATGTGGACAACTCTCATTACTGTACTTACCCAATTTTTCCCATATAAATGTCCATGAAATGCTACCTCCAAGTGAGTGATATGTTGATGTATGGATATATATCATGGATTCCCTTGCCCAACATCTCCCATACAAAGATCCATGATGATGTCACCTATGGGTGATCAAGATGGTGACACATAGATGTCTCTCACTAATCTATTTCACTAGTATTGTTCTTATAAAGGTCCATGATGATTTCAACTCTATGTGAGTTGTACCTTTCACTCATATCTTCAAAAGAGAAAAATGATGTCACATGGTGGGGATGAACTCTGGTATGGTTCAAAAATATGCCTAAGTGTAGGATAATTCATTTTAAGACATAATATAGATAACAAACCTACTACAAAAAAATATGTTAGCCCAATTAGTCATATAAATCTAAACAAGACCAAGTTTAAAAGCACTTAAATAAATCAAAGGTGCATAGTAAAGCATATAGTATGTCTTAGTCATAACTTTGATATATTTGTTTCTTGAAAACTCCCTCCAAACATGAGATAAAACCTGTGGGTCATGTTAAGCAAAAAACCATTAACCCATATAATCAAATGAATTTTCCAAGAATTAGATAAACTCTTTTTCATTCATACTTTCAAAAAATTTAAAATCATAGGCTTATTATTTAGAGGACCTTAAAATAATATTCAATCTTTTTTGGGCCCCTATTTAAAATTTTAAAATGGGTCTGTGTGTTAGA